>QNUK01000109.1:1237500-1665000 GCA_013621035.1 Clarias magur | reverse complement strand
GCCTTTGGGCATTAAGGCAAACCAAACTGGGACATTAATGCACTTATCCCAGTGTTCTATTAGTGCTTGGATACCATTAAGTTCATGGGATCCATGATTGGACTGCCTGCGTCACAAGAAATTTCATTACAAGTACAAACCGAGCTCCACATTAAACCCTTGTAATTAAAAAATAGGCCTGATACACAAGTCAGTTCATAATGGACTAAACACGGCCTATTCTTATGAATAAAATTACACTTTTTATTTCATTAAATAACTTATGCAAAATCCCTAACACTTAACTAAAAGAAAATGAAAACTGCCATTATGACGAACATGGTTCTAGAAACACTTTAAAGATAACCATGTAATATAAAAATATCTTGCAGACATTAAATATTAAAGAACATTGTTTATTAAATTACATAATTTGTCTATATAATATTCATAAACTGTATGATGTATGATATTATTTTGTTCTTCAGTTAAACTTTAGCATTTTCTCTTTTGCAAATTGCACATTGCAGAGCGAGTGGGAGTAAGAAGCGTTTCTCTAACCAGACCTTTATGTATTTATTTATTTTTACTCATGTACTTTAGACTTTGCTTGCATCTTAAAACTTCACACTCAAGCTCGTAGCACCTGCTTTTTCTCCCATGACGGCCCATCAGGAGGTGCAGCAAAACAAACCTGCCGTGTGAATTCAAATCTGTTGCCATCCTGTTTTTCTTCGCCGGCTTCAAAATGGTCTGTGTGCACATTAATTAGCTTCAGAAGTGAACTTGTGTCTCACAAACAGCTCAACTTTTCCCCCTCCATAAATTGACAACAGGTGTTACGGTATGCTGAGCGAAACATTTACTTGCTCCTGCTCGGTCAGAATAAAAATATGCAGGCACGCTGGCCGACTGTAGATAAGCCTGGATGCAAAAGATAGCGAAAAGATAGTGTAGCATTGATTTCTCACTTCTTGATACCCTTCAAGCTTTGTCATGCTTAATTGAGATAAGAATGCGGATCTTATTGACATTTGGCTACTCGTTGCTTGACACTGGATTTTCTTCCTGTCAAGGTTTTCATTTGTTCCGGTTGACCTGCTATATAAATTGTGCATGCAAGCAGTAATAGTACACACGTGGACAAAATTGTTGGTACCCTTTGGTCAATGAAAGAAAAACTCACAATGGTCATATAAATAACTTTAATCTGACAAAAGTAATAATTAAAAAAAATTCTATGCATGTTAACCAATGAAAGTCATTTTATTATAATTCTTTTGAAGCATGGTTGAAATGCTTAAGACCATTTCCAAGCAGCCAGATGTTCCTGTGACTACAGTTGCACATATTATTCAGAAATTTAAGATCTATGTGACTGTAGCCAACCTCCCTGGACGTGGCCGCACGAGGAACATTCATGACAAATCAAAGAGACGGATAATCCGAATAGTAACAATAGAGCCCAGAAAGACTTCTAAAGAGATCCAAGGTGAACTTCATGCTCAAGGAACATCAGTGTCAGATCGCACCATCCGTTGTTGTTTGAGCCAAAGTGGACTACATGGGAGACGACCAAGGAGGACACCATTGTTGAAAACAAATCATAAAAAAGCCAGACTGGAATATGCCAAACTACATGTTGACAAGCCACAAAGCTTCTGGGAGAATGTCCTATGGACAGATGAGACAAAAATGGAACTTTTTGCCAAGGCACATCAGCTCTATGTTCACAGACAGAAAAATGAAGCATATCAAGAAAAGAACACTGTCCCTACTGTGAAACATGGAGGAGGCTCTGTTATGTTCTGGGGCTGCTTTGCTGCATCTGGCACAGGGTGTCTTGAATCTGTGCAGGGTACAATGAAATCTCAAGACTATCAAGGGATTCTAGAGAGAAATGCCAGTGTCAGAAAGCTGGGTCTCAGTCGCAGGTCATGGGTCTTGCAACAGGACAATGACCCAAAACACACAGCTAAAAACACCCAAGAATGGCTAAGAGGAAAACATTGGACTATTCTAAAGTGGCCTTCTATGAGCCCTGACCTCAATCCTATTGAGCATCTTTGGAAGGAGCTGAAACATGCTGTCTGGAAAAGGCACCCTTCAAACCGGAAACAACTGGAGCAGCTTGCTTATGAGGAGTGGGACAAAATACCTGCAGAGAGGTGCAGAAGTCTCATTGACAGTTACAGGAATCGTTTGATTGCAGTGATTGCCTCAAAAGGTTGTGCAACAAACTATTAAGTTAGGGGTACCATGATTTTTGTCCAGGCCTGTTCCATGAGTTCATTTTTAAAAAATAATTTTGTTGAAGCATGGTTGAAAAGCAATGTCTGACTTTCATTGGTTAACATTGATAGAATTCTTATTTATTATTACTTTTGTCAGATTAAAGTTATTTCTGTGACCATTGTGAGTTTTTCTTTCATTGACCGAAGGGTACCAACAATTTTGTCCACGTGTGTATGTGTCCGCACTGTACCTCTCATCAGGTACAAAAATACCATTGTCACTGCCCATGAACAGATATGATTATAGCCCCTTTCACACCTCCAGTAACTGTTAGTACTGTGGCACTACTGAAATAGCTGCTGTCATAAAAAAAAAAGAAAGGAAAAAAAAAAAAACGTTATAGAAGTGGCCTAGTTGTTATCACTGCCTCGCACCTCAAGAATATGGGTTCAATGCCCACCTCGGGGTCTGTGTGCATGGAGGTTTCCTGTTGCTTGGTGGGTTTCCCTCAAGTATTCCGGTTTCCTCCGACAGTCCAAATACTGTACATCCAGATTAGACTAATTGGCCTGCAGTGTGTGAATGAGTGTATGAGTGTGTTGATTTGGCACCCTGTCCATGGTGTATCCCGCCTTGTACCCTAAGTCTCCTGGGCTCTATAGGCTCTAGTCCCCATTACCCTGTGTACAGGATGAAGTGATCTAGACGACGAGTCAGTTAAAGGATGACGACCTTCATACGAAGCAGAATTGATCACTCAACAGTGCAAGCGTCTAATAATCTACACATATAATATGCAAATTGAATTCCTGTTCTTACTCCCACACACGACTGTAAAAATGTACTACAATTAGAGACTGTTTAAAATCATGTGATATTACTCTTTGCAGATATTATTGACTTCTACACACAACCGTTCCTCTCATGTAACTGCTGGACTAGGTAGGTTTTTTTCTTATTTCTGCAGAAATATGTCTTATTATGGCTTTAGGTTGTTATTGGGTATAAATATACACATTATGATTATTTTTTTAGAAAAATCAAGGCCTGAAATGAGCGGCGCTGCAGAATGTGGAGGTCCTGAGGGTGTGAGTATGGGCCTCTCCACAGAGGTAAACGAAATGTTTTGGTCATTTCAGTATTCGCCTTTTTGGTTATAGCCTGAGATTATTGGGTCAAAGAAAGACTGGCTAAAGGCTTGAGGAGAACATTAATGAAGTTAACCTGTCATATAAGGCATAAGCATTTGGTTTAGAGACTTTATCATTTCTTGAGCATGTGACTTATCTTCACAGGGCGAGCAGTTAAACAGATTTGACATGATAAGCAGCCAAGGTGCGCAGAGGAGCTTTTGGGAGATTGAGGGTGAGTGCGTAATTGTTTCAGACCTTATAGTGTCTCGTGCTCTTAGATAAGCATGACTGAAATGGCTGCCCTGTAATTCCTTCTCATCAGGACGTTCGTCAGTGGTGCCTACATCTCCCATGAGCTCTCTGAGGCTTTTCAGGCACTCATCCTTGTCTGGTAAGTTGCAAGAGTTGGTAGTTTAAGAACTGTTCATTAACAGAACAAAAGGTCAGCTTTTACAGATCATTAACCTGAATGTGAGCTTCCTTATGAGAGAGTTGATTATTGTACGCAGTCAGGCAACATGTAAATGTACAACCAATTTGTATTCTGCCTCGCAGATTCCACAGACAGTTGTGAGTGTGTGGCCCAGCAGGAGGAGGTTAGCAGTGCTGGGATTTAAACTCATGACCTTACAATCAGTAGTTCAGCATCTTAAACATTGATCTACCATAAATACTAAGATATGGCAGATACCAGTAGTGACAGTGGTATTAGCATGTAAATTGAAGCTTTGGAAGCTGAGCTGTTGAGGTGAGAATAAGATTAAAGGATTAAAGCACTTCTGCATTGCTCTCTTCATGTAAAAAGAAAGGGCTTAATGCTCCTACTGGTACCACTGTCTGCAGGTACATCAACAGCATTGTACATCATTTAATAAAAAGAGACCACGTTGTCTTTGAAAATAAAAAAAATGCTACCTTTTGTTATAAATATTAACAGCCATTCAGGGTGGATTTTCCATGCAGATCTGGGGAATTAGAGGCTAGATCAACAACCTTAATCTCTTTGCCTGCTAAGCCCCATACCGAGCAAGCTGTGAATGTTCTGATACCTTTCTATCATAGTCCACGTTAATTTTTTTCAGCAATTTGTGGTTAGCAACATTAGCTTTTCTGGGGGATTGGACCGGATGGGTTAGCCTTTGCTCCCCACAGGCCTAAATGAGCTGTGGGCTCCCATGGTCCTGTTACCAGTCTACTGGAAAATAATTGATCATCATTATTAATGTTATGGCTGATTAGTGAGTGTATGCGTGTGTATGTGAGGGTATATACTGTATGTAGATATATATGTGAGTGTGTATATATACAGTATTTATACACTACCGGTCAAAAGTTTGGGATCACTTTCCAACTCCATGGCAATTGGTCATTTTTATTTCTTTCTACATGTTGAAAAGCAATGCTGAAGGCGTCCAAAATATGCAATAATCTCCTCTGAACAGTTAATGTTGAGATGTATCTGCTACTCATGATCTGTAAAGCCTTCGTAACGGCTCTAATCCAAGGTGCTTTTAATTGGTGATTTTTTAAGCTGGTGGCTCTAAATGAACTTCTCTGCAGCAGAGGTACTGTAGGTTTTGGTCTTGCTTTACTGGGATGGTCTTCACGAGAGCCAGATTTATCATTTTGCCTGACAATACTGTTCTTGCAAGAAGAGAAATTATTGTTGTTACATGCAGTAATTACCTAATTTCATATGTGTTATTTCATAGTTTTGAAATCCTCAGTATTGTTGTAGAATCTAGAAAATAAATCACTAAACCAAACTTTTGAGCGGTAAAACACACACACACACACACACACACACCATTTATTAAATGAAAGAAAGAAAAAAAAAGCGGGCCAAAACTATCTGGCCCAATGTGACAAAGTAATTGCCACCGTTTGCTAAAACATTAAAGAACTGTGATTAACCAGATTTTTTGGAAAGCTGCGTTAAATTCCATTGCCATACCTGGCACACCTGTTGAATAAAGAAATCACTTAAAAATAAACTGTCTGACAAAGTGAAGCACATTAAATGATCTCGAAAAGAAACTCTCAAGCTCTGGTCTAAAGAAATACAAGAACAGACGAGAAACCAAGTAATTGTCATGTATGAGTCTGGAAAGAGTTACAAAGCCATGTACAAAGCCAGTTGAGTTTTTTGGAAAGTGTGCGTCCTATTACATCTAGCATAAAACCAACACAACATTTCATAAAAAGAACACCATATTAACAGTCTAAAGCTGCTGGTGGTAGAGTGATGGTCTGGGGCTTAAGGAGAGAAAAGTCTGAAGGAGAATGTCTGACAATCAAGCAGACTTGATCTGAAACACACCAGCAAGTCCACTTCTAAATGTCTCAACAATAAATAAATAAATAAATAAATAAATAAATAAATAAGTTCTTGAACTGGCCTAGTTCGGACTTAAATCTGGTTGAGATCCTTAAAAAGGTCATTCATACTTGAAATCCCTTCAATATGCCTGAATTAAAAACAATTCTTCAGAGAATTCTGCCAGTCAAAACCGCATGATTTCGGTTGTTGCCACCAACTGCACAACCAGTTACTAGGTTTAGGGGCAATTACTTTTTCACTTAGGGCCACACAGGCTTGCACTGTTTTTTTTTTCAACCCCTCAATAAATTAAATCATCCTTTAACATATGCAAAAAATAATAATAATTAAAAATGAAGGGGTAAATACTTTTTCACAGCACTATATATATATATATATATATATATATATATATATATATATATATATATATATACACAAAATGAAACAAAGCTACCACAAGAACTCGTATTCTCCAGCATGCTCAGTAAAACCCCTCAGAACAATCCTTTTGGTACCAATGTCACAGATCACAGAGATCACACACATCACCGTATATTCTTGATGGATGAAGTAGAAGTGACATTGAGCACCTAATAAAGTCAGTAATAGTCAGTGTCTATAAACTTGGGGGGGGGATAGGAGTGCAGAGGTTTTAATTATTTTTTTTTTATAGATTTCATCATTTACATGATGAAAATTACAATTACAATGCATTTTAAGTAATTAATGAATTTTAAGTAAATGCTGTAAGTGCTTTCCCATAGCCAGACCAGTCAAATTATGCTTGACGCATGTTCACTTGCTTGAAGTGCTAAAGCATTGTTTTTTTTTTGTGTGTAAGGGAAATCATTAGCTCTATCGGGTGAAACAGCACCTACAGATCGGTTTCAGGGGGAATCCGTGAATTACGTCAACATCCCCGTTAGTCCCATTTCTAAAAGACAGCTAAACTACATGGAGCTGGACCTGCAGGATGTACAGGAGCCTGGCCACACTGTTCGAGGTGAGCTTCACCATTTAATTTTTTCACTACTGTAGTTGGATATGATGATACAGCATATATTATACAGCATATAGCAATATTGTGATCGATTATGGCATTATCATTGCCAATATTCAAGTTGTGTTTGGAAGCATCTAAACCACATTTTCCCTCGTTTTTTTTTTTTTAAACAAACCTGTTTCCTGACCTTAATATTGTGACATACAGTAGCTTGTCTTTCTGGGAAATCTGCCAAGGTTCATCATGTGACCATGCAGCTCTCATTATTAGTATTCATCCATTATTTTGTTCATCATACTAACCTCCTGAATGGTGTCCTATTATAGTTACTACAGGATGACTTTTTTTGAATATTAAGATCCTACTTATCGAGGAATATCACAGGAGGCTTATTTGTAGCTTGGTCCTTTTAAGTAGTAACCCAGAGGCCAAATACTAACGCAAACAACACATGTCTCTTTACACTTTTACATATTGGCCACTGTGAAAATCGAATGGGAGAAATCCCAGTTAAGTCCATCTCAGTTCCAGGTTGCAATGCAAGAAAGTGGAAAAACCCAAGAGGGTGAATGAATATGCAAGACACAATACACCTTGCAATTAAGGAAAAATATGAAACATTTAAAGTGTCTTAATCATCCAGCTCAATAATACTAACTGTGATAGTGTGTGTGCATGCGCGTGCGCGCGTGTGTGTGAGAAAGTGTATTAGGGAGTCGAGGAGGTGTGGCTTGGGCCACTTGCTGCAGCCGACCCTCCCTCCTGAACAGGAAAGTCAATGAACAGACAATGTGTTTAGGATAAACTTCAAAGCCAGTGGCACTCTTGTGATAATTTTACTAAAGTATACAGCTTAGGTGCTAAAGCTTTGGTTCTTGTTTCCTTGTATGTATTTCAAAAATTGGTTGTAGGATAGCAATTTTTACAAAGTTGTTGTCCCCCCCAGTGTCCACAGTACAAACCCCATTAAAGTCTATGGAGTGATTTTTGCCGGAAATTCAAGGACATGCTACTGTTTATCTCGTTTTTCAATCAGGCCAAACTCGAACTCGAAAATGGTCAAGATTATTCCTTGACCGAAAATTGCACTCGGTAGACCCAGCTGAACAATTTGATGAATTTTATGGGGACGTGTGTAGAATTCAGGGTGATGGGGCGACTACACCCGATTAGGGAAAACCTGGAGTTTTGGAGAACAATTGGACAGATTCCTTCAAAAAGTAATAACATATCCCAGAGGGTTCCTCTACTAAAGTAAAATGGTTTTATGGATTTATTTTGCAATAATTTACTAACACATTGTTACATTTGTTGTTTTTAATTACATTTGCTTAGTACTGTACATTAAGTCTAAAATAAAATAAAGAAGCTCCAGATGATAGTTATTCCATTTTAAACCAATTAAAATGTTAGATTTTTTTTTTTTTACTAGATTTTCAAAGTAATCTTTGTTGTAATTTTTTTTGACCCACTCAAATTCTAGTGCTTCTTTCTGCAGTCATAATTTTGGGCCTCGATTTACTTTCTGAAAACAAAGAAACACCCCAATGTGCACTTATTGCATGAACTCACCTGCTTGTTGACTCTTCTAGCACTGTCGTAACCCAGTAATATCTTTATGTTTTATAGCAGAGGTTTAAGAGCTTACGTATTTCAACTTTTTATGGTATTCTTTCTGGCTTATTTAACTGGCTGTGGTCCACTGCTCTCTTGCATTATACAGTAGCACCACTATTTATTAAACTAGTTTTTCCAGTCAGCTCTTCCTCAAAGATATTCCATGCAATTTGCACTTTTTACCTGCTGAAGAAGTCATTGTTTGCCTGTGTTCAGGGGCTTCCAACACTAAATATGCACAGATTGACCATGCTGCGACAGAGATGGCTCAGAGAGTCGGAGCCCAGCATGCACAGGGCAGAGAGGAGAGACTGCACGAACTAGAGCAAAGGAGAAGAGGAACGCTGAACTAAACATGCAGTGAACCAACATGATTTGTAAACAAAGTACCAGCATTTCTCATGACATTCATCACCACACAAGATATCACCAGTTGATTCCTAACTCTCTGTTTTGTATTATGGAATCCGATATGACTACAGTAATACAGTGTTGGATATTCTGGCAGCAAATTAAGTGGACATTTTAAAAGTCATTGATTTTGTGGTTTTATATATTTTAGTGCATTACTACTTACTATTGAAGTATGCTAAGATTATAAAATAAGTACATATATATATATATATAACTGTTATAGTTATGTTATACTTTTGATGTAAGTACTTGATAATTTGTAAATAGTCTGCCTTTCCCCCCCCAAATGACCAACTTTGTACATTTACAGATTTAAATCTTAAATGCACAATACATGATAAATAGATTCTGTATATTTTTATATTTATTCACTTGGCATTTCTATCTTTAGTGCAATAAACAATCTATTAAATGACTGATATTCATTATTCAGAAAGTGATCATTTACTGGTAATTTCATCATTTCTAGAGAACTTTAATATTTGAGATCAACAACCAAACCCCCCAACTGGGAAACGTTACATGGACCATAGATTATCCTATACTGACATGGCTCTTTGCCCTTGTCTTTTCTAATAGCTTCTTCCTCATTTTTTGGCTGTTTCTTGGACTGACGCTCAACATGAAATAACCTTCCTTCTGTGCATGAGCACAAGCTCCCTTCTCCAGTGCTAATTGGCTAGAGCAGTGTTTTGCCATTCGGGTAGAACAGCAATGTTAAATTCACATTTACAGAGCCAGAGCTGTGTGCGGAGTGCACTTCTTTTGTCAGACCTCGCACAGAACACAGCTAGGAGACCAAGAGGAAATATCCCTACTACCTATTATAATATAACCAATTACTGCACCTTTAACTATTGGTACAACACATTTATTCATTCTCCATTTAAAGAAACAAGGCAGAAAATAAAACCTTTATGTCTACCCCCATAGCAACAGCAGGTCTGAGAACTGGATGCCTGTAGACTGGGACAAATAACCCCACAAGGCCCCCAAGCAAATCAAGTAAGTCTGCAGACTCACACACATTGAGGGACAATAGATTGATTCACATAGTTAGGCAATGTGATCCTGGACAGAATACCTAGATTCAGCTAGGCCACAAGCTTATTCCAGAGTCATCTGTCCACCAATGCATGCAAGACAAGCTTATCTCTGAACCTTACAACTCCACCACTCTTATTATTCAAAGAGCTTGCTAGTAAGAATGCTGTTAAAAAGATACCTACTTAACACACCACTCAATTTATCACACAAGCTCTTATGGAGGATCTACAAGGAACAACAACAACAAAAAAGATATGACCCGTGTATTGCCTGTCTACTTCACATGCTACATTTTTAAATGCTGTTCATGGGAAAAAGTAATGCTATTAAAAAATGTAATAGCTATTACACATTTATGCTTCCTAAGAAAGGTTCTGTGAAGCTTTGGTCAAATTCCCAGGAATGCTTTCAGAGGAGTTGCGAATAGAAGAAAGGTTTGATGGTGATGGAAGAAGATGCTGATGCTGATACAAGACAATGAATATTGATCCTTGTGTGTTGCCTATACTTTACAGACATGCAACACAAAAACGTAGACCCTACACAGGATTCCTGGGGGACTAGGGTCAATATAAGTGCCTCACAACATTGAGACAGGCAGTATTAAGCATGTAGGGCCCTAGAGAGACATGCTCTACTGCATGTTTCAGTGGCTGTTCCAGATATATGTAAGGAGTTGTATGTAGAAAATGTATGGGTAATACAATAATGCAAGAATGAGGTCACGGTGAATACTACCCTCATAACAACTTTCACTTATACACTGCAGGCTCTCCTGCCATGAGAAGCACCTAGTAGACTCTAAGTGGCAGTTTCCAGGCAATTTTTTAAATGGCAAGTTTTAAATCACTAGACCTACAGAAATAAGCAAAACCTATCATTCATTTAAAATAGCAGATCTGCTTATAGAAGAAGGTTGTGTAGTCTTGAGACAACCAGTGCACACAGCAGCAGAAACCATATTGTTATGGCATCATGGGTGCACATGTAGGGTTCTGTGGCCTAGGTGCTGCACAAAATGAGAATAATCAGCAGTACAAGGCATAGAATACATATTAAGGTCAGAAGTACATCAGACCATACATCCCTGAGGGATGTAGAAAGAAGTGTCATAACTGGAACTGTGTTTAATTGGAACTGGCAAAGAGGCCATCTGTGTAATTTCTCCCAGATCTGGGGTACCATATTCAGGTACAGATATCACTCACTTAATAATATTCACAATCTTTCCAGTACATCTGTTGCACCATGATATCACAATGTTGTCTGAGTCAACAAGCATGTGATAATATCTGAGAACTGGAAATCGCCTTACAAGCCATATTGGATGCACATGGGAACTTATATCTGCCACATTTTGGGGTTGTGGAATGTTTAGCCTATGGACCATGTGATATGCTTTGGACTAGTGAGCACTTTCATTGTGAGCCTGAGCATTGTATTGGAAAAGGACATACACAGGACATAAATATTCCAGTACAGTATCTTGATGCCAGTGTCCATCAGATGAGAAAAAAGAGTCAGAAGAGACTTGTCTGCACCTTGAAAACAGCCATGGTGTTTGGGAGAGAGAGAACTTTAGAGAAAACGGAAACGTTTTATAATTAACCCTGCTTTGAAACTGTAAAAAGCTGGGTCAAGTGTGTAATCAGTATTGCTGAGATATGTTCATCTGGATCTAATTATCTAAATTAATTGCCATCCAAAAACAATGTAAAATGCCCCATTGTCAGCATACCTCAGGTGTGTGCTCTGTGCTATTGTTTCTATCTGGAAGTTAAGAGCTACTTAGGGCCCTGTCCCCTGTGTAGATGAGAGACTCTAAAATGAATTAGAACACTTGGGTAATCAGGTAATTATCAGGTAATTTTTCTGGTACTGAAATATATCATTAACATAATTATAAATAAAAGTACATAGTAGACTAATACTGGTTAACAGTACTTCTCCCATTGACAGGATTGACTGATGTCATGGTATTTTTAATTATTTGTCCAAGCAGTGGATTCTCTAGAGAGTGATCATTAACTCTTGAACAGGTGTACAAGCATCAACTGGTATATATTTAAAAGGGACTTGTTTATAAATTATTATATTAATTGAAGTATGCAACACAATTGGCTGGGCAGTAATGAAAGCTGCCAATCTGAAAGCCAAGTCACAGGAGCAGTGCAGAAAAAATGTATTTCATGTTATGGCATCAACTGCATCCAACTCGGCAATCCTCAGGGTGCTTGTCACAGCTCCCACTGAGTCTACAATAAGGACAAGCACACTGGCAACGGCAGAGCCAGACCCCTTCCCAAATGCTGCCAAGACTGGCAAAGTTAACAGTGGAGATTTATTTGGTGAACCATTTATAGCCTGGAAGAACATAATAGTTTATAAACATATCCCTAATAAGACTACAGTAGTTCAACCTGTCTATTTGAATAAAAAAATAAAATAGAACAAAAGATAACAGTACAGTTAGACCATTAGTTGTGGAGACCTCGGTAGTTAACCATAAAAACACACATAGCATATGTGTTATTATTCATACATCATACTCTGATACAAGCATTTGGCTTTATATTTAAAAAAATGCTTTTTATCTGTTGAGTGAAGAGCATAATGTCACTACTTACAATACAATAATGAGGGGCAGGGGTAGAACAATGGTTAAGCCATTGGACTACTAAGTGGTCCCAGGTTCAGACCCGCCCCCCACCACCACCCCCATCAATTTGAGCCATTGAGCAAGGTCTGTATCCTTCAACTGCTCAGGTGTATAATGAGAGAAAAATTTAAGTCGCTCTGTATAAGGGCATCTGCCAAATGCCGTTATGTAAATGTAAACATTATTGAAATCCAGCTGGCTGGTGGCACTCAGGTTTTGCAAGTAAAAATCTACTAAAATATCTTAAACCCCTAATAATCTCAACTGCTCAACTGTGTAAAATTACCCAAATGTTTCAGTATGTGCAAGCCATTTCAGTCAAATAAATAGGTGAACTGATTATATACGTAGTTTAGAGTTAATAGACTCAATGAAAAATCATCTTTTATTTACAGAGATTAATTCAGCAAATGAGTGAAATTTAATGAAAAAGTGAAATGAGCATTTCAAGAAACTTTCTAAAACTTCAAAGGCTACAGATGCATAAAATATTGCATCTAATGTTCAATCTGTACCCCTCTGTGGGAATGACCTCAGCAGTTCAGATACATAATAATGACTGGACATATAGTCTAACATATGCTTTAGTACCTAAACTATCAAAATGGGTTTGCCATCATTAACAGTGGACCAGATGCAAACCATGCAATTCCATTAAAATAAATCAGTGCTGTCAACTGAGAATGTTCTGTATATAATACATGATTTCACAAACCTTTAGAAAATCAATGACTGCACCCACACTATAATCAATGAATATGGAAATAAAGGATTTTCAGTGTTGTCATGGTGACAAGAGGAGGTCATGCTCAGAGTTCATTGTGCTGCAGTCCATTTTGGGATATTTTGTTGGTTATATCCTGCAAATGCTTCTTCATCTGGAAAAAAATACATACAATTGTTATGTGCTTCTGTCTTCACATTGTATTCAAAATGTTGCAGTACTGAACCGGTACAGATGTTAAAAATCATAACCATAATGAACTAATTGTTCCTACAATTCCTACCTTGTATCCGATTTCTCTAGCTTTCTCAGCAAGTGTGTTGTATTTCTCTTTATGTCTCATAATGTGGTCCTCATCACCCATGGCCTCTATGTGCTGCAGCTTCTGGTGTGAATACTCTAGCTGTTCCTGGTAGTGGTGGTGCTTCTCTACCTTTGTCTCAAAATGCTTCAGCTCCTCCTGAAGCAGATATGAAACATCATTAAAAAGGTCTGACAAGGCTTTAAATAATAAGACATTAACAATTGAGTTGACAGAAATACTACAGAAAATACATGTGTTAAAATTCGATCATATATCCTGTACAACCTCAAGATTTATTAGCCCCGTTTTAATCAGCCACAGATAGTATGAATAAAAGATATAATATAGATAACAGTTATATAATCAGATTTATAAAGCATGTTTTTCCATCAGTAATAGTGGTAAAATTGGTTGACTGATCTACAAGCATTGGCAATTTAAAAAAAGAATAGTGATTCTTCGACCAATATTTCTTACTTATTGCAGTACCAGCACAATGTGTACACATTCCCTACTGAGTTTAGCTGCTTCCTGAGGTTTTTCCTAAAATGGATCATACAGTTTTACACAAACTTCCAGATTCCATGTCAGCTCAAGTGCCCACTGCCATTAAAGCAAATTCCAAATACTACCAAGTAAGAAATGCTGAAATACATTGTAAATTCTACTTTTTACTCTACGTTTCCTATAGAATGTCTAATGAAAACTGTTGTATTAAATCAGGAATTAATGTAAAAATAAAAAAATTTCCTAGTGTTCTCAGACTTTTGGACCCCACCATATATGATCAAACTCACTGTGAACGTGAATACTGAACTTAGATATTTGATTCGCAGTTAACTACACAAAACACAGGAAATAGTTAAATATAGCAGGTGTGATAATTATAAACGGTAATACATTTTTTATTTTGTTAAAACACTTTACTTGTCTGACATAATAATTTGTTTAATTGCTAAGGATTGAAAAGTTTTGAGAATGACTCTTCTTTTTCAAGACGTTTGCAATTCACCCTGGCATGCTGTCAATCAACTTCTGGCCCCGATACTGAATGATAGCAACCCATTCTTGCATAATCAATGCTTGGAGTTAAAGGGATGAAGGTCTGGGAGGTTTCCTGGCCCTGGATGCAAATTTGCACCTTGTCACTTATGAACAAGGTGCTCCATCAAAAAAAAAGAGAAGGCTCTGTGTATCACCAAACTGTTCTTGTATGGTAGCATTTACCTTCATACTAGAGCAGCAAAAAAGCCACTTGTCATGTATTGATGACAGTGAAGGATCCTAAAACCATTCCTCCGTGGGATTGCTTCTCAGCCAAGGGTGTGGGCTCACTCACAACTGTACCTAAGAATACAGCCATGAATAAAGAATGGCACTGTACAAAAACAACCTCAGAGAGCAACTTCTTCTAACCATCAAAGAACGGTTTAGTGATGAACAATGCCTTTTACAGCATGCTGGATCACCTTGGATCGAGGGGACAAAAACAATGAAGTCCATCTTCCGGGTCTATGATCAGGAAACTCTCCAGACCTTAATTCTATTAAGAACTTGTCAATCCTTAAAAGGTAGACAAATAAAAACCTGGCTGCGATCAGTAAGAATGGGGCCCAGAATTCGCCCTGGGCCACATCCTGACTGATGGTAAACTATTCTTGCATAATAATGCTTGGAGTTCGTCAGAATTTGTGGGTAGACAAAAAAATCCACAAATTCTGACAAACTCTGCCGCACTGATCATGCAAGAATGGGCTGCCATGAGTCAGGATTTGGCCCTCAAGTTAACTAACAGCATGCCAGGATGAATTGCAGAGGTCTAAAAAAGAATGCAACAGTGACTATATATAAACTTAATGTAATTGTCAATATAAGCCGTTGACACTTATGAGATCAATCTCTATGTTAAATCTATACGAAGCATTCATTTGACTTTATTTGTAGAATTGAAGGTACATTTTATATCATAAAAAATATATTATTCAACATAAAGCACCCCTAACTCAACGTCTTTGAAACATTTTCCCTCTCTGCATCTCCGAGACTCAAAAAACAGCATTTATTTTCTTCAGGAAATAAACAGTGTTATAAACAATGTTTACAAATTCCAAACATTAAAAACAAATGTTCAACATCTTGACTATTCAATATTCTGCGCAGTCTCTATGTCCCTATTTAAATGCATGCTGTCAATCAACACAGCAAATGCATGATATTTATCATGTTAACTGGTGTTTACAAAAGCTCAGATTTTCCTCATGCCTAATCTCGGGTGCAGTCATTTAAGCAAAAAAGGGAATACGCTATATGCTAAAAACCTAGTATGTTAAGGCTATTAATATTATATAATTTAGATTCTACTTTTTCCACAAAATATTTTCTAATAAATATTATTGGTAATAAACATTGATAAATTGTTAAACTGGAAAAGAATCACTTAAACTTGTATAGCTTAAGCAAAATATCAATGTTTGTCTCTATGTCAAAACAATAAAAATCAAGACCATGACACCTGACCAGTCTTGTAGGAGTTTACTGGACAACCTGATTATCAATTTAATAACAGACTGCAATGAAGAGAGGTGCTAAAGTTACCCCATGGCTCAATTTGGTCATATACGCAAGTAAGTGCTTTATGATGCGTTTGTGCTGGGGAAATTTTTGGTTTTGTGATATACAGTTCATGAGACATGGACCAAATGTAAAGCCAATGCATGCAAGACAAGAGTGTGGGGACAGAGGATTACCCACTGCAAAGTTTCACGGCTCTGACTATTGCTTTTATTAAAAACAATAGAGTTCATGGAACTACAGTGTTTAATCCCCTAATAATTGATGAGTAACTTGACTTGATCACATTTTAATAAATTACATAGTTGACCGATTGTGGTGTTAACTTTAAATTTTACTTAACCATGAGCATTCTTACTTAAATAGATGTCTGAAACAGCCCAACCTCCAGTGCTGAATATTCTCATATTTAAAAGAAAAAAATTTCACAAAAATGTATATACTAAGAGTTCATACTGTTTAAACACATGATTAATTTTCTCCAGAGATCTTCCTAGAAGTCTTGGCACTGATACAAACCTCATAGGGTGTAAGTTTTTGTGTCCTGAGAAACATGTTACCTTAAGAGAGTCAAGCTCATCTTCAGTAAGATTTGATCTTCTGGCCATTTCCCACAGCTCTATGACCCTAGGCTCCTTAAACTCTACAGGATCACAAAAAGAGAATAAAAACATAAATGCCAAAATAGTAAAATGACTTGCACACTAATGTTGGTTCATTGAAAAGAAGTGGAGAGTGGTTTAATTGTACAAAAGAATTATATAATGTTAAGAAAAGTACCATTGTCACTGTCAAAGCCTTCATGTGTGATTTTACGCAGTCGCTCAAAGCCTTGGTTTAGGTCCCTCATCCTCTGTTTTAGGTCTGTATGTTTCTCATGGAGACTGGACTTTTTTTCTTCTCCCTCCATTGTAGAGATCACATTCTTATGGATTTCTGACAGAGAAAGAAAGAGGCAAAATAACAATGATGTAAAGCTACTTAAAAATCCTTACTGTATATGGAACAAAACCTTTAGGAAAATGCTGTTACAGGAAAATCAAATGGTGTGATGGTGTGATTTTATTGCTGCTGAAAAGTGTATACTCTTTTTTTTTTTTTGGCTGGCTCTGTATGCAAAATAATTTTCTGGAGGTTGAGATTGAGTGAGAAATGAATTTATGAATTTCAAGCACCGTTTTTTCCCCCAGTGCATTTTGTGTGAAAGCAATGAAACATGATCAATAGTTCAGCCAATGTAGACTGATGTTGAGAAATGCCGTGTGAAGAGTTAACTCAGTATTGGTAAATGTATGTAACTATTTGTAAAATAAATATAATAATAATAATAATATTATATAACACAAATTTATTTTCCATTTCTTTCTACTGAGCTTACATGAAAGACACTCGGTAGCTACTTAAAGGAGCCTCAGTCAAGAGAATAAACAGGGCTTCTACAGGCTCCTTGAAAGTAATGATTGATTGTTGAGTGGTGGATGCAAGTGCCAGGTCTGTGTGGAAGAAACATTGCTGTTCAACATCAAAGGATTATTCCAAAGCTAAACAATCAATATTTTCAAAAACCTATTTGACAACGAAATTAAATATTCAGTTAGAAACAAGAGATCAGAGATGTGAGATGGGGAAGTGGGGGTGGGCTTAATGGGGCACTTAATTAAAACACCTCCATAATCATAAATCATTCTAAGTGCACGTCATTTGACTTATCTGCCATTTTTACCGAAAGGGGAAAAAAGCTGTGCATTTTTCAGCAATAGCTCAAAGCAGAGTACCCTGATGGAAAAATTCTTATACCAAACACAAAGACAAGAGAAGTCTTGTCACATCCCCATGTTTAAACAGCAATTGGGTCACTTTACACTAGTTGAACTGACATTGTTCACTGTTATTTATTTACCCCTATGAGCTATCCTACACAGTAGCTCCTCCTTTCCTCACTCGTCTTACTTTATCTACAAGTCTTTATAAAGGTAAAGTACTGGTTAATTTGTTTTAATTGTACGTTTTACTTATTTTGTATTCATTATTTTTATATGAATATTTATGGGTTGTGGAATGAATCATCAGAATTTCCATTATTTCTTATGATGAAATTCGCTTTGATACGAGTGTTTTGATATACAAGCAAACTTCCGGAACAGAATTCAAGGTTTAACACTAAAACAGCTTTTTAGTGTGTGTAATGTTAATATAATACCAATAATAAATAATTACACTAAATATCTGTAGTAGATGCTTATACAAGTAATCCTAGTTGATGAATGCATGTGTAATGTACTCTGGATGTAGTTATAGTAAATCGATTATTAGTCTGTCATCAGTTGTTTTACTCAAATTGATGAGCGATTATTGAAAAGTCACTAGCTCCCATTACTAGTTTAAATATATGTGACAGAGCGATGAGAAGTTAAAAGTTAAAAACTTATTAAAAGAGTTATAAACAAAAGCCAAATGATTAAGTTTAAGGTCATAAATTATAAAAAATATTAGATATTTCATTGTTATTTTTCATTGCTACTACTTATGGAAATTCGTGTACTTGCTTTTGAAGCTTTTTGTCAAGTGCTCAGCTCACCCTCAGTGCGGCTCACTGTATCCATCACGATGTTGTACTCTTGGATCTTGTCCTTGTGATGCTCAAACTCTTTGCGCAGGCTCTGTAGCTCCTCCTCAGAGAACTTTCCTGAAGTCTTGGCCTAAAAATAAATGGATAGCATGCAACATAAAATTTTCCTACAGTACATTCATGAGACAAAAACCTGATCTACTGTAAACATAAACTCAAGAGAGCATGGTTTAGAAGAACATAGCTCACTTTGTTCCACAGTTTGTCAAGCCTGGGGTCTTCGAAAATTTCTCCCAGTTTCGTGTCATGGTCTTTCAGGTTGTTACTGTCCAAGGCACGGTTGTCCTTCTTACCATCCAATCCGTACTTGGCCAGGATAACTACGAATGCAAATATTCTTAAATTAATGAAGTAGTTTTATTCATTGAAGACATTATATCCTTAGAATTGACGAAATTTTAATCATGCAAATCCTAGCAGAAAGAAGGCTTTTTTTACAGATTTGCAGTAGTACCAGTTTACAAGACAGTTGCTTGCCAATTCACAGATTAGTTTCACTAGTCCACTTCCTAAGGAAAAAAAAAGCCTGAAAACATTAAATCTGTTTGGTCTCACTGTTAAAGTTGCGTCTGAGCTTGGCCTCTCTCTCGCCATCCTCATCCATTCCCTCTGCCTTTAACTTCTTCCACTGAAGCTCATCTTTTTCCTGAATCTTCAAGTCACTGTGGAGCTCAGACATCCGCCTTGGGGGAAGCTGCATCTGTAGGCGGAAAAGGAAGATAGTCAGGAACACTTAAGTGTAAAATACAGAATTATTATACAAAATACAGTATGTGGGGATGTAGCCATTCGTTGGCACTTATGCCATGGCTTGTAATCAGAGTAGCCTGACTGCTGCTGAACACTGTAATTCTTGATGTTCATGTACTTTTTTTATCTGCTGTTTCACAACAAAAGAAAGGACTATTTTGTCATGGTTCTAATCTTCATCACATTTTCTCCCTTATTCTGTTTTTAAGAAATGCTGCTCTACAAAAAAAAAGAAAACTCTACCTCATCATTAAAGCTGTTTTCTTGTTGTGCACAAGAAATTAGAAAATTGTGTTAAATAAAAATAAACCTTAACGTACGGCCAAAGAGTTTTTTTTTTCTAATCATGAATGAAAAGAAAAAAAAAACATATTTAATTTCAGATCATCAAATCACCCTTTATAACACATATTTAATGATGAAAAAACACACACATATATAAAGCTTTTGAGCATTCAAACTAGAGCTGCACAATTAATTGCAAAAATTTTAATCGCAATGTGAACCTGTGCCATTATTTAATTGCAAAAGGCTGCAATTTATTTCAGGCATAATATGCATAGCTTGAAGTTTACATAGAGGCTATCAACAGTTTGAGAAGTTGAATAAATACTGGCAAACTTCCTTATGAGATAATTTGTGCCATTATTTGATGTTATCTTAGATAAAGACATTTGCATACAAAATAGTACATTTAATAGTTACATATTTCAATCAAAATAATCCCAATGTGATTTTTTAAAATCAAATTGTGCAGCTCTGAAACTTTTGCCACATCCCTATAAAATGAACAACAACTAGGATGCTCTCTCTATACACACACACACACACACACACACACACAAACAAACACACACACACACACACACACACACATTATACTCTTTACAGACAAAACATAACAAGGCAAAGTTATACCAACATCAACAACAACAACAACAACAATAATAATAATAAAAACTTTTTATTTACAAGTTGAACCTATGAAGTTTTATTATTTTAATTAACAAAAAACATGAAACACACACACAGAGACTTCAGACACAGATGCTCCACAGTGGTTCCCAGACCCCACACTACTCATGAGCTCTAGATACTGTAGCTAGAGCTTTACTGTAATGGCACACTACATGTATTCAGGAACGACATGCATATTTGTTTATTCAGTACATTTAACACTACTGTGTATACTGATAATAAACCTTGAAGAAAAAGCATTTACTACCACACACCACTCACCCTGTTCGCTTTCTCCCAAACCTGGTTGAGTTTAGCGATACGGAATTCCACGGCGTTTTTCCCGTCATTCGAGTCCTTTTGCTCATTCACTTCTCGAGAGTATTTCCCCGTCGCCATTACCCCCACACTGAGGCAAAAGCTCAAAAACAACCAACACACTCTCATGTTTAAAACCATTACAGTTGAAGCAAACAGCTAAAACAAAAAGAACACGGATTAAGTAAACTGAGGGGTTTATACATTCATCCGCCGTTGCATCCAGGAAGAGCAACAATCACATGCTACAACGCTGACACGGCAGTGCATTCTGGGAAGTGCAGTCAAAAGTCTCTTAGTCCGGTTTTCTTCCATATTTCGCGAATGAGAAGTAAAACTACATTTCCTATAACTCTTGACTCAGCCGTTTCTAAGTAACATTGATTTGGGCAAATGAGAAGAATCCACGCATTGGAGGTAACGGGAAACTGCTGTTGCACAATAATTATACACAAATATGAACAGATAGGAACATAATAATAATAATAATAATAATAATAATAATAATAAAGCATATATTATGAAGAATAATTAAATAAAGGATTATAAATGAATTCTAATCACACTTCTGACTGAATTAAAGCATTATTCTTTTTTATTTATTAGGGAAAAAACACCAAGTAAAAATCATACAGACAAATAATAATAATAAAAGAAATAAACATACTAATTAAATCATTATAAATAATAATAGTAAGAATGAAATATATATATATTAAAAAGTGGGTAGATAAGGTTAACTGTTCGTCTCTATTTAGTCCCACATTTTGAATACAAAGAGTAATGGAATTCTGTCAAAGCACAAATATAACATTTCATTACAAAAAACTCAGGTGGAACAACACACGCTATAAAATCTTTCCCAAAAGGAAAAAGAACACTATGTCTCTGTGCTATAGGAATGCTAGGAATGAAAAGCCATCAAGCCTTTTTAATTTACACACAAAAGGTGCCACAGGATTCCGGAAACTGAGAGGAGAACCAGAAAACTATCAGTAACCAGGGTTACTTAATTAAATCCATCCATCCATTCATCCACCCAGGAAACTCCGTAGGTAGCTACTGTAGGGGCCATGGAGACCAGCGATGATACTATTGTATTTATTCCCATTTTATGACTGTGGTGGGATCTCCGGTCAACATTCACAAACTATGGGTAATGGACTGTGGGAGGAAACTGGAGTACTCAGAGGAAACCCACCGAGCATGAACTCCATACAAACTCCATGCACATAAATCTTGAGAGAAATGAACCCAGACTCCAGAGGTGCAAGGTGACAATGTTAACCACTAACCCACCGTGCTGCCAACTTAATTAAGTAATTGTACTTTATTACTTTCCATAAGTATTGCTTTAGTGCATTTACTTTTATATAATACTAAGAATACTATTACAAAGTGATTTAAAAAAATTAATTTCAATGACATTTACATTCCTATTAAGTTAAATTCCAATGACACTCTAAAAGTGCTCTTCTTCTCTCCTTCAGCCAATGCCTATATGGCATTGTTAGGTTGAAAATTGAAGGATGAACTGCTTGATGGGTCCACCACACCTCAAATTTTTTTTAGCTCTGCGCCAAATGTCCAGTATCACGTACATTCACTACGTCAATGATTATAAGCCATTTAACATGTTTTGCTGAAATCCAGGGAAACAAAGAGAGGGAGATGTAGACATTTGGAGACAGCTGCATCATAGGAAGTATTATTATGTAAGGAATGAGGAAGAAGGGGGAACAAGGAAGCCTGGGAAATTTAACACTAGGGGAAATGTTAGATGACACCAACATAAACCTAACAGTAATATAGTAATATACTAATAATATATTACTAGTATATTACTAATATACTAATAATAGTATAATAATAATAGTATAACTAATATAATAATATACTAAGCTAATTAGCTCAGTTTAACATCCATTCACTTCAGTTTAGCATCCGATTAATTTAGTTTAATATTCATCTAAATTAACAACAATAAATCAAATAGTGGTAAGAAGGAAATAATTACTTTTCACAAACAAAAATGATTTGTTGAATGAAAACTTTTGATTCTTTACTGTTTAATATGATCACTTTTATTTAATTTCAATGTTACAAGTAGATAGAAAATATTTGTGCATATTTTCTTTGAATCACAAAAGGTGTTAAAAAGCACAAATGCCCAAACATTAAGCCAAAACTCTTTTGGTTATATAAGTGTGCTTTATTTATTTATTTATTTATTTATTCCATCTCCCACAGTTTTGTCACAAGGGATAAATCAGTCTGCAGTTGTGTTTGTGCAATTTAGTATCAATAATATTCTCAATGAGTTTTAATTAGAAAAATATAGCAAACTCATGCTTTGATTGTGATTTTACACTGATTCAGACAGAAAATAGGGGCAGCGAATTGGATACAGAAAATTGGTGAATTATAAGCAATACAAAAAAAGTCAGTCCACAGCATCCGTGGTCTCCTCCACTAACAGTTTTAGCTTCACCTTATTGCTAAATAATTTTCATTATTTTATTTTTTATCATTGTTAACAATTGCCTTATTGTCATGCATGTATGCATTATATGCATTGTTTAAATGTCATGAATTGTCCAACTGCATATATGAATGTGGTCCCATGAGATTATAACACAGTTCAGAAATCCCAATACAGAACAAGAGTGCCAAAAAAGAAAAAAAGAAAAAGCATACACAAGGGAACCAATAGTTTTCCATATGCAGAGATATCTCATATCTCTGGTACACAAAATTTGTGCATCTTTAGAGTTGTGTAGCCTTATGCTTAATTTCAAATTGAACATATTTGTGTGTATGATTAAGTGCATCATGGCTCCAAAATGCACCAAAGCAGGAGAAAAAGAGACAAAGAATACATTTGGAAGTGAAAGATGGTTGTGTACATACGACAGACATTACTTCTGTTCAATTAATGCTGTGTTAACTGCAGTTGTCAATAAATGCGTTTAAATTACTGTCACGGCGTGCGCCCAGATCTATTATTGCCCCTCGTTCACTTCGTAGGCTCCCTAAGTGGGCGGCACCCCTCCTGCAGGTGTGCGAAGGGACGGGCCCGCCTTCGCGTCCTCGCCGCCGAAGAGGAAAAGGCTGCGAACAGCGTTAAGGCCACCGATCCCACCCGATGGACGTCCGAGCGAGAGCGTGCAGGGGCGCTGCCTCGCGTGCTCCGTTGGCCACTCCGCCCACCGCCGCATGCCAGCTGGGCACTGCCTCGGACCCTGCACGTGCATATATCATTCCTTCCCTTTCTCTTCGTCCTCCCTCCTTTTACCCTTTCCTTCCCCTATTTATTCCTAATAAATTACCCTTTTCCTCTAAGATCTCGCCTCGTGTCTGTGTTTCATGGTGCCGCCCGTGCAACTTTGGGTCGAACCCGTTACAATTACTCAAGGCATCACATGATAGAAAGAAGCAATGTGATTGACTTGTTAGAATGGTATGACATTTGATTGAAAATGCAGCGATTATGTCATGTTTCTGTCTAAAATATGGAAGTTCAAGGCTTGTAAAACAGAATTATTTCAAAACTGAACATTTTGTTATAGATAACCTTGTAACAACATTGTTGGGCATTTGCCAAAATGAATAAAATTAGTGTTTCCGTTTACTTGTTCTGGTCTCTACTGTACTCTAATTTTTAGAACTCTTGTATATTGGCAGAGCTGTGATGAGATTCTATATTGCCAAAAGTATTCACTCGCCTGCCTTCAAATACATATGAACTTAAGTAACATGTAATTCTTAATCCATTAGGTTTTATATGATGTAGACCCACCCAGCTATAACAGCTTTGACTCTTCTGGGAGGCATTTGTGAGGTAAAGAAGAAAAGGCCTGGCTCGCAATCTCCTCTCTAATTCATCCCAAAAATGTTGAGGCTAGGATTCAGTTCTTCCACACCACATTCACTCATCCATGTCTTTATGACTTTGATTTGTGCACTGGTGCACAGTCATGTTGGAAGGAGCCATCCTCAAACTGTCGGGAGCATGAAATTGACCAAAATGTCTTGACATACTGAAGCATTAAGAGTTCAAATTAGTGTCTGATCTCACGAATACACTTCAGGAAAAATGGACAAAAGTTCCCATAATCAAATTCTAAAACTTGGTCAAAACCTTCCCATAAGAACTGAAGCTCTTATAGCTGCAAAGGGTGGACCAACATCATGTTAAGATACAGTAGAGTACTTCATTAATCCCAAAGAGAAATTGCATAAAAACAATGTATTAAAACCTACAGATTATGAATTGGATGTCACTCAAGTTCATATGCATGTGAAGGCAGACGAGTGAATACTTTTGGCAATCTAGTGTAGCTGTTATTGCTGATTTAACATAATTTCTGTCTGTACTAATGAATAACATCTTAATGTTACATTTTCTTGTTAAGTTAATCTCCTTGAACATAAGATACATGTGACCTCAACTGATACTTCACCAATCCCAAAACCACATATGCATTTTGGTTAACTTTTACTCTTATGTTGCATCTTCCCTACTACTGATTAACAGGAACATCAATACTTTTATAACCTATTTAAATTCAAACCCTACAGTAGTTGTACAGTGACTTAGTAGTTTGCATTGTTGCTTTAAGGTCTTCAAGGTCCAGGTCCAGGGTTCAAATATTGCTTTCAATTTGTGTGTGTGTGTGTGTGTGTGTGTGTGTGTGAAGTTTGCATGTTTTCCCTGTAGTTGGTTGAATTTTGTATTTGGAATCAGGAATTTATTGCAAAGATTCAGTTTCAAAAAATGGTACTTTACGATGAAACATAATGGATGCTGCTCAGATCATGAAAATGCAGAACAAAGAAAACACAGTCTAAGGTAAATGTACAGTTATTACTAGTAATTTCC
This sequence comes from Clarias magur, assembly GCA_013621035.1. Classification (NCBI taxonomy): domain Eukaryota; kingdom Metazoa; phylum Chordata; class Actinopteri; order Siluriformes; family Clariidae; genus Clarias; species Clarias magur. Next base: position 1,639,455 of record QNUK01000109.1, on the reverse strand, counting down.
TCTTGTGGTCCTGATTATATCTGCAATAATATTAGTTATATGTTACAGAATTATTGCAACATATTAATTTTGTTTATAATAATTTTAAAATGACTGTAATTACTATAAGCACAATCACCATGGTGGAATAAATGGCAATAAGCAATCTTGCCTAATGTATGTTTGTTGACATCATTGATTGAAGTCTTTAGAATTTTTTTAACAGTAATGCACAAGACACGATGTGCACAGGGCAACAAAAGAGCCACTAGAATGTAAAATTCAACTTGTTCACGCTTCCTAACCTTCAGAATGAGACCTACTGAATTACTGTCCAGAGGCCATCTGCAGCCAAGCAGCACTATTAAAACTGCCTGTAATTTTTACATCATCATCCCTTCATTCTTTTCATTCTCCACTTTCCTTAAAGCATCTATAAAATGTGCACAATAAAAATAAAAGAGTGGTTCTATTAAAGGACACTACTGTCTTATCAGTCACTCACTCACTCACTCACTCACTCACTCACCTTACAGTATATACCACTTTATCCTATATAGGTCTTGGGGGCATGGAGACTATCCCAGGAGATTTAGGGCAAGAGGCGGAGTACACGGTGGACGGGGTGCCAATTAATCGGAGGGTACACACACACACACACAAACATACAACGTGCAATTTGGGAACAACAATTAACCTAACCTGCATGTCTTTGGGCTGTGGGAGGAAACTAGAGAAAACCCACCAAGCATGAGGAGAACACTTAAACTCCATGCACACAGAACAGAAGCAGGAATCGCACTCGGATCCTGGATGTGCAAGGCAATACATTTTTCAATAATTCTGTACTCACTCAAAATAATTTGTATGGTGGATGGTCCATAAACACTGCATTAAAAAACATAATTACTGATATTCTATAAGTTAATGTTTATTTGACATTATAGGAGTCTTTACTGTAAGTGCTTTTACCTGTCTGAGGTAAAGCTGTTTTATAATGGTTTTCAACTTCAGTAAGTACTAAAAATCTTCAGTACTTAACAAATTGTGATTTTTTTCCGTAACATGACTTTTTAATTTCATTTTATTATTATAATTAAAAAAAAAACATTTTTATGTGTGTGTGTGTGTGTGTGTGTGTGTGTGTGTGTGCTAAAATATATGAGTTATTCTGTTAATCATAAGTTTTAAATTATGTAGAGTGACCCTAGATTTCATAATGTGAAAGTCACTATAGAGGAGCCCATCCGTCTTGAGTTGGTTGTGGTGCTGAAGTGATTTCTTGGCCTCGTTTTCCTGGTCTGGCACAGAAGTGCTAGCTGTAGGCCCACCATCACAAATTGTATAATGCTAGACGCTGATAGTAAGCAAACTTTTGTTCAGGACAGTTGTCTAACTAGCATGGCTTTAAGCTATTGTTCTACGTAAATGAGTTTAAACCGGCAGTTACCATGATTATTAACTAGACGAAATTTGTCACAGAGAATTGCATTTACAATTGAAATAAAATTGCAGCTGAAATCTCATACTTCCATTATATACTGTACAACATCAGCCAACTTTTAATGCAGTTCATGTGCTCACACTAAATAACAAAACAAAATCACTGCGTATTGTGTTACACAGTGTGCTTCCTGTAAAGACCTGGATGATGTATTAGAAAAGTGACGTGTGGAAGGTTGCCCTGTCTGCACTTGTCCCTGACAGCCTGCACTGTGCACTAGAAGTGAAGCGGTCGTCAGGGGTGACCGCTTCCTGTAAATTGCCTTTCAGATCTGGTAGTATGTTATTTATGCTTTTCAATTTTAAAATTGGCAGTTGGTGCAGTGAAGACTGTGAATTCAAATTTCATGATTCATAAACCTGTAATTTGGTTTGAATAGAATGGTAGAGTGTGATTTGTATAGCATTTAGTCAAAATATGAGATTTGAGGCAGACATATACTGTAAGAGGGATGCATGGCCATAAGTTAAGACTCTACAGAGGATGTAACAAAGGTGTATTTAGGCACAAGTTATGTGAAAGCACCAAAGATTAGCAGATGAAGCAGCTTAACACTTAGCATTCTTATTAATTAAATGACAATAAAACACACAGTGACTGTGCATTTATATATGTATGTAATGTATCAATTATTGACACACATGCCTTTTAATCGCTGCTATATAATATTTAATGTTGTTAAACATCTAATAGAAAAATAATTTCCTATTATTAATTAATATAATTCACATATATGCATGCATTCCATGTGATTGAATTGAGATATATTCACACTACTATGTATCATGTATTTTTAAAGACCTAAGGAAAATCAAACTCTGCACTCTCAGGATCAAACTCGGGTTGTGTTCTGCAACGGCCAAATTATCATGGAGCATTGTTAATTTAATTCCGCGATTAGATTTCCTGCCACTGCTAACATCTTTGTGAGACTTTATAATGTAATTGAGTTACATTAATATGATGTGAATTGATTACACATATGCTACCTAATTAAGTAATTAGAAACTTACTAAAATTAAGTTTGGTATAAAATAAATCAAATCACATTTTGATGGAAAGCTTCGATGGAATAATTTTTTTATTTTCTTTGGTTTTATCCCTTTATTCTAAGGTCCGCCACATTGAATTATTTGACCTGCATGATCTGCCACAGCCCCGTGACCCGACTTTGGATAAGCAGTTGAAGATGGATAGATGGATGGATCTGCCAAAGGTTTCTTATACAACTCACCCAACTTCTCCAGGCCTTGCAGTGCCACTGAATCTCAGTGGCTGGAAATACATTTAAACAATTGGGCTAAATTGCTCATTGCCCACAGTGGTCATCCCAGAGCCTGAACTCTCTGAACCACCACTGACTAACAGACTATTAACTTCCTTCAGCATAATTCTCTCTCTCTTTCTCTCTCTCTCTCTCTCTCTCTCTCTCTCTCTCTCTCTCAGTGGTACCAAGAAGTAGACTGGTTAAACTCACAGGGATCAAACATTTTCTCAATTCTAATGTTGACAGTAAATAATGATCTTGACTTATTCCTGCAGAATTGTATGCACTGTGCTGTTGCCACATTACTGGGAATGTGGACAATATTTACTTAAAGTAACTGCCCTAGAGTTATTCATTTTTAAGTGCCGTAATCTAACATGATCTAATCTAAAGTGAGGTTGAAATCAATCCAAACCAAAAGTGAACACTTCAGGTAGTGTCTCATGACTATCAAGGTCAATGATCCAGAACTTCCCCTGAGCTTCCCCTACTGATTTGGCTGTTTTATTTATTAAATGCACCCCCATATTTCCCCCAAAAGATCACTGGACATCTTTGTTGTGTATGTGTGTGGTTTATGTGTTCATATGCTAGATTCCTCTTTTGGGGCAGTCAGTCTAACGAACACACTCAGTCACAGGCAAAGGACAAAACAGAATCATTAAGGCACTGAAAATCTTATCTCATCTCACATGGGAACACTTAAACCTGCTGTCCCCACTCATTCATTTTCGTTTAAACAGTAAAAGTAACAATATCAGGTCTATCATCTTTTAACAGAACACCTTCAATAGCTGTGAGAGAGAGAGAGAACACAGCAGTGAAACAAGACAGATTTCATTCAATTCAATACTATGAGCTACTAAATAAAGAAATGGGTCAAAGCAACTAGGCTGTTATGTGACTAAATTTAGAATAAAATTCAGTTCATTATGTAAAGCATAAAAACACCTGGAGGTGTGCTGTTATAGAAAAGCTATGAGGCAGTATAATGTGGCCAGATGCAAAGCCACAGCTACCATAGCCCCCGAAGTGCTTATTTTATACCACGTTATTTTGCTTTCCTATGATAAAACTGTCATGCACACTCGTAACATGATCGGCACTAGGACCCGGAAGTAATACGGTCGGGTTTCAGGAAGCATAAAAAGAAACAAGATGGCGCTTCACATTGCTCAGTCATTGAGTTCGCCCATGCCTCTGCTGACGCTACGCCGACTATTCTGTGAGTACTCACCAATTCGGGTTGCTTCTTTGATTGAGTGTGTGTTGCTAGAACGCGGGTTTATTTGTGTAGATCCTTGCTATTCGTGTAAGAGAGTTCTTAAACTAATCGCGTGGTTATCCTGCCTACTCACGCTGCTTCCACGTTTGGGTTTACCATCCACGCTACACTGGCTAACTGCTAAGGCTTTTCTGTTACTCCCTCGGTTGCTCGTGACAGAATGACTGAGCCAAAAGCAGTAAACCCAGTGGAGTTTGCTCGCCTCTGTGATGACCAGCATGCCGAACTGATCAATAAGCTCCGTGGTGAAGTCGCGTCTCCGTGGTGAAAAGGTCCAAATGGACCTCCAAGACGTCGCGACCTTGCGCCGCGAGGTGGCGGAGCTACGGCAGGAGAACACGACCCTCCGCGCCGCCCCAGCCAGTCCCTACTACGAGGGACTGGCTTCACGTATTAAGGATGAACTCGCCGGACGAGAGCTTCCAACCACGCTGGAGGGACTAATCCAACTCGCCCTCTGGATTGCGCCTGCTCTCCTGTCCAAGGCCAGCCCCCCGGACCCTGCTGCCCATCACGCCATCGACCCGACCACGAGCTTTCAACACCACCTCCATGGCACCCGTCGGATCTCCACCTCCACCTTCATTGACTCTTCTTACGCCAAGGAACTGGGGGTGGAAGTCGAGGCGTTATCCCAGCTGGTTCGGATCACCTCTGTAGATGGTCGGCCCCTCTCCTCCAGTCCCATCACCTCCCAGACCCAACCGTCACAATCAACAAACATCAGGAGCAGATCCGATTCTACCTCACCTCCATTTCCTCCCCTCCCATCATCCTTGGACATCCTTGGCTTTTTCAGCACAACCCGCTCATCTCCTGGACACAGAATCGGATCTTTCAATGGGGGCCGGCTTGTACCGAGCTTTGCCTACGGGCTCCGGCTGGGACGTGTTCTAGGGAGTCTGAGGCCCGCGATGTCGACACCAACGCCATCCCGGCCACCTATCAGGACCTGGCTGAAGTATTTTGTAAGCGACGCGCCACCCACCTGCCTCCTCATCGCCCTTACGACCTGGCGATCGACCTTCAGTCTGCTTCCATCCCTCCTCGCGGCCATCTCTACTCACTCTCCACCACCGAGATGCAGACGATGGAGGAATATGTTTTCAACGCCCTCCGCCAAGGTACCATCCGGCCCTCCTCTTCGCCTGCCGCTGCAGGGTTCTTCTTTGTGAAGAAGGGGGATGGTGATTAACGCGCCTGTGTCGACTATCGGGGGCTAAACAACATCACAGTCAAGAATCGTCACCCACTGCCTCTTACCAACTCTGCCCTGGACGCCCTCTCTGGTGCCACCATTTTCACAAAGTTGGACCTCCGGAGCGCCTACAACTTGGTGCGCATCAGAGAGGGTGATGAGTGGAAGATGGCCTCCCGCTCCGTCAACGAACACATCCAGCATGTCAGAGCAGTACTTAAGAGATTGCTCGCCCATCAATTGTACTGGAAGTTGGAGAAGCGCGTTCTCCAACTCCACGTTCCTGGGTTTTGTCATCTCGTCCCAGGGTGTGGCCATGGACCCGCAGAAGCTAGAAGTTGTGCATCATTGGCCCCTACCCAATACACTTAAGCATCTTCAAAGGTTTCTCGGGTTTGCGAATTTCTATCGTCACTTTATCCGGGACTACAGTACAGTTGCAGCTCCCTTAACCGCCCTGACCCGACCATCTTCTCATCACTTTCACCTTAACTCTGCTGCCATCTCTGCATTTCATGAACTCTGCCACCAATTCACCACTGCTCCGATTCTCCTTCACCCCGACGCCACCAAACCATTTGTTGTGGAGGTGGACGCTTCGGACGTGGGCACCGGGGCGGTTCTCTCCCAGCAAGGTCCAGATCAGAAGCTACACCCTTGTAGCTTCTTCTCCAAAAAAATTTATCCCACTCAGCAGCGATACGGAGTAGGGGACCTCGAGCTGCTGGCCATAAAGTGGGCTTTGGAGGAATGGCGACACTGGCTCCAGGGCGCTGGAGAGCCGTTCATCGTCTGGACCGATCACCAAAATCTAATCACTATCCAGAGTTTGAAACACCTTAATCCAAGACAGGCGCGGTGGGCACTGTTCTTTGAACAGTATAATTTCCATCTGTCTTACCGTCCGGGGTCGAAGAACACCAAGGCCGATGCCCTCTCCTGACAACATGAGGAAGACACCCCCCGGGCGGACCCCGCACCTGTTCTCCCACCATCCAAAATCATCGCACCACTCTGTTGGGATTTGGAGACGAGGGTCCGCCAGGCACAGGCCACGGAGACCGAACTGGCAGGTGTGCCACCTGGACGACTCAACGTCCCCCACGCCCTAAGAAGCGAGGTCCTCCAATGGGGCAACTCCATTACGTTCTACCCGGGCGCACCCAAACATTCATACAGCGAGCCTTTTGGTGGCCCACAATGACGAAGGACATCAAAGAGTTCGTCCAGACGTGCCCAGTGTGCGCCAGGGCGAAGAACACCAACCAACCAACAGCCGGGGAGCTCCAACCACTCCCCGTCGGCCCTGGACGCACATTGCCCTCGACTTCATCACGGGCCTGCCAGTCACCGAGGAAAAAAAACACCATTCTGACCATCGTAGATCGGTTCTCCAAAGCTGTGCATCTGGTGGCCCTCCCCGGACTCCCATCAGCTAAAAGGACAGCTGAGCTGATTTTAGAAACATAGTCCGTCTGCATGGGTTCCCCAAAGAAACATCCGTCTCGGACAGGGGGCCTCAGTTCACGGCACGGTTCTGGAAGGCGTTCTGCCGTCTGATCAATTCCACCTGCAGTTTGTCATCTGGATACCATCCTCAAACTAATGGTCAGACGGAATGGACCAACCAACAACTGGAGCGCTACCTGAGATGCTTCGTCGCCGATCGTCAGCGCTCCTGGGCCCGCTATCTCATTTGGGCAGAACTTTCACATAATCTCCACGTCTCCTCTGCCACCAACCTAAGCCTATTTGAGATATGTCATGGTTTCCAGCCTCCGATGTTCGAACACCAAGGACCGGAGGTCGATGTACCGTCAGCCCAACAGTTGGTCCAAAGGTGTCGACGGCTATGGAGTCAAGCCAACACTGCCATTCACCGTGCCAACCACCGCTACACCACGCAACATCGCCGTCGACACCCTCCCGGGATGGTTGTACAATGTAGGTGACAAAGTATGGCTGTCTACGAGAAATCTGCACCTCCATACAGAATCCAAGAAGCTATCACCCAGGTTCATTGGTCCATACCGCATCACCCTCCGTATCAATCCTGTCACCTACCGGCTCCAACTGCCTGCGGCGCTCTGGATCCATCCGGTATTCCACACCTCCCAGCTCCTTCATCACTTCACCAATGGTTCCACCCACCCACCCACCCACCCTGCTCCTCCTCCCCGTATCATTGAGGGTGGTCCCGCCTACACCTTTCGCCGGATCCTTGACTCACATCCTCAGGGCAGAGGGCTCCAGTACCTGGTAGATTGGGAAGGTTACGGTCCCGAGGAGCGATCTTGGATTCCGGCTCGGTTCGTCCTAGAATGCGGGTTTATTTGTGTAGATCCTTGCTCTTCGTGTAAGAGAGTTCTTAAACTAATCGCATGGTTATCCCGCCTAATCGCACTGCTTCCGCGTTTGGGTTTACCATCCACGCTACACGGGCTAACTGCTAAGGCTTTTCTGTTCATCCCTCGGTTGCTCGTGACAAAAACAGCTTGAGCTCTGATTGTTACAGTGGTTTAGATTTTGTGGAGTGTTCAACAGGCATGTCCCTGTGAAATACGTATTACTATAAGAATAGAGTATTAAAATAGGAAAATAAACTGATTTATCTTGGAGTCTGTTTCAGAGCTGATTTTGTTGAGAATTGGTCAATATTTGCTGACCAATCAGATAATTCAACAGTGCTGAAGATTACCATTTCTTAATTAATATATAAGCCCCCCTTTTTTTTTTTTTTTTTTTTAGAAATCCAGATGTTGGTCATTTTATTCACAGTTAAAAAGAAAGGTTAAATCTATAAATCTTATTGTAAGTTACATTTATTGATATATTGTTATTAAGCACATTTAAAGGAGCTGCTTATATAAATAGGAAATATCTGTGTAACTAGAAAGTACAGTACTTTGGGATCGAAGAAATAGAAAAAGAGCCGTGCTTTAAATTTGGTCGCTGCTTTTGTAAAATGTTCCTCAGTTTGTACATCAAACCAGGTGCATGGCAGTTTTATTATTTGGAGTTCCAGAACACCTTCATGAATCTAAGAATGGTTGTGCAATCATTTTTTCTTTCATCTAATTCTTTTAGACACAAGACGCTCCAAGGTTATCTGACATCCCCAAGCAGATGTTCTGTAGCAGTTACAAGACCAAAAGCTCAGGCAAGGATAAGAAAGCCTCTGGTTTGTCAAAGGGAGATTTTAACACATTGCATGGTTTCTCCCAACTCCAAAGGACATGCTGTCTAATAATCTCTGGTATTGCAGCAACACCCAGCAGAGGCCTTTAATGTACTGGTACAAAGAAGGTGCTACACTGTCTGAATATCAAGGCGCAGAAAGATATAATCTTTTCCCAAATATCTCAATCTTCTCTCCTTCCTAAATCTCAGAATACTGGACATTGTTTTGAAGAAAATTATGTCATTGTACTACTGGTAATATTTTAATTTGAATAAGAAACACCTCATGGATCTGCTTATTAACAGAATCAGCCTGTTTAGATTGGTGTTGGCCGTCCTGATCCTGGTGTTACTGATTCTGTGGGCTGACTGGCCGTGTCTTATAATGTTATATGATGAAACACCTGTAAATACAGCTCAATTATCCTATAAAGTGACATGTAGATGTGGTCATTGTGTAAACGGGGTCAAAATGCGCAAAAGATTTAAATAAAGGCAAGGGTTACATCTCACAGACAGATCTGTGAATATACCTACACCCTCTTGACAAGGAGTGATAAAGTCAGTCACACGTGTCTAACAGACCATTACTCACTCACTATCTCTCCCTCTCTCTCTCTCTCTCTCTCTCTCTCTCTCTCTCTCACACACACACACACACACACACACACACACACACACACACACACACACACACACACACACACACACACACTTCAATCTACTGCCCTTCACAAGCTGTGGGGAAGATTTCTTCTTAATGCACCTTTACATCCTTTTAAATAAAATTAAAAAAAAATCTTTTTTTAAGAGCAATGAACACACATGGTCCTAATTTTTTTTGTGTGTGTCTAATTTACTGTAAGCCTCATGTGCAGAAAGAACATTTCAGTGTGTTCTAACCTAACCTGCAATTTATCACAGCTGTGCCATATGGGTGATTACACTATACAAGCAGGTTGGCAGGATTCTCAGAGCTGGAAAAATGAAACAAAACCTTGTTTATTCAGAGTTGACATGTAATAGACGTCAGTAAAGTGAATTAGTGGAGCTTTCGATTAGCACTTTTTTTTATTGCAATTTGACAGCAGTGCTGACTGTAATTCAAATCACAAATTTATTTTGTTCAAATACATTTTCATTCTTTTTTTTAACAACATCTGAGTGTATTTCACAGAAAATTATTGATACAGCACAACTTTTTGGCACAACAATTCAACTTTGCGAGATGTACAAATAAATCTTAGTGGTAAATGAATCTTTAAGTCTGTAATTTGTCAATTCAGAAATTGTGCTACATTTTCAAGTAGCAAAATTTATTCTATCCATGAACAACAGTCAGACTTTATCTAAGACAGAGCAAAGGTATACCAAAGGTATGTGAACTGAAAGTTCTAATACACTGATTAGCCATAACATTGACACCTCTTAACATTGATTATCAATTATATGCCAGTAGTAGTATAACTGGTGACAGGATCATGAGCACCCAAGGCTTATTTATACCAGGTTAACCTGTCCAGTCTTATCTCACGGCCAAAACAACGTAGCGCAAAAGCCATGAGAGAAAGGCACCAAAATTCCCATTGTGCCGCAGCTTAGGGTCAGCAAGTAAAAAGGCCTAAGGCCACAGGCTCAGCATCCAAACCCCCCAGATGCCAGTTCAATCAGGTGAGTTGGAGCAAAAATGTTTAGAATTGTAGTTCCGTCCATGTTTGGGTGCTGGACACTTATACCAGACTCTGATCTTGTCATCATGATGATAGACTCTTCTTAGACTTCCCCTTATAAATCTGTTCGAGTAGTTTTCGTTCTTTTTGCTGTACAGGGAAATGTGGAGCAACCTCATGGTTACTGCACATATGCTGATGAGGTCCTGTAGTAATTCAACTCTGATTTTATTTAATCTACATTGTTTTAAAAGGAACAATTCCAAGAATCTACAGTTCCCATTATCCCTGTATTCATAGTCTTCCAATAGTATCATGTTCGTGGTCAAAATGTGAGCGTAACACAGCAGGAGGCCTGCAAAGGCTTGTCGTCAAAACTCCTCTATTCATTCAATAACCTCTACCCCGCCCCCCTCTCGCCAGGTGAGCCTCCGCACTCTCTGATTCAATACGTATGGTTAATTATCAGCATTGCTACTCAAAGCCCCTGTGGTGTGTTGTTAATGACTGGCAGAACACTTGAGTTTGCACAATGTTGCTCTTTTCAGATTATCTACAACAAAAAAATCTGTTATAATAATAATAATAAAATTAGCACTTTAAAATGTCATGGTTTAAATAATACACACGTGGACAAAATTGTTGGTACCCAATGAAAGAAAAACTCACAATGGTCACAGAAATAACTTTAATCTGACAAAAGTAATAATAAATAAGAATTCTATGAATGTTAACCAATGAAAGTCAGACATTGCTTTTCAACCATGCTTCAACGGAATTATATTTTTAAAAAAATGAACTCATGGAACAGGCCTGGACAAAAATGATGGTACCCCTAACTTAATAGTTTGTTGCACAACCTTTTGAGGCAATCACTGCAATCAAACGATTCCTGTAACTGTCAATGAGACTTCTGCGCCTCTCTGCAGGTATTTTGGCCCACTCCTCATGAGCAAGCTGCTCCAGTTGTTTCTGGTTTGAAGGGTGCCTTTTCCAGACAGCATGTTTCAGCTCCTTCCAAAGATGCTCAATAGGATTGAGGTCAGGGCTCATAGAAGGCCACTTTAGAATAGTCCAATGTTTTCCTCTTAGCCATTCTTGGGTGTTTTTAGCTGTGTGTTTTGGGTCATTGTCCTGTTGCAAGACCCATGACCTGCGACTGAGACCCAGCTTTCTGACACTGGCCAGCACATTTCTCTCTAGAATCCCTTGATAGTCTTGAGATTTCATTGTACCCTGCACAGATTCAAGACACCCTGTGCCAGATGCAGCAAAGCAGCCCCAGAACATAACAGAGCCTCCTCCATGTTTCACAGTAGGGACAGTGTTCTTTTCTTGATATGCTTCATTTTTCTGTCTGTGAACATAGAGCTGATGTGCCTTGGCAAAAAGTTCCATTTTTGTCTCATCTGTCCATAGGACATTCTCCCAGAAGCTTTGTGGCTTGTCAACATGTAGTTTGGCATATTCCAGTCTGGCTTTTTTATGATTTGTTTTCAACAATGGTGTCCTCCTTGGTCGTCTCCCATGTAGTCCACTTTGGCTCAAACAACGACGGATGGTGCGATCTGACACTGATGTTCCTTGAGCATGAAGTTCACCTTGGATCTCTTTATAAGTCTTTCTGGGCTCTTTTGTTACCATTGGGATTATCCGTCTCTTTGATTTGTCATGAATTTTCCTCGTGCGGCCACGTCCAGGGAGGTTGGCTACAGTCCCATGGATCTTAAATTTCTGAATAATATGTGCAACTGTAGTCACAGGAACATGTAGCTGCTTGGAAATGGTCTTATAGTCTTTACCTTTAACATGCTTGTCTATAATTTTCTTTCGAATCTCCTGAGACAACTCTTTCCTTCGCTTCCTCTGGTCCATGTTGAGTGTGGTACATACCATGTCACCAAACAACACAGTGACTACCTGGAGCCCTATATATAGGCCCACTGACTGATTACAAGATTGTAGACATCTGTGATGCTAATTAGTGGACACACCTTGAATTACCATGTCCCTTTGGTCACATTATTTTCAGTATTTTCTAGGGGTACCATCATTTTTGTCCAGGCCTGTTCCATGAGTTTATTTATTTTTTATAATTCCGTTGAAGCATGGTTGAAAAGCAACATCTGACTTTCATTGGTTAACATTCATAGAATTTTTTTTCAATTATTACTTTTGTCAGATTAAAAGTTATTTATGTGACCATTGTGAGTTTTTCTTTCATTGACCGAAGGGTACCAACAATTTTTTCCACGTGTGTAATTGGCTGACATACTGAAAGAAAGTGAAAAAGCATTTAAAAATCTTTTGTAATCTTTTTAAGTACTACAGTACAAGCCTCAGGCTAAGATATCACAGTGTACTGGGTACCATTAGATTCTGAGAACCCCAGGGCTGCATATACGTTTCATGCTCCAGCACTTCTTCACCCTAGTTTCTCACGCTGTCATTTTACAAGGGATACACAGATTAACTGTCTTTGACCTTCTGCTTTGTTTCATGGTAAACAAGATTCTTCACTTTGGATTTTTGCATGGCTGATGGTTAGGGGTGAGCAAAGTAGCATATAAACAAATCCTATACTTGAGTAAAGTAGAGCATCCACAGGACAAATAGTACTCAAGTAAAAAATGAAAGTCCTCCATTTCCATGTGTACTTGAGTAAAACTACAAACATACTTATGTTGAAATTGTTTTTTTTGTGTACTAAAAGTACATAACACGTATTTGGGCTGGTACGGTGGCTTAGTGGTTAACACTGTCGCCTTGCACCTCCAGAGTCCATGTTTGAGTCCTGGCCAGGTTAGATTCCCACTTCTGTGTGCATGGAGTTTGCATGTTCCCCATACTTGTTTTTTCTCCAGGTACTCCAGGTTCGTGCCAAAGTCCAAAGACATGCAGATTAGACAAATTGCCCATAGTGTGTGAATAAATGTGTTCGTGTATGTGTGTGTGCCCTGAGATGGATAGGCAACCTGTCCAAGGTGTACCCCGCTTCGTGTCCTAAGTTTCCTAGGATAGGCTCCAGGCCCCCCCTCGACATACAGGATTCAGGATTACGTGATATTGACGGTGAGTACATGTATTCGCACACACTAACATTTTCCATAGAAAAAGCTATAAAAACAAATACTACACACTACTGTGGTTCGGCAATGCAATGTCATGCAGAAATGTAGTTATGTAGGAGTACAGATATTGGTTTTAGGATGCAGTAGAGTAAAAGTAAAAAGTTTCCTCTAATAAAACTACTCAAGAAAAGTACATATACATGAAATATGGACTTACACACAGTAACACAGTGAATGTACTCAGTTACCTTCCACTTCTGCTGATGAATTTACTATCTATGACCTTCGCTTTGATTCAAAGTAAATAAGAATCAACTTGGCTGATGGATTTACTTGATTCAACATTTTTGCTCCATGAATATTGAGAACGTGTGATCGCTTTGAATTATCTCAATATCTAAGTGTTTGGACTTTCATTCTGATTCCCTGTCATGACATCTCATCACTATTGTCTTTGATCTGACCACCACACAGCACTTCTCTCTTTTGGACTGGCTCTTAACCACATCCACTCAACACTGTTATCCATGGCTGCCAACTTTCATGAGAAAAAGCATGCTAAGGCCACAAAGTTAACATTACTGTTAACAACCTATTAAACTAGATCTCCTAAAACTTAAAAAAAAAACTTTTATTGATGTGTTTATTTTATATATTTATGCCAAAAAAATAAATAAATCTAATGGCAAAAAAGGAAGGCACACTAATTTATCACAAATTAACAGAATGGGAGAAGGAAAATAAAAGAGTAGGCTATAAATTAAAGGAGAAATACTGTAGCAAAATATATCAGCGCCATGTATGCTAATATTAGTATGTGGGATACTTTTTTGTTACCTGCAAAAATGTATTACTAGCTTAAACTATGAAAAAGTTTACTGTTTTCCTTTTTCCAAACTTTTATATATATATATATATATATATATATATATATATATATATATATATATATATATATATTTTTTTTTCCCCCAATACTTGGATCACTGTGTTGAAACAGGAGGAGATTGAGCTTGAACAACACAATTGTTCTAAAGTGGAGGGAGGGGGAGAGTGGCGCTGTAGATCCATAATAACATGGGGGGTTTGTGGAAGTGGGTTACAGTGCTGATTAGTGCAAGGCTGTGTAGATAGTGTCAATCAATTAATTTGGGGAAAAGGAGACCATAAATGTAAAAGATGAAGTGGCTTGTCAGTTTTTCTATCAAGCAACCATATGTTAAAAAAAACATAAAAACAAACAAACAAAAAAAAACAAGAACCATATTTTTTTTATGCAAATGACTCAAAAGCTTCATTCAAAAGTGGCCCAAAGTCAAGTATTATAAGCAGAATTAGCTATAACTATGCTGTTAATCTGCACTTGGGTGCTCTCTCTCTCTCTCTCTCTCTCTCTCTCTCTCTCTCTCTCATACTTTTCATTCAAAGACACATTCCTGACACGCCACTCCTGCCCCTTCTCCTAACCTAGTAGAACTCTGTGAACCCTGATTTCCTGCTCAACCTTCCTATGATTGTGAAACTGGTATCTGCCGGTCCTTCTTGACTCAGTGCTCTTCAGTTCTTGAATTACTACTCTCATCTGTCATTACCCTCCTCTCTTGTAGGGCTCATGTATGGGGTGTGGCTTTGTGGGACAAGCTCCAAACTCTTCCTCTTATTATTAGATCATGCTAACAACTGGTGACAAAGTCTATTAGTTATTAGTATTGATCACTATGGTCAATTATGGCATGTTGAGCAAGCAGAGGCTTCACTAGAGCAACAGGAATGATAAAGATATAGACCCAGAGATCAGCGGTCTCTCAACACACACATAAAAAAAAAGTGACTGTGCTTATGCAATATGATAAATTGCATGTGTGTGTTTAATGGGCATTTTAAAAGCAATTTACAGAAATAAATTGCTTTAATGATGGCAAATGTTAAATAAGGGAAGATAATGAACATTCACTGCTAATTGTTCCTAATTGCTGTGACAAGTTTACACATGAATTCACATCTCCCACATGGAACACTCTTAGAGACCTACAGTACAATATATGAACAATATACAAAGAGTTACAAAAAAAATGAGATTATAACTTGATTGTAATACTATTTAACTATGGTTGTAAAAATGTGAACATTTTCTACTTAAAAAAAAGAGTTCTAATTATTCTTTAATTATTAATCTCATTTTTAAGACTCAAGTGAATAGTTATTTTACAGTAAGTAGTTGAAACAGCTGCTTAAATGTTCTTAAATGTAAGACCTGCTATTTAGTAATACACAGTAAATTTACACTTAGATTCATTGATCCTACAGGAGATCCATCATTGATTCTATAGTCACCATATTAATATGGTGCTATTGTACAACCAGTTTAATATTTACAAAAGACAATATTGCACAGGCTGGAAGCTTTCACTTGCCTCATTGTAGCTGTTGATTATATACAACATAAACATCTCTCTCATGAAGTCAGGCCAGTTCAGTCCAAAATACAGTGCCAAGTGTTTACTTTCTTTAGAAAATGTTGACTAGCAGATTTACTTGGCTTTGTTAACTATAAACATTCATCTGGATTTTTGGAGTTAATTGAAATGCATTTTTTTCAGTGTTATCAGTCAGAGCAAACAGTGTAATGAAGTTCTTTCTCAAAAAGAATGCTTTTTTTTTTTTATTTTCACAAGGTTTTATCCACTGATGCTGGTGATTAATTTGATATTGCGGTATTAACTTACCAGGTCTAACTTTCATTTGCGAAAAATGAAAAACATGCTGCAAGAATGATAAATACATTCTCCTTGTAAGCTTGAATAATTCTGCAGTAATAAATTGTCACACATTTAATTTTTTATAAGACACCTTAAAACTCTAAAATAACTTTTTTTTTTTTTTTTTTTAGAAATTAGAAGACAAGTAGTCGAAGCAAGCTCTGTCAAAATGCCTGGATGATGCATAACAGTAACTGAGGCTGAATCTATTTAAGACAAGGACACCTTTTAGTGCTAAAAACAAATGACCTTTTTAAATTGGTATTAGGAGCGCCCCTTAACGGTGTAAATTTATGCATAGTGAACCTCTAACAGCTGAAGGCAGTATGATTTTAATGAAATGTAATGGGGTGGCCATGATTAGCATTTTAAATTTACATTGGCTATTGTAGTGGCCTGGAAGAAAATTTCTTCAGGCAACAGTGTAATAAAAGCTACAGTATACCTACATCGGGTAAAGTGACGCAGCAATGAAATCTTTTAATTGTTTTGGTGAGATAAGAACAAAACTACTTAAAAATGGCAACTAAATTACCTGCAATCAGTAACGTTTTATCACTGTGAAGATGATGGCTAAGATCATAAGTAATACATTCTTTTCTAATGACTTGAAAATATATTTAATACCATTTATACCTTGGAACATTAAATCTCAGATGTGATAAGATAAATATACAACATTAAAATGTACAATTAAAAACCTAAATAAAAACAAGCCTATAGCCAGTTTGTGGTATTGCATTTCAATGTTTTGTTCACACATTTGGTGTTTCCATACATTGCTAGCTTAAAGTCATTTATGATATTTGCATTTATGTTTATTTAAAAAATAATGTTGGAGGCAAAAATGATTTCTGCAAAATGGGCTGATTTTAGTATTTGACATTCAGCAAGCAGAGGTTCTGCAGACTGAATTGCTTTGTTGAGAGCAAACTACTACGTTTGTGAGCAGCAAAGCAAATCAAAACATCAAACCTTGGGGAAGATGAATAACAAGCGCTAAACACCACATCAGGATCCACTTCTGTCAGGCAAAAACAGGATTCCGAGTTTATGCCAGCACCAGACTCATCAAAACTAGACAAATGAGGTTTGTAAAAATAAGCCAATAGATATGTTTAAGCATCATTTAGCACTGCTTCATTTTTAGAATGTGCATTGTGATATAGAATCACACTAAACAGAAGGCAAAGCAAAATGTAATTTGCATTATGCAAAATAATTTAAAAAAATAATAATATTAATAAAAAATAAAAATAAAGTGGGGCAAACTTCGAATTCTTAATATTGAAATTGGCCATAGGGAATTGAATCAATGTACTGTGAACACGTACACATACGCAGTGTCACTAAGAGAGAGGAAGTGAGAAAAAGAAGCCGATAGACAGAGAGAATGCAGTTCATGTATTATTCAACACCAGCTAACACAGTACCCCTCAGCAGGATGTCGTAAACAGACAGGTCCAGGTGGATTAAAAGAAAGGACAAAATGTTAAAAAAAAACAAAAAAAAAACATGATAAACTGAAAATGTAATGGATCAACACAAAGTGGGTCTCTTAATGCATTTGTTTGTCTATATGAAAGAATGCGTGTGAAATGTGAGCAGAGAAAGGGGTCAGAGGCAGGGAAAAGATCACAGGTGCCACAGTTGAAAGGAGGAAATGAGATATAGAAACACCATTAGCCAGAAAGCTGCAAATTGGCAAGCCACGTCTGGCTTGCCTGAGAATACTGAGGCTATTACTTTGTTTTTTGTTCCCAGTGTTCTCTGCAGGAGTTCTTGATTTATAGCACAGCCTTATCAACGACTATACTATATTCATTTTTGCTGGCATGATCACAGCGATTACAACATGCTGATTATAGGCATCAATCTGTTTAGGAATGAACAGTGTAGATAGTCAGGAGCTTCTCAGTGGGAGCGCACATCCACACAGGCACACTGCTGCTAAAAGTCTCAATAACCTTATAAAGCACCAGCATCCAGGATAAACACATTCATCCATAATGGATATTAATACTCATATCAAATATTAGCAAAAAAAAAAAGGGTGATCCAACATTGTCTGGTAGGGTTAAACATTAGAAAACATCACCCAGGCTTTTTCCATCTTCAGCTGTCTAATTTAGGTGAGTCTGTGCAGATGGTAGCCTCAGATTGCTGTTCTCAGCTGACAAATGTGGAATGTCATGTGGTCTTTTGGTGTTATAGCCCATCTGCCTCAAGGTGCGGAATATTGTGCATATCTGGAATGCTGTTCTGCTGAACATGGTGGTAAAGTCATGCTGCCATGCTGCCCATTATCTTCTGCCCTCTTTCATGAACAAGGCATTTCTATCAACAGTACAGCCAGGTACTGTACTGTACTGTTTTTTTCTTTTTTTTCTTTTTCTTCTTTCTTTTTTGGACTGGGAGCTTCCGAAATCCTCAAACCAGCCCATTTGCCATGTATGATAAAATATGAAAAGAACAAAAAATATTTTAATCGGATAATAATAAAAAATGTATAATAAAAAATGTGGCACAGTAAAAGTAAACATGTACCTATTTTTTGTGTTATTTGATGTAAACATTGACAGAAGCTCTTAACAAGCATCGTAAAGTTCTCATACACTGTGTTGCTACCACATGATTGACAGATTGCATAAATAAGCAGGTCCACAGATGTTCCTTAAAAAGTGGCAGGTGAGTAAAAATCTGACTTTTTAAACTACGCATAAAAATACTACTAACAGAGAGGACGCAAACTCGCAACCACGATAAGTCGTTAAGAGAAGAGAAAAAAAGGTATTTAATAACAGGCTATCAGTTAATTCCAAAACAGACTTTTTGGGGGCAAATATCTATAAGTTACATCTACAAACGTTGTTGTATTTAATGCATTCTTCACAAACATGGCTAAGACAGGAACATGGTTGATGTGAAAACACATAATCTTAAAATAACCAGACCTCACAGGCACAAAGAAAGCTAGGGATGCAGCTACATGCAATGAAAGCCAAGTAATGGAAGCCTGGCAAGGCCTGAATGTTTAAATGGGAATGAAATACAAAGCAAACAGGAAATGGGCTGGGTGTGTAATTAGGTTTCATATTGCAACAAATCACAATATAAAACTCATAAACAGACCAAGTGAATAGACCAGGGTCAATTAAGCTATATCACACAAGCTATAGTTGCACTCGAAATTATTCAACCTCCATTGAAAATTTTTTTTTTTTTTGCCAAAATTACTAACTTGCAGCGGTTTGTAATAAAATCAGTGAAACAAGAGCAATTTAAATAGCTCAACACAACTAATAGAACAAGTGGTTATGTTAGTGGTAACACGAAATGCTACTTTCAATGAATACAGTATAAAAATTATTCAACCTATTGATGACAAACTATTGTACTTAGTAAGGCCCCCTTTAGCACTTATGACCTGCTTCAAATGTGATATATAGCCAGACATTAGCCTCTGCCAGTGTTTCTGAGGGTTCTTAGTCCATTCCTCATGGGCAATTGCCTCTATTTCAGTAAGATTTTTGGGTTTGCATACTGCAACTGCGTTTTTCTAAATGTTCTATTCGATTCAAGTCAGACAACTCTGATGGCCACTCTAAGTTCCAACACTTGTTTGCCTGTTTTGAACAGTGCAAAGTCTTTTCTTGTGGATTTGCCACTCACGAGACCCACGTCATTACATCCATAGGACAGTGTCCGCAAACTTCTGTGTCTTTTTTGCATATTGGAGCCGACTTTTCCTGTGTTTTAGGGTCAGTAGCGGAGTATATCCTGAGGTGACCTTTCAGTTTTCAGTATGCACCATATAGTGCAGAGTAAGCACCTTATAGTGCAGAGCCTGCTGCCACCAAATCATTCTGTAGGTCCTCTGCATGTCAATCAAGGGTTTTTCTCCTCCCCAGGAATCTGGTAGCAACAGGTGATCGGTTCCTCTTTCTGCCACGTCCAAGTAGTTTAGCCACTGTTGCTTTAACTTTGAACTTGCAACTGTATTTCATACTGTATTTCCAGGAACAATTTGTACATTTTATTTAATTTTTATCCTTGTCCTTGTTTGTGCAAGGCAATGATCTCAACACTCCTGGCACTCACATAGAGTCAAACATTTCCATTAACAAATCTCCAGACAGAAGCACCTATGAGAAAATTCAAGCATCATACAAAAAGAAAACGATAAGCTACAACAGCTCCTAACTTGTGTAAATGGTAACAAAGAGTAAGGCTTCACAAGAGAGTGTCCAAGGTGGGGAAAAGCCCCAGTTTTTGTGTTTTTGTGCAGTCTGTTATAGAATTCAGCAAAGATTTTGTTGAGATACAACCTTCTTCTGGATGACATTGGATCCTGATTATAAGGATAATGTGATTATGTCTCTTAACAGTATTTGCATAATGTCTGCACTGTATTAACAGATAATCAGGGTGATTTGGAAGCAAACTCACATCTCCTGATTATTGCAGAATGTGTCCTGAGTTCAGAATAGTTATAAACGTTTCCCCTCCCTATGTGTGCAGGAATTGCTTTCTGTGTTTTTGTGTATATGTGTGTGTAAGAGTGGCTTTGACATATATTTTTTCTTGTTAGTGAATGTATTGAAAAAAAAAATGCTACCAATGTTACCAAGTTAAACATTCCCTCTGGAATTTCATGTAGCTGTACACCAATCAGCCATTACATTAATAATGCAAAACATTAACACAATAAAATTGGCTTTCATTAATATATGAGTAAACTGGTGACAGGATGCTCATCCAAGGCTCATGCATGTCCGTCAGGACCAAAGGCTAGAACGTCCAGCCTGATCCAACAGAAAGGTTAATGAAGCATAAAATCACTGATAAAGTTACTGCTAGCCATGAGTGAAAGGCACCAGAACACCCAATGCACTTCAGCCATTCATGTACAGTAATTAATGTTTGCACCCATTTGAAGAGCAGCCTTTGTTCTCTTTTGCCTGTTTATATCATGGACTTTCATCATTACATCCAATTGTTGTTTTCTAGGTTCTGTGAATTTGTCCCTTTATTTATTTATTTTTATTAAAATTATGGATAGTCACTGCTTCATCATTGATCCGTAATCAATGATTATGACCAGGATTATTGCACAGTATCCTAAACTTTAATATAATATCTCTACACACTAAAAATTGCTGGGTTGTTTTTACTACCCAAATGCTGAGTTGCCTCTGTTGGGTCATTTTTCTGGGTTATTTACAGTCAATTGGGTAATTTTTGTTTAACCCAGCTTGTTGGATTAGAGTTGGGTTAGCTAGTGACAGCTAACATCACAGACAAGACCGCCCCTCCCCCGAAGTTCACTGGTGTATTCAGTGGCTGTGTCAGCTTCGTGTCTTTTTTTCTTTCTCCTCATGCCTTTAAGAGGAAATGTAAACATTAAATATAAGGTCTGTATACACACTTTCACTCACCTATGACTGTTCACTGTATGTAACATTTATTACTGTTACCGTGTTACACTCAAACTTTCAGCCTCGTCTGTGCTATAGCATGCTAGTATGCATGCATCTGACAATGGCTGCTAGCTAGCCAAACCAATGAACCCCACCTGTGTATGAAAGAAACTGCAAAAATGTCTGAGCTTTTTAGCTTTCTTTGTAGAATGTTTGCAGGGTGTATGAAGATGGTGAAGTGAAAAAAAAACTTTCCACTGCATTTCATTGCTACGATTAAAGGAGCTGCTGAGATCATTTCAATAATCGTCTTGTTAACTCAGGTGAGAATGTTGACGAGCACAAGGCTGGAGATCATTATGTCAGGCTGATTGGGTTAGAATGGCAGATTTGACATGTTAAAAGGAGGGTGATGCTTGAAATCATTGTCCTTTCATTGTTAACCATGGTGACCTGCAAAGAAACGCGTGCAGCCATCATTGTGTTGCATAAAAATGGCTTCACAGGCAAGGATATTGTGGCTACTAAGACCTAAATCAACAATTTATAGGATCATCAAGAACTTCAAGGAAAGAGGTTCAATTCTTGTTAAGAAGGCTTCAGGGCGTCCTAGAAAGTCCAGCAAGCGCCAGGATCGTCTCCTAAAGATGATTCAGCTGCGGGATCGAAGATGGCCTGGTGTCAAGAAGGGCAGCAAAGAAACCACTTCTCTCCAACAAAAACATCAGGGACAGATTGATCTTCTGCAAAAAGTATGGTAAATGGATTGCTGAGGACTGGGGCAAAGTCATATTCTCGGATGAAGCCTCTTTCCAATTGCTTGGGACATCTGGAAAAAGGCTTGTCCGGAGAAGAAAAGGTGAGCGCTACCATCAGTCCTGTGTCATACAGTAAAGTATCCTGAAACCATTCATGTGTGGGGTTGCTTCTCCTCCAAGGGAGTGGGCCTGCTCAAAAACACAGCCATGAATAAAGAATGGTACCAAAACACCCCCCAACAGCAACTTCTTCCAACAATCCAACAACAGTTTGGTGAAGAACAATGCATTTTCCTGCACGATGGAGCACCGTGCCATAAGACAAAAGTGAGAACTAAGTGGCTCGGGGACCAAAACGTTTAAATTTTGGGTCCATGGCCTGGAAACTCCCCAGATCTTGAGAACTTGCGGTCAATCCTCAAAAGGCGGGTGGACAAACAAAAACCCACTAATTCTGACAAACTCCAAGAAGTGATTATGAAAGAATGAGTTGCTATCAATCAGGATTGAGAGCAGCCCAGTCGAATTGCAGAGGTCCTGAAAAAGAAGGGCCAACACTGCAAATACTGACTCTTTGCATAAATGTCATGTAATTGTCGATAAAAGTCGATTGAAACGTATGAAGTGCTTGTAATTATATTTCAGTACATCACAGAAACAACTGAAACAAAGATCTAAAAGCAGTTTAGCAGCAAACTTTGTGAAAACTAATATTTGTGTCATTCTCAAAACTTTTGGCCATGACAGTAGTGCTTCTGAGTAATAGTATCTTAATGCTGATCTTGTGCTTTTGAAAAATAAATATAAATATTTTTTTCTATGTTTTGTACAATTAATTGGGTTTTGTTTATTGCATATATGTATGGTTTGCAAAACATGAAGTGTTTTTTATAATAGACCAGTATATCAAAGTAATTTAACTGTTTAAACTGTTTTACTCATAGACATGTAAAACATAAAAATAATAATAACCTATTTGTGAGGTAGAATCAACCCAGCATTATAGTTAAATATGACCTAGCATTTGGATTGAATATTTTACCTATCTTGCTGGGTTAAATAAATAATGGTTTTTATCCTATTCATCTTTTCCTCACTTCAGTATCGCAGCGCGCGCTGTGTGCTGCACGAGCCAAAGTTTGTTTAACTCCGCGCGGCATTGCTCAGTGCTGCTGTACGCGCGCGCGTCTAAATACTTTCTGATACTTCCGTAAATATCGGAGTTTTTATGTGTAGCGTCCGATTATCTCCGGATATTTTCGTCTGTCTAAATTTCTAGCAAATGCTATACTTCGGCATTACTTCACAGAGATTCTTCAGTGGCCACGTTTGTTTGTGTACAGAGTCGAACTGGAATTACGTCACTTCCTCTTTTGAGCACAAGCGCGTACTTATGTCCCGCCTTCCGTTCTCGGGAAGGTGTGAATCGTTCCCGAAACCACCTCTGCAATCGGTCCAGGGATTCGTTCCTGACCGCGGAACGATTACATTCTCACAGACAAAAATCAACTGGTCTCGGGGCCAAGTGTACTCGGAAACGGATCCGGGACCGCAGTGTGAAAACGCCCTAAATAACACATTTTGCTGGGTTAAATTAACCCAGCATGTAGTTTGTCCAATATTTATCCAACAGCTGGGTTAAAAACAACCCAGCATTTTTAGGGTGTAATAAACAACACCTGCATCCTGGTTTCACTGGCATTACAGGTGTTACAAACACTAATTGCATGGTGCTTTCTGTTGTCTCTGTTTTGTTTGCCGTGATACTCTCTATTGGAGAGGCTCCATCAGTTTCAGCATTGTTGTTTTCATTCTTATCCTCATAACCTATTATTGATGTCATTTAATTTGCAATATTACTTGAAAACAAACCAGATATTATTTACTTTTTTTTCTTTGCCATTACTGCTTGCCAAATATGTGGGCGAGTTATAAATTAAAATTATAACTTATAATTGCTGAAATTACACTATAAATTCTTACTAAAGATGTGATTCTGAGATAGCTGCCTCACATATTTGGTCTCCCTGGTTTGATTCTGAGATTGTTTATGTTCTCTCTTTATGTTTTTTGGCCATGTAAGTTTCCTCCAGGTTCTCTGGTTTCTCCCACTTCATGAAAAACATTCCAGTAGATGGATTAATTTGATTTAAAAAAATTTCCATTAGGTGTGAATGATAGCAGGCAGCACAGTCGCTTGATGGTTAGCACTGTCACATTGCACCTCCAGGTTCTTGGGTTTCGTACTTCAGTTTCCTCCAAAGACAAGCAGATTAGGATAATTGTCGTTCGCAAATTGCCTGTAGTGTGTGTGTGTGCGTTTGCCCTGCAATAGATTGGTAGCCTGTTGAGGGTGTACCCTGCGTCATGCTCTAAGCATCCTGGGATAGACTTGATGATGCAATGATGCCACTTTTAAACTTTTGTTGATTTTTTTTTTGCGTGTGTTTTTACAAGTTACTGTGTAAAATGATTAACTACCAACAAAAAGGGAATGGGTCAGCATGATTATACTTTGCTGTCAGGTATGTACAGTGGTGGACAAAGTATACAAATCATGTACTTGAGTAAAAATAGAGATACCATAATTTTAATATTACTCAAATAAATGCAGAGAAAAAGTCCTTCATTTCCATTTCTACTTGAGATACAGAACAAAAGTACTCACTTTCAAATTTACTTAAGAATCAGAAGTACTGAGCTTGTATTAGTTCACTGTAGCCTTTAACTAATAGCAAAAGATTCTCTCCCCCCCCCTCTCTCTCTCTCTTTAGACTGTGAGTGTCTCAAAGAGGAAATGAAAATGATGCATTTATTTATACAGTAATTGTCAGCACGTAGCTTCAAATTCCATGCAATGCCATGCACTAATATAGTGAAGTAGAAAGTACAGAAAGTACATATTTATTGTAGGATGCAGTGTAAAATTAAAATGTAACCACTGATAAAACTACTAACACAAACTTCATATACATGACAAATATTCATCTGCCATAGTTGTTTGACTTGGTCAAAACAATCAATGGTCTTAAAAAAAAAACAGTTATGAGTTTTATTACTCAGTTATCTTATTAATTGTATCTCTTCACAAAATCTCAGCAATTACATGAAATAATGGGAAGAAGACATGTATATGGCTTTTAATTTTTTTTTTTAAATAAAGATTACTATTACAAAAGCTCCTATTATAAGTAATAGGAATACATAATTTCAACTAAATATCTGTATCTCCATCTGAACAAAGATATTCATTCATGTAGGGCTCTGCAGGAGTTAAATCACACAAGGCAGAGTAAGATTTGAATTGATGTAAAGATAAAAAAAATTGAAACTGCAGGACAGAAATGAGCTGTGTGTGTGTGTGTGTGTGTGTGTGTGTGTGTGTGTGTGTGTGTGTGTGTGTGTGTGTGTGTGTGTGTGTGTGTGTGTGTGTGTGTGTGTGAGTGAGAGAGAGAGATAGAGCGAACGGAGGAAAAGAGACACAAAGAGTAAGAGAAAAGCACACCTCTATGCATTACACAGGTTGTTAAAAAAATCTAAGGTTAACAAATGCGAGTAAAAGTGTACATTTTGGAGCAGTGGGTCATAACATGGGTAACAAATTATGTATTTAAATGATTTATTTTTCTGTATAAATGTATTTGCTGATAAACACAGCGATTGACTCTTGGCCCTTGTGTATTATATTTTATGATCTATTCTTACTGTGGGAGATGAGCGTTACAGACATTTCATGATCAAAATTTTATATTCATCATGTGAGGGAGACTAGCAATTTTAGGTACTGAATAGTTTTACCTCTGTGTTTGATAAAGTATCTAAAATGTATGTATATGGTCAGGCAAAGTATATAAAAAGGGCTATTCATTCATTCTTTCAGTCATTCTATTTGGGCTTTCCTATAAAGTTAGTAGAACAATTGTCTAAAATGTGTTTGTATGCTGTAGCAGTACGATTTCCCTTCACTGGATTAAGACGTCCAAACCAGGGCAGCATGACAATGAGCTCCAAAAAGACATGTTTTTTTTTTCAAAGTTTGATGTGGAAAACAATAGGAGTGACCTGCTTTGTTACTCTCTACATTTTGGAACTGGAATGTCAGCTGAATGCCAGGGTTCATTGCCCTTGTCAATTACCCATTCAAAGTAATTCTCTCCCCAACTACACTACAAACTGTAGTGAAAAACCTTTGCAAAAGAGTGTAGGGTGTCATAACAGAAAAGGGGACACCAGGCCGATAAATTGATGCCTGTAGAATGGGATGCTCCAAAAAGAACATATGCATATGATGGTCAGGTGTCCACATACTTTTGGCCATATTAGTGTAGGTAGAAAATATAGAAGATGAAGAGTGCTGGTTTAATATCACAAGAATAACATAACAAATGAGAAAAACAAAGATAGAGCTTTTTTTTGTTTCTCACTCAGCATTCTCCAGTGATGCTCAGTGTCAAGTTCCCAAACGAAATACAGGTATACAATTCCTAGGTAATGATTTGCACACGTAAAATTATAATTTTGGAACTTATGATTTTTAAGCAGGGTGTACAGACTAAGTGCTGTGAGAGATGGATAGTTTTAAGGGTTTACAAGTGCAGCAGTATTGGTGAAATCTAGATTCATTCTTACTTAACTCAGAATCAGCAGGTAGACAAATGGTATATAGTAATGCTGAAATAAACATCTAACCAAAATATAAAATAACAGTCAAGTCAATGAAAAGTTTATACTAAAACATGTCATATCCAATATTACTTATAAATAAACATCATTAAGATCACATTATATAAATTACTATGCCATGGTTAATACTAACTGAGTATTCTGACATGTGGGATTCCCAGAGTGCAGATATAGAGCACAACAGTACTGAGATATGTAACTATATGCATCACTCCGAGTCAAAGGTGTTTTAATAGTCATTAATCGTAAATGTTTGATGGGGTTAATGGGTGAAAGTAAGGTGGTCTGCAGTACTAGAAAGAGGGGAAAGCAGCTGCCTGCCAAATCACACATTCAAATCCAGCAAGAAAACACAGTTGATTACATTATTCTATTACATTATTCTATTATTCGATTATTGTCTTTTTAAACTGTTACGTGGCACGGTATGGAGAGCCGCACCACGAGATGATTTTAATGATAAGAGCCCTGACGCAGGACTTTAGAGGGGGTCAACGAAATAGGAGGTTATGAGAGTGCTTGTGATACGCACGGGAAGACCTTCCCATTTGGAGATGGCGTGGGATTAGTAATTAGGAACTTAAAAAGAAACAAAAGGAAATTGAAAACACAAAATAAACAGAGCTCTGCCGTCTACGCGAGAACGGACGGAGTTCTGGAAACTCAAGTAAAAACTTTTATCCTTTCTGGGCTTATGCTCTTACCGAGGATTTAAGGGAGAGTGATTTGTGTTTTTGTTAACTTTTTTCTTAAACTGAGCACGCACGCTGAACTGATGCGTGCCGCTCTCTCATTCTCTCTCTCTCTCTCTCTCTCTCTCTCTCTCTCTCTCTCTCTCTCTTTCGCCAGGGTTTTAGACAGACAGAGGCTGGGGCTTTTCCTCCGTCTTTTGACCGCTCTGTCTGTCTGTCTGTCTTCTTTCTTTCTTTTCTTTTCTTTGGTCTTGTCTTCGGCCCTGATACCTTACCGGTGCTACCTAATATTCGCACAAAGTGCCGCGGTATCAGCTCCCTTAAATAAACACGCCACCAGGTGAAGCGTGTTCACGCTGATTGCGGCATTGCCTGGCAACCGCGTGTCTATAAATGGCCTCGCCTTTGCCTGTTCAGAACTCTGCGTGGTAGCAGCCTGCGGATCTGCCCGTTCTGAACAGTACAAAGCATTTTCATACGGTTCTGCCCCTCGTGAGACCCGCGTCGTTACATAAACTACACTTTTTCTCCTTAAAAACTGGTTTTAATTTTCCCAAATTGCATCTGTACTGTTCATGTGTTTTTTATTTTTTGTTTATGAATAACGCTAGCCACAAAATTAAATAGCTTCTAAGACAGGAATAGATCACAAATCCATCTTTAACCCCTGATCAAGGGCATTACTTTGTGTGTGGAACAAGAGGTTGTACACCCTAGTGCACTAGCTTTCCATTTAATGCTACTGTATTTGCAGAACAATCCCTGAACCCTGTAACTGAGCTAATATTCAATAGTACTGTAAGTGGAAATATGAAGTAAATCTTTGGCTGAATAGTACAAGTAAGATTTTAGAATTACTTTCAAGCCTATATTAATTACAGCAACTGTTGGTAGCTAACTGTTGGCCGCTAACTCAACATTAGTTATGCCAGTCGCAGGAAGAATATGAGTTTTCGAAGCAAAATAACTGATTAAAAATCATAATGTTTTGATAATAAATGGTGTCTTTTAGAACTGGTCTATAAAAGCAATAACACACTAGAGGTCAGACTGTTGTGTTGAATTTTAACACACCTGTGGTATGTTGGGCCCTTGGGCTGTGCTCTCATGCCTACTACTGCATCATAACTGTGCTGATATTTAACACAACAGCACTCACTCCCTCATGCGATATTGTCTAAATATGCAAGTCTATAAGGATGGCTAGAATGTAACAAGGTACAAACTTGAGGTCTGTCAAATGAGATACCTATGCCAAAACTTGGATGCCTCTCTTCAAGATCGCTTCTGAAATGAAACCACCTGAGAAATATGTGATGACCAGCCAACAATTAAACATGCAGTTAAAATGAAAAGGTTGAAGTGGTTTGCACATATCTGTTGTTACCCGATTCTGTGGAATAGAATAGAAAATACAAAGTGCTGCACCCAGAAAAAAAAAAAAGGTCAAAACGAACAGTGCAGCGTGTGCCATCACAGTCAATAGAATATCCTAGATAGACACAGTTAATAGATTTTGAAACCCTACTGCACCCTCAGCAACAGGCTGGCTTAAAGAATGATATAATCTGATAATCAGCTACAGTAGGTAACAAAGAAATATCTGTTCTGGTGATCCTGTTCTGGTAACTTTGAAGTGATAGACAGTGTAGAGCATGAACATCAAAGCTTGAGATGAATCAGTTAAGCACTATAGTCAGTTATTGTACTAAAATGCGTACCTTTATAAGGGGTATCAAACACAAATTGTGTTCAGAGATATCAAGGCAACAAATAAAATCCTGGAGGCTTGCTATGAATAGAGACGATGTTGACAGTACTCACAGATTTTAAAACATTGAATGTTTTATATTTTTTTTTTTACTTTACAGTTTTTTTAAATTGGTTTGGTGCAGTTTTCACAAGCAATTGGTACATTTTCAAAACTCTTAGTACTTATATCACAACAGATCATCAAAAGTACACTTTTTTCAAACATTTCAGCATATTTTCAATTGTGTTAGTACAATACACAATCACAAAATATCCTTTTCACTACACAAAATAAGTGTTTCATCTAAATAAATTTTTCGTTCACAGTAACTGCCTTTCATAATGTTATCACTATCAAATTTTTGATTTGTATCTTTTATTATTCAGTTTAATACATTTGTCTGTCATTTAATTCAACTGATCTTAATGTTTAATCAATGAAACATTCATTATGTCCATGGATTTTCAACTTGACTGATTGTTGTCTGGTCATTTGTAAGTTACAAATTGCTCCAAGAGCTTTCAATCAAGAAATACAAATTATTAATTGTTTCCCCTGCTGATCACAATTAGTTACCATGTAAGTAGAACTGTGTTTGAGACTTGGCACTGTTCAAATATGGAGCAGGATAGACTCGTAGGGAAAGGAAACCTGCATCGAAAAGGTGGTGGTGCTCCTCGATAGAAAGGTGGTCTTCAGAGAAATATAGGCATTAGACAATGCACCATCATCTCTAATGAAGTCCGGGCTATCTTTGTTGACCATGTGGTTAACAGAGGCTTTACCATGCCTGAGACTGCCAGGTTGGTACAGCCTAATTCACAAAGGTCAACTGTCAGCTCTATCATCAGAACTTTTCGCCAAGAAAACCGGTAAGTCTGCTATAGCAACTTCACTTCTAAAATAAAGTACTGTATTGTACAGTAATGTAATTTGTAATACTACAATATTGACAGTATATGGTTGTCCTCAGAATTAAAAGGAGACAACCTGATGGTGGTCACCCACGTGTTTTGACTGACCAGTAGGAGTTGGCTGTGGTGGAAATGGTCAGGGCAAGGAATGACCGGCTTGATTAATGAAAGTGATTTTCATAAAAACATATTTTGCTTATGTAAATGACTTGTGTGTTTTTTTGTTTTTTTATCCTTTTTCGTATGTGTGGGTGTGTATGTGTGGGTGTGTATACTACTGTGTATATATATATAGTTTTTTTTCTGAACATAAGTGTAATATTTGCTGTGCAAATTTTTACAGTTCAGTTACACTCATTCAGCACAAATGACAATTTGAAACACTTACCTTGTATTATTTGTTCCTGAATGAAATGATTGGTAAAAGTACTAAGTTGAAAAAAGATCTTAATGTATTGTTTCTGTGATTAAAGCAAATGTTCTCAATATATATCACAATGATCATGTGTTGTGAAACAATGATTACGTGGAATGAAAATATGTGCAAATACAATGAAATCATGACATCAGATTTGAAAGAATGACTAGTGGTGTTACAAATGTGATCAATTAAAGTTTTTGTACTTAAGAGATTTGAAAATACACACTTTAATTATGAAAATAGTACGAAAACAATTGAAAAACTTTAAACTGGTTCTAATCACTTTGTCACAAAACTGGCACATACCATAATTATTAATACAGCAATAGACGTCTTAAATGATTGGCTCATCGTTTCCATTATTTTCTAACATCCACCCAAACTGCATGAGCATGTCACACTTAAATCTAATTTAATTGTACAGATAATGAGAATTATCCTAGTTTTATTTAGTACACATTTCCTCTTTCCTCATCATGAAATTAGTTACAGATTAAGCAACTGCCTACATGTGAAGTGTTTTTGAATCAGTTTTAGATGTAGGTTTGATTGCATTAAATTGTAAAAGATGCATTATGTTTTAACTCATGTTTCAGTACTGTGCATTGTGTTCTTTTGCCTGATGTAAACTGGTTTTCACAATGCCATTAGTTTGTTGTAAATTTAACAAAATGCAAACATTTTGAGGAGTAAAAATTTGAGATGATTGGCCTGCAAGTTTTACACAAGTACGCTGTGCAGAAATGTTACCCGATGTCATCTATAGTCAGTAAGTGTACAACACTGTATTAATACCTAATGCACTGGCAACTGATTGCTTTTAGTGAATTGTGATTACTAAGTTATAGTTCATTCAGTCAAAAGGTTTCTGATAGCCAGACCTCACAATTCTGAGCACAACACTACAAGCCGAGAATTTAACGATGTTCCTCATGACTCAGACAATGAGTACATGGCCATATTTCAGCCGTATGTCAGTGTAGCCTGGGGCTTAGTGCCTTTCGTTCTGCATTGTCAGCTGTAACTATGGACGTGTGTTCTAAAGGTCTTGCAGGTGTTTGTAAGTCAGCGTGAGCATGGTGACAGTGACTGACCAGACTGGACCCAAGAGACAGACAGACAGATGCATTATTCAACACTTTATTTAAAGGATACATAACACGTTGAAAAGAATTTTATAAATATTTTATAAAAAATATTCCGGCTAACTTTTGGGAATCGGTGGCTCAGTTGTAGGTTTATTGCCTGCCATGCAGAAGGCCTGGGTTAAATTTGGGATCAGATGGTGTGCTGTGGTGACCCCTTGATAGGAGCAGCTGAAAGACCAAGGATTAAGTTGGAAAAGGTGCCATGTACTGGAATCCTCTGGTAACATGCATAATCTATAGGCATTTATGTGAACAAATACACTCACGACATTGCCAGTTCACTACACAAATACATGGGTTAACAGAGGTTATATTTAAAGTGGTAAATACTGTATATATGCGTTAATATGTGGCATTTACACCATAACAGAAAGTTATTTGTTCTACAACTTTTTTTTAAAGGTGCCTTAAATGATGATAGCAATAATACACTGATTACATGCAAAACAAGGATGTCACTCGATTTCTGGCAACATTCAGTTGACCATAATGATAACTGAGGCCTATTTCTGTCTTTCATGTAAAGATAATTGTAACAGCTTTTACACACGTGGACAAAATTGTTGGTACCCTTCGGTCAATGAAAGAAAAACTCACAATGGTCACAGAAATAACTTTAATCTGACAAAAGTAATAATATAAAAATAAAAATCTATTAATGTTAACCAATGAAAGTCAGACATTGCTTTTCAACCATGCTTCAGCAGAATTATTAAAAAAAATAATAAACTCATGCCTGGACAAAATGGCCTGGACAAAAATTATGGTACCCCTAGAAAATACTGAAAATAATGTGACCAAAGGGACATGTTAATTCAAGGTGTGTCCACTAATTAGCATCACAGGTGTCTACAATGTTGTAATGAGTCAGTGGGCCTATATATAGGGCTCCAGGTAGTCACTGTGTTGTTTGGTGATATGGTATGTACCACACTCAACATGGACCAGAGGAAGCGAAGGAAAGAGTTGTCTCAGGAGATTCGAAAGAAAATTATAGACAAGCATGTTAAAGGTAAAGGCTAGAAGACCATTTCCAAGCAGCTAGATGTTCCTGTGACTACAGTTGCACATATTATTCAGAAATTTAAGATCCATGGGACTGTAGCCAACCTCCCTGGACGTGGCCGCACGAGGAAAATTGGGTCTCAGTCGCAGGTCATGGGTCTTGCAACAGGACAATGACCCAAAACACACAGCTAAAAACACCCAAGAATGGCTAAGAGGAAAACATTGGACTATTCTAAAGTGGCCTTCTATGAGCCCTGACCTCAATCCTATTGAGCATCTCTGGAAGGAGCTGAAACATGCTGTCTGAAAAAGGCACCCTTCAAACCGGAAACAACTGGAGCAGCTTGCTCATGAGGAGTGGGCCAAAATACCTGCAGAGAGATGCAGAAGTCTCATTGACAGTTACAGGAATCGTTTGATTGCAGTGATTGCCTCAAAAGGTTGTGCAAAAAACTATTAAGTTAGGGGTACCATAATTTTTGTCCAGGCCTGTTCCGTAAGTTAATTTTTAAAAATAATTCTGCTGAAGCATGGTTGAAAAGCAATGTCTGACTTTCATGGGTTAACATTCATAGAATTTTTTAAAATTATTACTTTTGTCAGATTAAAGTTATTTTTTCTTTCATTGACCAAAGGGTACCAACAATTTTGTCCAAGTGTGTATAAGATAACAGTTTTATAATATCATATAATAGCTTTTTTACAAACATTATAATACATACTTATTCATAAAAGTTCTATGCAAGGCCTAGGAAGCTTTTTTTTTTTTTTTAGTGTTACACTTTTATGTGGTGCGGTATGTATACGCACCATGATATGGAATCATGTTTATAAAAGCTCTAACGCAGGGCTTCAGAGGGGGTAAATGAACCAGGAGGTTGTGAAAGTGCTTATGATACGCACAGAAAGACCTTTCCATTTGGAGATAGCATGGGATTAGTAATTAATGAACTAAAAAGGAAACAAAATAAAACTGAAGACACAAAATAAACAAAGCTCTGCTGTCTACGCGAGACCGAACGGGGCTCTGGGAAATAAAAATAAAATCTTAAATCCTCTCGGGGCCTATGCCCTTACCTAGGATTTATATGAGTGAGTTTGTGTGTTTGCGCTTTGCACTATTAAGTTAAACTAAGAGCGCATGCTGAGCCGATGCGTGTCACTCTCTCTTTCTCTCACTCTCTCTGGTTTCTTAAGGAGACAGAGGTGGATACTTGCCTTTTTCTCTATTGCATTTTATGCACGCGTTTTCTTTTGTCCTGATACCTTACCGGTGCTACCTAATGATTGCACGAAGTGCAGACCCCTAAATAGATACGCTGCCAGGTGCAGCGTATCCAGACTGATTGCCTTGTGGCGGCGTTGCCTGGCAACCGCGTGTATAAATGCCCGCGCCTCTGCCTGTTCAGAACTCCGCGGGGTAGCAGCCCGCAGACCTGCTTGTTCTGAACAGTGCAGAATATTTTTGCGCAGCTCTGACTCTCGTGGGACCCGTGTCGTTGCAGTTACAGATTTTTCTGATACTGTCTGTTGTGTGTGGCGTGATGTCCAATGTTTCATGGCTGCAGTAAATGTGAAACTGGTGTGTACGTGTGTGAGAAATATAGGAGATAGACTGTCCTGTCTATGAAGTCATATGGCATTTTAGAACCTTCTGGCTCTTGTTCACATGTCATGTGGGTGATATGGCCACCTGCTAATATAACGAGGGAGGAGCAGAAGGCTCGGTCAGCACGACAGCTCTCACAAAACTGTGGAGGAGATGTGGTAGTGTGTTATGCATAGATGAACAAGTTATAGTGATTTGCAGGTCTATGTACTACTGTAGTTGGAAACAGGCGTAATGAACCAGCAGTTCAATATGCTAGAGCCGATTAATGTATTTATTTGAAAAAAGAAAAAAGGCAGCATGGTGGCTTATTGGTTAGCATTGTGGCCTTGTGTGAGTGTTATATTTAAATTTAAATATGAATTTATATATATATACACACATACACACACACACACACACACACACACACACACACGTATACATATATATAAAGACAGATGTTTTATTAGTTTTTATTTTTTTAAACCACATTTAAAAAAATTTGCTTCCCCACCTTTTTTCTTACTACTGTTTGTGTAACCTGTTACTGCTGTAACACAATAATTTCCCTTACGGGGTCAATAACGTCTGTCTGTCTATCCATCCATCTATCAATATCCCCATTGAGTAGACACATGGCATGCCATAGTAATATAACCCAGCCTAATGTGGCACTTTCCTCACTCCTGTTTTGCTTGTTTTTAAGAATAGGTTGTACTGATAGATGAAGGACATGCTGACAAGAAAGTGAAGTGACAGTTGTTGCAACTCAAAAAGCAATCAGGAAGGTTATTCAAGCTGACTCACAGTGGGACATTTAGGGGTGGCTAAAACACTGAATGCTGTTATGGCCCATTTCTATTGCCATTTGGAGCACACTTCAAATGTTGTGCCTGGCAGAACAGCTTCATTGAGTCATGCAATTTTTATATTAAAATGTTGCTTTAGCAAGTGCTTGAAAAATGTATGCTTTTTATTTAAGGTAGTTTATTTAGGGTAGTTTAAGCTATATTGCACAGGCAACATACTAGTAATGGCATTAAAGCTTAAAGGATTCTAACATTACTATTAGAATATTATATGGGTAATAAGGCCAAACTGTATATATTTTTTAATTGTTGGGATTTAACAGTATTTATACAATTTTGCTATATTTCATGTTACTAGAAAGGTGTACTGATGGAGTTACAAAAAGGACATTCTCAGCAGCATGAGCCAAGTGCACTTCTGATATAATTTCGTGACATGTTTTCATGCCTTAGGGCAACTCAGTGCACAAGGGAACTAAAGCCTAAAACTAAAGCCTAAACCTCCTGAACTTTGGAAAAATGTATTTACTGAAAAAAGGCAGGATTATCATATTAGAAAAATAATCAAATGTCACAAACTGTTACCTATAACAGATATTGAGTAGCTAAAGGACACTTTTAGATGTAATTTATTTTGTCAAGTTTAGTTCAGTTCTCAGTGTCATTGAGTTTGACCTTTCAAAAAGCATTTATTAGGTGAAAACATGCATGCCATTCTAGTAGATGACATTTGGTACACTTGTGCAATGAAGAACTTTTCACCTATCATTCAATTCATAAATCAAGGCAATTTTGTTGATTAATTGGATCCCCCCCCGTCTTACCAGATCACACCACTCTGTCACACTTGAGGTTACTAAGGACTTATGTGCTCCTGTCTTCTCAGTAAATCTCTCCTATGAATTTCTCTAACAGCATGGATTTCCACTAGAGAAAAGTATATAGGAGACAACAGCACTAGATTTGGTTGACTACTTGATGATGAGAAAATAAAAGATACATTTTCTATATGAGCAGCTCTGACAGGTATTTCAGCTACAAGGCAGAACACAGTTTATGCACTGCCCAGCCAAAATAAAAAGTTATTTAATGTGTGTACATGGTGTGTACAGGTAACTCAATTTCTTCCACTTCAGCCTTGGCATACCAAGTCTGAACAGAGCTTGCTTTGTGCACAGGGGCATAGTCATGCTGAAACAGGTTTGTTAGTTCCAGTGAAAGAAAATGTTAACGCTGCATGTGTAAATAAATTTTATATAAATATGTGCCTCCTATTTTGTGGCAACAATTGGGAAAAATCCCAAACGTATGTGATGTCTGGGTGTCTATAAACCTTTGGCCAGTGTGTATCTGACTGTATGAATCCTTTGACTCCACAGAGCAAATAGAGAGCTACAGTAGTGGAGTATTATAAGCAAGCTGTACTGAGACTGGTGTGTGACAGAAGGGTTTTTTGCCACTCTTCTCACAGCCTGAGTAACAGGAGGTACTTCAATAAAATTACTAAGGAGCCCCACAGAATGGTTCTTATGCCACTTGACTTGTTGCAGCAATTTCCTTTTTTTCATAGTTTTCCTACTGGGATTGATAATAACCAGATTTTTTCTCCCCAAGTCTCTCTTTGCATTGAGAAGGCCCTTGTGTTTAACTGATTCTAAACCGAAATAAATGGTTCAACTTGGAAAATAAAGCAAAAGGAAAAAACCTCAGAAGCATCTTTTTCTCCAAAGAAGGGTTTAGTGTCCACTTGAGCTTGATATTTTGGCTGAAAACAATCACATTTAAGGGCTGCTGTAAGCCAGTAGATCTGGCACCTATCACCGGAATAATGGGTTTGAGGCAGAATACAGCCTGGGTGGAATGCTAATTCATCTGGCATGTTCTAGGGAGGAAAACAAAGACCCTAGAGAAAAACCTCATGGACACTTGGAAAAAACATGATACAGACAGTAACCTGTACTCGGTAAGACCTCAGAGCACACAAATTGGCCAATTCTAGAGCAACTACTCAACTTTTAATAATTTAAAAATATTTTTGATCACTTCACAAGCTATATTTCCTGTACATATTGCTTACCTTTAAAGATTCTTTAGATTCTTTAGTTAAATATCTGGAGTATTTTCTAAAACAGAAACCATTTACCAGTTCCGTGGTAAATTTGAATTTCACATACAGTACACAGCAATACACAGTGAATATGCAGTGAAATGCTTATACAACCACCCGTGACCTAAATGTAAAAATGAAAATAAATTATTAAACAAACAAACAAAAATAAAGAAATTGGAGAAAATTATACAAATATAAAAAACCTGAGTTATAAAATTTACAAAATATACAAGTAAGTTTAAATAGAATTGAAATACTGTAGAAGTGCACCAAATGTTAAGTGTATAGGTTATGCAGGATAAGTAACAACAGAATGCAGTCGAGTTCATTTGCATAAAAACTTTCACGAGCAGAACAATGTGCAAAGTCCCAGAGGTATGTGTGTAAATGTGCAATATGCAACGTGATGAGTAGTGTATGAGTAGAGAGAATGTTACTGTGTGAGAGAACAAAAATGCAGAAAAAATGAATTGTTTAGCACTCAAATCTCGTAGGGCAGTTTGGAGTCTCTCAAGCGTCAGAGGTGGTAGAGCCTTTTTTTAACCACAGTGTTGATGTGACAGTGCCATGACAGGTGCTGCGTGATGTGAACACAGGTATCTGAAGCTATCCACATGTCAGGGGTCTGATAGTACCTCTCCTGCTTTGTACTGGAGGCCACTGTCAACTCCTTTGTCTTGCTGACATTAAGGAAGTTGTTCCTCTGGCACCAGTTCCCTCTAGGTAGGCCATCTCATTGCTGTCAGAGATCAGGCCCACCACAACGGTGTTGGCAGCAACCTTGATAATGATGGTGTAGTTAGTAGTGGCCACGCTTTCATACCTTACGTGTAAAATGAGTACAAAAAGGGGCTCAGAACACAACCTTGGGGGGCTGCAGGTGAGGGAGTCTGAGACATCTATACTGCCTGTCATGCACACTCATAACACGACGGGCACTAGGACCCGGAAGTAATACGGTCGGGTTTCAGGAAGCATAAAAGGAAACAAGATGACGCCTCACATTGCTCAGTCATTGAGTTATGCCCATGCTATCGCCGACGCCTCGCTCGTCCAAACGTGAGTACTCACTTTCTTGGGTTATCGCTTCTGATTGGGTGTGTGTATTTAGAACGCGGGTTTATTTGTGTAAACTCTTGCTCTCGCTTCGGGAGAGTTCTAAGAATAACTAGCGTGGTTATCCTGCCTACTCGCGCTACTTCGGCGTTTGGGTTTACCATCCACGCTACAGGGCTAACTGCTAAGTCTTCTGCTTCATCTCCGGTTAGTCCGTGACAGAATGACTGAGCCTGACGATAAACTTAGCGGAGTTTGCTCACCTCTGCGATGTGGTTGACCGGCATGCTAAGCGTCGATCAGCTCCCGTGGTGAAATGCGCATGTCCGCCGCGAAGACTCCAGGCGTCAGCGACCTTAGCCAGCAGTGTGAGCTCGCGACAGGCATCTTGCGATCCTCGAGGCGGCAGCTCAGCCCGGCTGTGGCCGCGCCCATACAACGCTGACTGCTGTAATAACTTCCCTCTCCACCTACGATGTTTCTATCTTGCGGATAAATGGAGTCTTGCGGATGGAAGACCAGTGTTTCTAACTGCATTGGATCTTGTGTTTAGTTTAATTCTGAATACTCCTGGCCGACTGCGCATTGCTCTTCTCGTTTCGTTGCTATCGGGGCAGGCAGCTGAGTGGGCCACGGCGGTTCTTCGTTCAGACTCAGATGTCGCCTCCTCCTACACAGAATTCACCCGCCAGCTTAAACTCACCTTTGAGCATCCGGCTGCTGAGGTGGAGACCGACTCTAAATTATACCATCTAAAGCAGGGAGGGTCGTCCGTGAGCCGCTACACCGCGGAGTTTCGCACTCTCGCCGTACAGACCGCCTGGGGAGACTCCGCACTCCGGACGGCCTACTACGAGGGACTGGCTTCACGGATAAAAGACGAGCTCGCCGGACGAGAGCTCCCAGCGACCTTGGAGGGATTAATTCAACTCGCCCTCCGGATCGACCAACGGCTGCTCGTTCGCCCCAAGCCAGCTCCCCGTACCCTGCCACCCATCATGACAGCACTACCTCACACCACGCCCTCCCTCTCCCGCTCTCCAGTTCCAGAAGTCCACGCCTCATTCACTGCAGCACCCACCAGAACCGTCGGTACTCCACCTCCCGCCGTGGTTGACACAGGAGCCGGGGAACCCATGCAATTAGAGCGCGCCTCCTTAACCGCTGCAGAACGGGAACGCCGCTTCAGAGAGGGGCTCTGCGCGTATTGTGGATCCTCTGCACATCATCGGGCCATCTGTCCTCTGCGGCCGGGAAACGCGCAGCCCCGGTGAGAAATGGGAGGAACTCACCGGGTCCCATGTCCCTCTCCACCACCCTGACCAGTGATTCCCGTCTCACGGTAAAAGTACATCTCCAGTTTGGCCACAAACGGGTCGGAAGTACCGCGTTCGTCGACTCCGGGGCAGCAGGTAACTTCATTGACTCTTCCTATGCCAAAAAATTGGGGATAAAGATCGAGGCGTTATCCCAGCCCGTAACCATTACATCAGTCGACGGTCGGCCTCTTTCCTCCAGCCCCATCTCCTTTCAGACCCAACCTATCACCCTCATCATCAACCAGCATCGAGAACAGATCCAGTTTCACACCACCACCATTTCGTCACCACCCATCATCCTCGGACACCCTTGGCTGCTGCAACATGACCCGCTCATATCCTGGACCCAAAGCCGGATCCTACAATGGGGGCCGACCTGCACCGAGCTCTGCCTACGGGCAGAGGCTGGGACGTGCTCTAGGGAGTCCGAGGCCCCCGATGTCGACACAGACAAAATCCCCTGGACTACCGGGACCTGGCTGAAGTCTTTTGCAAAAGACGCGCTACCCACCTACCTCCTCATCGTTCATACGACCTGGCGATCGATCTTCAGCCAGGTGCGACACCACCCCGCGGCCACCTCTATTCATTATCCAACACCGAGACGCAGGCGATGGAGGAGTATGTTTCCAGCGGACTTCGCCATGGTACCATCCGGCCCTCCTCCTCACCTGCCGCTGCGGGGTTCTTTTTCGTGAAAAAACGCGATGGTAGTCTACGTCCCTGTGTCGATTACCGGGGGCTCAACAATATCACCATAAAAAACCGACATCCACTGCCTCTTACCAACTCTGCCCTGGACGCCCTCTCTGGTGCCACCATCTTCACTAAGTTGGACCTCCGGAGCGCCTACAACTTGGTGCGCATCAGAGAGGGCGATGAGTGGAAGACGGCCTTCATCACCCCTAATGGGCACTACGAGAGTCTGGTTATCCCGTTTGGTCTCTGCAACGCACCTGCCGCTTTTCAACAATTCATCAATGACGTCCTCAGAGACATGTTAGGCCGTTGGGTGTTCGTCTACCTTGACGACATCCTCATCTACTCTCGAACTGTCAACGAGCATATCCAGCATGTCAGAGCGGTTCTAAAGAGATTGCTTGCCCACCAGCTGTACTGTAAGTTGGAGAAGTGCGCTTTCCACGAGCGCTCCACCACGTTCCTG
The DNA here is from genome assembly GCA_013621035.1 of Clarias magur. Classification (NCBI taxonomy): domain Eukaryota; kingdom Metazoa; phylum Chordata; class Actinopteri; order Siluriformes; family Clariidae; genus Clarias; species Clarias magur. The sequence goes on along the minus strand of QNUK01000109.1, from coordinate 1,598,695 downwards.
GGTTTTGTCATCTCGCCCCAGAGTGTGGCCATGGACCCGCAGAAACTGGAAGTTGTGAGTCATTGGCCCCTACCCAAGACTCTTAAACAGCTCCAGAGATTTCTCGGGTTTGCCAATTTCTATCGCCGCTTTATCCGGGACTACAGTACCATTGCAGCGCCACTAACCGCTCTGACCCGCCCATCATCTCACCCCTTCAACCTCACCCCAACTGCCGTCTCTGCCTTCCATGAGCTCTGTCGCCGCTTCACCACTGCTCCCATCCTCCTTCACCCGGATGCTGACAAACCGTTCGTTGTGGAGGTGGACGCTTCGGATGTGGGCGCCGGGGCTGTTCTCTCCCAGCGAGGTCCAGACCAAAAACTGCACCCCTGCAGTTTTTTCTCCAAGAAATTTGACGCCACTCAGCAGCGATACGGAGTAGGGGACCGCGAGCTGCTGGCCATAAAGTGGGCCTTGGAGGAATGGCGACACTGGCTCCAGGGCGCCAGAGAGCCATTCATCGTCTGGACCGACCACCAAAACCTCATCACAATCCGCACCTTAAAGCAGCTGAACCCCAGACAGGCGCGGTGGGCACTATTCTTCGAGAATTATAATTTCCACCTGTCATACCGCCCGGGGTCCAAGAACACCAAAGCCGACGCCCTCTCCCGACAACACGAGGAAGACGTCCCCCGGGCGGACCCCGCGCCTGTACCGCCACCCACCAAGATCCTCGCACCGCTCAGGTGGAACCTGGAAACGAGGGTTCGCCAGGCACAAGCTACGGAGACCGAACCAGCAGGTGTGCCGCCTGGCCGACTTTATGTCCCCAATGCCATCAGGGCCGAAGTACTCCAGTGGGGACACTCCTCCCCCCTTTCAGGACACCCCGGGAAACGGCGGACCCTACTGTTTGTACAACGTGCTTTCTGGTGGCCCAGTATGAAAAAAAACGTAGACGAGTTCGTCCAGGCGTGCCCAGTGTGTGCCAGGTCCAAGGACAGCAACAGACCATCGCCAGGGGAACTTCAACCACTCCCGGTTCCCCGCCGACCCTGGACACACATTGCCGTTGACTTCATCACGGGCCTGCCGGTTTCCGAAGGAAGAGACACCATCCTCACCATCGTCGACCGGTTCTCCAAAGCTGTTCACCTGGTGGCCCTCTCCGGTCTCCCGTCAGCTAAAAGGACAGCCGAGCTGATATTAGAGCACGCCTGTCCGCCTGCATGGGTTCCCAAAGGACATCGTCTCGGACAGGGAGCCCCAGTTCATGTCCCGGTTCTGGAAGGCCTTCTGCCGTCTGATCAATTCCACCTGCAGTCTGTCCTCCGGTTACCATCCACAGACTAACGGTCAGACGGAGTGAACCAACCAACAACTGGAGCGCTACCTGAGATGCTTCATTGCTGATCGCCAGTGCTCCTGGGCCCGCTACCTCATTTGGGCTGAACTGTCCCACAACCTCCACCTATCTTCTGCCACCAACCTAAGCCCATTTGAGGTATGCTACGGCTTCCAACCTCCGATGTTCGACCATCAAGAACCGGAGGTGGAGGTGCCGTCGGCCCAACAGTTGGTTCGCCGGTGTCGACGGCTTTGGAGACAAGCAAACCACGCCATTCAAAAGGCCAACCGCCGTTACACTCTGCAACATCGCCGTCGACATCCACCGGGACGAATGTACCAAGTAGGTGATAAGGTATGGCTATCGACAAACCTACACCTGCAGACTGAGTCAAGAAAACTGTCACCTAGATTCATCGGACCATACCGCATCAACCTCCGGATTAACCCTGTCACCTACCGGCTCCAGCTGCCTGCGGCGCTCCGGATCCATCCGGTATTCCACACCTCCCAGCTCAAACCCTTCATCACCTCACCAATGGTTCCACCCACCCACCCTGCTCCTCCTCCCCATATGATTGAGGGTGGTCCCGCCTACACCGTTCGCCGGATCCTTGACTCACGTCCTCGGGGCAGAGGGCTCCAGTACCTGGTGGATTGGGAAGGTTACGGTCCCGAGGAGCGATCTTGGATTCCGGCTCGGTTTGTCTTAGACCCCGAACTCATCCGGGACTACCGTCGTCGGGTATCCTCCACCCCAGGACCGTCGAGAGTCGGTCCTGGACGGGGGGGTACTGTCATGCACACTCATAACACGACGGGCACTAGGACCCGGAAGTAATACGGTCGGGTTTCAGGAAGCATAAAAGGAAACAAGATGACGCCTCACATTGCTCAGTCATTGAGTTATGCCCATGCTATCGCCGACGCCTCGCTCGTCCAAACGTGAGTACTCACTTTCTTGGGTTATCGCTTCTGATTGGGTGTGTGTATTTAGAACGCGGGTTTATTTGTGTAAACTCTCGCTTCGGGAGAGTTCTAAGAATAACTAGCGTGGTTATCCTGCCTGCTCGCGCTACTTCCGCGTTTGGGTTTACCATCCACGCTACAGGGCTAACTGCTAGTCTTCTGCTTCATCTCCGGTTAGTCCGCGACACTGCCTGTGGTTTGCTAGTTAGGAAATTGGAGATCTACTGACACAGAGATGGGAGGCTCTCCAGCTTGGTGGTGAGAATGGAGGGAATTATAGTATTAAATGCTGAACTGTAGTCAACAAACAGCATTTTAACATAATTCCGCTTTCCTAATGTCTAGATGTGATGTGTGAAGGAGGTGAGCAATGGCAACATCTTTTGGTCGGTTCAGATGATAAGCAAACTGTAGGATCCAGTGTGTCGGGTAATGAGAAGATTTTGCTCCAGCACTTCCTCACTACTGAGGTCAGGGCTACATGGGGATAATCATTGAGGGAAGCAGGAGGGGTTTCTTTGGAACAGGAACAATGATGGACTCTTTAAAGCTTTACTGATTTGAGTAAGAAGAGGTTAAATATTATCATGAACACAGAGGCTTACTGGATTGCGCAGGCTCTGAGGACTAGACCTGACATGCCGCCTGGTCTTGCTGCTTTCCTGGTGTTTACTCTCCTGAAGGCTCCTAATGAATGCATTTCTGGTGTTGGCATTCTCTTCCTGTTTGCAGTCATTAGTGCTGCTAGCATTAGCAATGCTAGCATCATAAGCTGCAGCCTCTAGGGTAAAACGCTGTCAGCATTTGTCAAACTGGAGGTTGGTGGTTTATAATCCATTACTGTCCTTAGTCTCTTTCATAGAGCCTCTCTGTTGGAGCTGTGGCTTTAGTTTCCTCACATAGCGCTGCTTCGCCTCCTTCACCATTTCAATTTGACATTTTCTTGCGCTGAACATCAAATTGTTGACAGCCAAAATGATTGTTTCTCAAATGCAACCAGAGGTTTGGTTTGTGACGGTCAACCTGAATGACGCATATTTTCATATAGAAATATTGCCACAACACAGGAGGTTCCTAAGGTTTGCTTACCAGTATCGGGTCCTTCTATCTGGCCTAGCCCTGTCACCCCGCACATATAAAATGCAACGGATGCATCATGGGCTGTGGTGCGGTCTTGGATGGCCGTCCAGCACAAGGGAGCTGGAGAGGTCATCTTCTCATATGGCACACCAATTGCCTCGAAATGATGGCTCTGTTTCTGGCCCTGAAACACTTCCTCCAGCAGTTGATAGGCTACCATGTCCTAGTGTGGGTGGACAACACTGTGGTAGGCTCATACATAAATTGCAAGGGTGGACTGTGCTCACGCCGCTTGAACAAGCTAGCGCACCAGGTTCATCTTTGGGCACAAGACAAGTTCCTGTCCCTCAGAGCGATTTACATTCCACATGGGGAATGTACACAGGGGCACATGAATGTAGGAGCGGACCTGCTATCCAGACAAGCTGTGACACATCCACCCCGAAGTAGTCAGTCAATCTGGGAAAGATATTATATAGCAGAGGTGGACCTCTTCAGCACAATGTGTCCTTTACTACTCTGACTCCTCCAGCTCCCCTGGGTCTGGACGCCATGGCCCACACGTGGCCCAGATTACGCCTTTATGCGTTTCCTCTGATAGTTCTGCTCCCAGGAGTCCTGGCGAGGGTCCGTCAAACAGGGTTTGCACCTCTTATCGATAGCACCTCAGTGGCCGACCAGAGTGTGGTTCTCGGATCTAATATACCTCCTCGACGGCTCACCCTGGGTGATTCCAGTGAGGAGGGATCTTCTGTCTCAGGCGCAGGGGACAATATTTCATCCCCGGCCCGAGCTTAAAATTGAAACCATTTTAAGTGCCAGGGCTCCCTTCACTAGAAGAACTTATGCCCTCAAATGGAATGTATTTGAAAGTTGGTGCATGGTAAGACATGTAGACCCAGTCCACTGCCAGATTGTTTCAGTGCTGGAGTTTCTGCAAGAAATGTTGTCCTCTGGCTTATGCCCTAGTACTCTCAGAACATACATAGCCGCTATTTCAGCATGCTCTGACTGATGGGGTTTCTGTGGAAAAGCACCATTTAGTTGCCCGTTTTATACGTGGATCTAAACGGTTGAGGCCGCTCACTAGAGCGACGGTCCCTTCATGGGACAGGTATCATACTCAGGCTGTCAGGCTTCTGTCTCTTAAGATGGTTTTTCTTATGGCTATTACTTCTTTGAAGAGGATTGGGGATCTGCAGGCTCTGTCAGTCTCCCCATCCTGCCTAGACTTTGCCCCTGGGCTAGTCAAAGCTATTCTGCATCCTCATCCGAACTATCTTCCCAAGGTTCCATTCTCGACCATGCACCCAGTCATTCTCGAAGCCTTCTGTCCTCTGCCTTTCACAGCTCCGGAGCAGGAAAGACTTCACTTTTTGTGTCCAGTATGTGCTCTTCGGATTTACATCCACTGCACTAGCCAGTGGCGTAAGTCAGAGCAGCTCTTTATTTGCCATGGGGGTCGCAATCAGGTGGGTGGCCCCACTAAACAGACTCTGTCACACTGGGTGAGAGATGCTATTGCCCTAGCCGATGAGGCGCGTGGTCACACTTCGGCTCTGGGAATCAGGGCCCATTCAACCAGGGGGATTGCCTCATCAATTGCTCTGGCAAGAGGCGTCCCCCTGCAGCAGGTGTGTGATGCGACAGGTTGGTCCTCTCCACACGTTTGTTAGATTTTATAGTCTGGATGTCAATGCTACTCCGGACTCGTGGATCCTTGAGTCAGCATCCCAGAGCTAGGTCTGAGACATCCTTGGCTATTGTGCGGACACGCTACACAACCTAGGGGTCCAGACACTTGCAGTGTTGCGGCGTTGGTATTCTTGTTCCCATAGCGTTTTCACGCAGCATTGAGTGTAGCTTTTGAAAGGGAACATCTCGGGTTACTTGGCTGTAACCCTGTTCCCTGATAAAGATGCTGTGTTGCAATGCCGCACTGCTGGCGTGCTTGGATGTCCTTCAGACAAAATTGACCTGAGTATGTTTCTGGTTCACTCCTATTTATAACCTGCAGGTGCACCTTATTCGGTGACATCATGCCTGGCAGAGGTTATAAGCCGAGGTATTCTGCGGTTTTGACATACACAGGCTTCACAACCGGAGAACAAAGAGAGCATCTCGTTCCCGCTTTATCAGGGAACAGGGTTACAGCCAAGTAACCGGAGACGTTTTCCTTCTCAAGATCAATTTTGGTAAAATTTGGCCCTTTTCACAGTATCTACATTTTTAATATCTCGTTGTAATTGCGTCTGGAAGTGGGTGGAATATACTGTATTAGGCAGCAAGTGAACTTTTTCAAAAATGCTTAATATGTCCAGAATCAGCAAGTGTACATAATTTTGTATGTAACTGATTGATGTCACAGCATTAATGTAATACAGAGCATTTTGACTAAATATTTAGCATAAAATTTGACTTTATAGTTTGATTGGAAACACTGACCGTTGATCTTATAATTTCTTCGAGCAAAGTGTTTCTTCTAGCTAAGACTGATGGGTATGAGGCAGGGATACACCATATATGGAATGCTTATTTATCATATGGTTTCAAATATGCACACATTTGGATAGTCATTCACAAAAGTCTGGCCAATAATCTAATACATAAAAACCTTTTACTGGGTAATTACTGTAGTGATTAATATATTTTGTTTGGCAACAATTATTTTAACCCTAACTAAAATGCAGTGCGATGATGTCTATCTTCAAATTTTTTAATGGAAAAAAAAATTGCATGTGTACGCACGTACATACATGCGCATGTATGGTACTGTGCTAAAATCTTTGACATCCTGTGTTCTCTATTACAAACCTTTTATGTATTTTCTTTTACATTTATGTATGTATTTCTTATTTTCAAACAAATGTATACCACCATGAAATGAAAAGTTTAAGAAAAGAAAATTTGTACACAAGAAAAGAAATCACCACATTACAGTTGAACCTTGTATTACGAGCATAATTCATTCCGGAACCGGGTTACTCGCAATCCGAGATTCCACTGTATAAAAGAACCATTCTTCAGACAAAAGAACGAAATGGAAGTTGGATTTTGCATGCAAAAAATAAGCAGTTACAGTACAACAGTTATAGTCTTTGGTAGAACTGTAGGTGGTTCTGCAGGATGCTCAGTGAAATTGAACTATAAAATTGCACAGATTACCTTAAATGTCCTTAAAGCATTGTCACACCAAATAGCGACTTTGTTTCGTTAGTATTTATTGTGCTGTATGTTTTTTGTACAGCATTTCTTTGCATCTTTCTCTCTCTCCATCTCTATTATATAGGATTATCGAGCCTTCCTTGTCATCCCTACTTAAACAAACTGAAAATGCCTAATCATATTTAACTAACACTTGAGAATGATCGTGTAAACAAAGCAATGTCCCCATGAATTAACTCCTTAGCTGTGATTTGATTAAGACAAAGTAACCTTGGGTTAAACTGTTTGCTTGATCTACGTAACTTCCAGAAATCTTTGGGATAGCAGATTTGACCATTGTTTGGCAAACAGAATTGTGGTCTCACTCTGTCTGAGGAAACAATATCTTTGAGCATTAAAAAGTTTCATGTCTCAAGATTAAATATGTCCCTTTGAAATATATTTACTATTAATGGGCCTCTGGGAGTTTGCCATACATTCATTATGGCTAAAAGTACCCTAGACCATTACACCCCTACTGTATGTACTTTTAAAATGTTCCATTCCAACCAAATCCATGGACATTAATATGGCCATGTATTTAAAATTAAACAACAACTAATATATATATATATATATATATATATATATATATATATATATATATATATATATATATTTTAAAGCATCTTAGTTTCTTAGTTTTATTATTCTGAAAATTATCCAGGGAAAACTAAAGCCTTTTATAAACTTTTGCTGAAGCATGAGACTCATAAATATGTTATTTATGTTATTAAAGAATAAAGAATATCCTTTATATTTGTGTATATATTTCATTTCATTTCAAAACTAACAATATCATTTAAAAATTATTTACATTTATAGAGACTTTTTATAAAAAAGAAACTATAAAATAAATCAGGATTTTTTTTTTATAAACTGTAATAACGAAGAACAACAAAAAACATAATTTACTGAATTGTTAATGCTTTGAAATTAAGATTTACTCAATTTTGTTGAACTGGAAATAGATGGACAGATAGTCCCAAAGGGAAATTGTAATAAGGTATTCTGTGTGTGTATCTGACAGTAAAGACTGTCCGATTTCTGTCTTCTTCTTCTTAAAATGATTCTGACTATTGGCTGCTTTGACAAGGCACTAATACAGTTTATGTCTCTATAAACTACTTTTTTTACTGTTGAGTTTAAAAGTGTAAATTAAAGTATGTATCATTATGTATAATGCACTCAGTATTAAACTTAGTATCATCTTTAAATAATGTAATGCCATAAATCTGAGCTGCAGTTACATCATTTGTGGGGTCAATTATAATTTAGGTGACATGCTGTAAACAATATTAGATTCTGTAGCAGGGTGCATTATTCTGCTAAAAGAGGCCACTACTATTAGGGCTTAGCATTTCCATGGTGTACTTGGTAGGTAGGTGATACATGTCAAGGTAACATCCATATGAACACAAAGATGCATAATTTAATATCTGAGTATCAAATTGTCTCTGTTGGTTTTTCCCTTTTCCCATAGTTTATCCTGGTGCCATCTCTTCTGCTAGTAAGTGGTGCACATACACATGATGTAAAAAAAAAAAAAAAAACTAGTTGGCAAACATTCTTCTATGGCTTCATGGTCCAATTCTGATGTCTACATCCCCACTGTAGGGACTTTCAGAAATGGACGGGGTCAGCATGGCTTTGTGCCCCCGTTTACAAACTGCAATGCACTGTATTCTGACATCTTTTTAATCATAGCCAGCATTACTTTTTCTGCAATTTGTGTAGGTTGGACCAGAGGACCAGATGAACACGCTTTCCCATTTTTCCTGCTTTAAACACATCACTGAGATCTACCTATTCAACCTAATATATTACAACCTGAATATATTTCATCCCTTAAGTTCCAGTATATGTTATTTTTGAATAACATAGCAATTATTTTTATTTCCAGTGTTTTATTTCCCTTATATCATAGCAATATTCCATTTACATTTGAACTATGCATTTTTTCATTTAGAAAAACCATAACACAAGGTTATTCCTATTACCACTGATGCTATCAACTATATCAACAGCTGTTTCCTCACTATTTTCTCAATTCTTAAGCCATTTTTGCTGTCCTATGGTTGGCAGCAATAAACTATAACCTCGTGGCAGGGATCATCCTTGTATGGAGAATATAACTTCCTGAAATCCCCAAATTCTTTCAACCTACAGGTGAACCATACACACACAGACTGAAGGCTAGATTAAAACACACAACCCTGGAGGTGTGAGGTGACAGTGCCAACCACTAAGCCACCATGCTATCATTCTTGCACTAACCTTTTTTCATTTGTTCTCAGGAATTCAGTAAGATGACTCGAATAACACATCAGAGTTTGTCACGTTGTCTTGAGAAACCATTAAAACGGTCAGTGTTCAAATTAAACAATGACTAGTATATTTTTACATAAATCAATCAAACATTTTGATGATACTGGATTAAGCACCCGATATATTAAAATAAGGATATTAAATTTCTCACAGTATTGTTGTGAGGCACTGCGATGTTAGTACAGTATGTCTCTCAGGCACTTTGTGTAGTCTTGAAAGAGACGGAACAGAAATTATTGTAAACATTTTAGTCATATATCTATTATCCAATGATAAATTATACTTATCAGGGTATAAAACCATATGTTAGCTTTGAGCTGTAACTGTCATCTGTTAATGTGAGTCTCATGCATACCTTTCTGTTGGTCGGGCAATGTTGTACTGTTTCTCACACTAAAGTCCCAGTCGCCAACATTTCTATCATTCAGAATTTATGAGGAGGTCTAAGTGGTTATTGAAATCTATTCTGTTGGCAGACTGACTAATAAGTAGGCCACAATCCAAGCTTGTCATGAGTAAGTTTAAGGTCTTTCTCAAGGCCTCGGCAGTGGACGAGAACAACCATAATGCAATTACACATTTCACTGAGCACATCTGCAAAATTCAGCATGTAATGAAATATGAAAATGTATAAATTATTACATCAATGAAATCAATCAAAACATTCAGTTAATGATTTCCATACACATCAGGGAGATGTTGGAGTAAGCAGTATTTTAAGATGAGAATGATAATACTTACAACTGGTTTAGCCAACATACAACACAAACTCTGACAAGGTAATTTCCTTATTTTAATAATTGATATTAGAATATAATGTTCTGAGTGATACTCAGTATCACTTCTCATTCAGGTAAAAATAAAGGGAAAATAATTAAGGTCAGTTTCCTGGGAGACTTTGCAGCAGGGCTATAGGCTTTTCGCTATAGTAGACAAGGCGTACTGATATATCGCCTCCTGATGACCCATCTCTAGTGTGCCAGCTCTATTAATTGAACGCAAAAGCCTTCTGGTCCCAAGCATACACAAATATATAAAATCCTTTTATGATTTAGGGAAAACGAGAATTTGTTATGTTAAGATAAAGTATATGCAGTATATGCATGTAACCATGTAATAAAATAAATCAACTATGTGAGAATAATATATTTTGTAATTAATTTGCTCATACTATTTAAATGCTTTATAGTCACTGTACATAAACCTAAAAAGATTTGGTACAAAAGTAGTAGTGTGTTTGAGTCTATGCATGTCACAATTGTTTTATTAGTATATAATCACATGAAACTAAAAAGCATTGTTATCTTTAACTTAGAAAGAGCTGTTCATATCTACCTAGGTGGCTAACTGTTTTGTTGAAAAAAAAAATACATTCAAGACATTTAGTTAAATATTTAACCGATTGGAAAGTTTCTTAAGCTAAAATTTCTGTTACTTAAACAAGTGTAAGTTTATCTGTAATGCATTGGTTTAAAAAAAAAGTCTTATGAGAATACAGCAATCGGCTGTAATATTAAAACCACCTGCCTAATATACAGTAGCATGGCTTCCCCAGTGAGATCTGATACACTGAGATATGGACTCCACAACATTGCCCAAAGAGTCACACTGCCTCCACTGTCTTTTCTTCTTCTCATAATGCATCCTGGTACCACATCTCCAGCTAAGCAAAACACACAGCATCATCTTGATGTAAAAGCAAACATGATGTTTCAAACTAGGCCACCTTCGTTAATTGTTCCATGGCCCAGTTCTGATATTCATCATTGTAGGCTCTTTTGTTGGTAGACAGAGGTCAGCATGGGCACTCTGACTAGTCTGCACCTCCACAGTCTCTTACACAGCAAGCTGTGATGCACTCTTTTTTGAAGATTTATTGGTCTTTAATGTTGACCAAATAAACTTTAATTATAAAGTATTTTATTTTTGTCATTTTCACGAGTATGTTAAATGCATGAAGTAAATAATTTTTTGTATGGTAACATTGATTTCATTAGCAACAGTTACATAAATATAGTAAATAATATCACTTTATACAACTAAGTAAGTGAAAATGTCAAGCAGTAAATGATAAAAGCTAATTATTTTATAATACTGAATAGTAAGATATACTTAATACTTTGATGACAGCAATGTTCCCATCTATGACAAATTGTAGCTAAATATTCCAGATAAATACACTATATAACTTTAATACACAGAGGGGAAAATTTTGGGGGGGGAAAGTATTTCATGATTTATTATAATATAAAATTATTATATTCTAATATTATCCCCTGCAGATTTTGTAAGTTTGCCTCCTTACAAAGAAATGAAAGGTTTATATATTTGGTGGAGAAACTCTTGCAGGCAAGCACTGAGGTACCAGGTATGCACATCTCTCAGGAGGGATTTTGGTCCACTCAACTTTATAGATCTTCCTTCTCTAAATCCTTAAGGTTTCTGGCCTGTTGCTTGGCAACTCGAAGTTTCAGCTCCCTCCATAAATTTTCTATAGGATTAAGGTGTGGAGACTAGCTAGGCCACTTATGTTAATGACGTTAATGTGCTTCTTCTTGATCCATTCTTTTGTACGTTTTGTGTCATTGTCATGCTGGAAGACCCATCCATGACCAATCTTCAGAAGGTTCTTATACAAAATTTTACAGTACATGGCCATGTCCACTTCCATGCTTGACTGTAGGGATGAACTGATCAGCATTTTTCTTTCTCCGAACATGGCCAAAGAGCTCAATTTTGGTCTCATCTGACCACAGCACTTTATTGTTGGTTGGTAGGGGCTCAAATATCTATTTTCTTTCTCTACCTTCCCTTTCTTTTTAAGTGGGCAAACCTACAAAACGTACAGGGGATCAAAAATTTTTTTCCTTACTGTAAAATGCCCTGTAAAACTTGCTTATCCTTAGTCCAGGGTTCCTAAGCTATGCAGCACCATGCAGAATTGTTTGATTAACAAGTAGACCCATGGGAGAAACTCACAATCTTTCTTTTGTTTAATTTGTTTCATTAATTGGCACTTGAAATATCCAAAATTATGGCAGATAATATTTAGAAATGTCGCATTCAATCAAACTACATTTAATTAATAATATATATCCTCTATATAAATATTCTAGATTCAACACACATCAAGTGAAATATTTAAAGACTAGCTTACAACTCATGAAAATCCAGTATCTCAAAATATAAGAATATTTTATTTTGAGCATACAGTGTATCTCTTGGTCTTGTTCAGTACATTCATGGGGAAGACTTCTGACTTGAAAAATGAAGCTGCAAAATCCTTAAAAGACTGTCAAGCAAAGCTGACGTCAAGAAGAGCTGAGAGCTTCACAAGAGGGTGGAGTGATGCTTGGTCAGTGCACCAAGAGGCATCACACAAAGCAGATAATGGGTACAACTGTTGCATTCCTAGTATAAATCCACTCCTGAACTAGAGACAGTGTCAGGTTGAGGTTCCATACTGGTGTGGTTCCACAGTGTTTCACAAGTCCAAGGTCAATGCAACCATTTACCAGGAGAGTTTAGAGAACTTCCTGCTTTGATCTGCTGAGATTTATGGAAATGTTGATTTACTTTTCTAGAAGACTTTACTACTGTAGTAAACTACTACTATACTAACTGATTTGTTGATCATGACATTACTGTGATTAGTCAGCCATTTCACCTGACCTTAGAAAAGCTATTGTCAAGAGGAACATCCAAACTACCCATGCAGGCGCTGATATTAAAGCAACCTTGTCTTCAATAAGGCATCAGCATGCTGATGCCTCTGTGCCATGCCACACTGATGCAGTAATTTGTGTAAAAAGGAACCACGATCAAGTATTGAGTGTTTTAACATTTTCAGCAATTTGAGTTACAGGAGCTCTATTGGACTACATGGACCAGCCGTTGCTCCCCGCATGCATCAGTAAGCCTTAAGCTGCCCATGACCCTGTAGCCTGTTTGTTTTCCTTCCTTGGAACACTTTTGGTAAGTCCAGCATTTTGAAGTTGCTCTGACCAAGCTGTCTAATCATACAAAATATCCAAATCACTCAAAATCTTGTGCATGTCCGTCCTCTTATGCATCCAAGAAATCACCTTCAGGAACAAACTGTTATTTTGCTGCCTTATATATCCCACACATTTGTGTGCCATTTTAACAAGATAATCAATGTTATTCATATAACCTGTTACTGGTCATAATGTCATCACTGGTATACAGTGTATGCATGTGTTATTTTCGACTTTGTTACCATCTTGACACGCTTCACTAGGGTAGATTACCCCTGCCCTTCTACCTTCACTAACCAAGCATAGTATCTCAAATCACATAATCAGTACTTATCTAGACCATTATTTGTACTAATATAACCATGTTTCCAATTAAAACAGTGTTTGCATTTTAGGTTTGCATTTAAACCTACTGAAAGGGTTTATCCTCTGAATTTTCTTAATGAGAAATATTTTTTTTAATAAAATGTCAATTGTTTATATTAGATGCAATCAAGCACTATAATTACATAACACGAATGTTTCAGTCTGATATGCCAACTATAGTGGATGTGGCTTTTTTATTCCTCCAGATGTACATACTGTAAGATACTCAAATGAATATGTGAACAATGCTGAATGTATTACTGCTGCTTCTGCATGGGTGTACAACATCATGTGTCAAGTATGTCTCCACCCCAGCATGGATTACATTCTTATATAACAACACAACTTTTTGGAAGAACCCACTAGACTCAGTGCACAGATTATTTCTAAAGTTTTTAGTTACTTTTTACCCATAGATATGTTACTAAGATAAAATGTTTAAATATTACATTAGTCTGGATTTTAAACATGTGCTGTGGTCTAGGATTGGGGTCATGGAAACGTCATAATATTAATTCAATGTAATTTACCCAAAACATTTGGGACCTACTGTACTACAGTAGCCCCTGTGTTGTTTGGGGTCTGATTTTGTTTCTTGATAGTGAATAAATTTATTATCTGTTTGTCTTGGTAGGCATTATTCTGAGACATTGTCTGAGACAGTATTTATTGTGTTTATGATTTAGCAGGTTCATGACGGGAATCAAAACAAGACATATGGCCATAATATGAACAAAAGCCATTTGCAATGCTGGGAATCATGCCATTTGCAGAAAGGGAATTGACACCAAGCCTACTGTTTTGTGCTGCAAGTTTGCGTTTGCCAATAAGTGATCAAGCACATTTCTGTTATGGTGCTTCTTGGTCTAGCTTCTTTTCTCACCAGTGCTACAATAAAGATGTTGTCTGCAAAGGGAAATCATTGTGGCAAAGTTGTATATTGCAGTATAATTTATGAGGCAATTTTGTAGATCTCCCTTCTTGCCTTAGTTTCATGCAAGTAGACACATCTATGCTTTCACTCTCTTTGTTATTTTTTCTTCACTCTCACTCACTCATCGTCTATACCGCTTTATCCTGTAAAGCGGGGACCTGGACCTTAGGGCACAAGGCACATTTTACCTATTACTCTGTGTTATGTGCTGATCACAATTAGAGTGAGCCTGGCATTTCTTTAAGCTTGCAATTTGACTAATTTACTTTCAGTAAGAGTGACATTTGCGAACACAATTTAAATGTAGATGTAGGTTATGCTAAATCCTATGACTGTTACAGGATTTGAACCCACAAACATCTGGACACCAGCTCAGAATCTTACCCACTGAGCTTTTAACAAATAGGCTGCTTGCAGATGATAAGCATGCCACACATTGCTCAATACAAGGCTGGGCACACACTTCCACTTTGCTCACTAAGGGATTTAAGCAGTGCTACATCATCAGCACATTTTCGCAGGAGATTAGTAACACATTTGGAAAGCATTCACCTAACTCTGTTTCTATGCTTGCTGACAAATTTTCTTGCTGTTTTTATTATTTCATGTTTAATAATTCAAGAAACTGTAAAATCACGAGAAACAGTTCCTTCTTAGGGAATGCAAAATAAGTCATTTTTGATCACATCAAAAATAAAAACATGATATATATATAAAAGGTTGTACAGTAAATTATGGATTAGAGAACATACAGTCGGTATGTTGACAAATGTACATTATTGCATTAATTTATTCATTCATCTTCTGTATCAGTGGTTAGAGTTGTTGTGGCCTAATTAATTATTTAGGTTGGGGGGAAAGAACCAATAGAAATATCACACAGGATAAAAATAAAACTGCAGAAGTGGTAAGGTTTATTAGAGTTTCATGGGGAACAATTCTGGAGTAAATAGGGAGAAAAAGCAGTCAGTTGTTTCGGGGGTGCATCACTATCAAATAGCAGGTGAAGCTAACAGATAACAAGTAATACTTTCCATCTGTGTATCATTATGCAGATTTTCTTTATATGTGTTTATGTCGAGAGAGCGCTATGATTGAGAGTATTGGCACCACAACGGACAAATCGGGTGCGTAACCATGCATCTCTGTGTAGCTTTGCAGATTATTCAGCTAAAAAGCAACATTTCATTCACAATGGGTGCTAAAGTCAAAAGCCCTTTATTTCCCAACATTCCAAAAATGTCACACAGACCTTTGCACAACTTAAGTGGACATTTTTTCCATTTTCCTTATTTACTGTAAGTGGTAACATGGGTGATAGTTTGACATCACAGCAGAATTAAATAATTGTTGCTTAAAACCTGAAAGGAACCTTAGAGTGTTAATTTAATCTTAAATTACCCACTTACACACTCAATCACTCATACTATATACCGCTTATTCTGTACAGGGTCGAGGGAGGCCTGGAGTATTGGTTAGTACTGTGGCCTCACACCCCCTATTAAAGTGCTAACCACTACATCACCGTGCCAACTTTAAATTAGTAGTCTTTAATTTAGGAACAAACGCTACACACAGGGGTTGGTTTAAAGGAGGAGGCCATCTATCCTCTTAGAGAGAGAGAGAGAGAGAGAGAGAGAGACAGAGAGAGAATATTGAAACACCTGGCAAAAATCAACACTGTTGTTTTATTTCTTTGGACTTGTGTTATCTGCTATAATAATCCTTTTTTGTCACAATGGTATTAAATTAATATTAATCAATGTTTACAAATATTTTTGAAACAAAGTAACTGAATATTACCCAGAAAACAGACAGACAATCTGAATATTGTCTGAATGGTTAGTCTTAAATAGCTACCTATGAAAGTTATTGTGCTTTTCTCTGTCCAAGTAGTAAGATTTCTGTCAAAAGGGTTTTATTTAAGGCATCCTTTTCATTATGAAATGTGCTGATAAAAAAAAAAAACTCAATTAAAGTTTCAATTAAAAATCACTTAGTGGCAGCACGGTGACATTGTGGTTACTCAAGTGGAGTTTGGTGCCTGTTTTCTATGTTATACAGGACACACAAAACTTTTAAAAACATTTTATAGCAAATGCAGTTATAGGTACCCTAAATTTGATTGGTTTACTTTATCATTCTCTCGAAATAAACCTCAATTTCAGGTTAGTGGGAAGTCTATTTATCTTTGCAGAACACGATATGTTACTACCTAATCATTCACTTAAAGCCTCACTGTTCTTATTGGCAGACCTGAGCCCTCAGGTCTATAGCAAATGTGCTAACCTTATCTAAATGACCAAAATGTGCTTGTGTTGTCAGAATTGGGTTTGTTAGTAATCTGTTAGTGGAACATTCACATTGACCCCCAAATGCCTCCTAAATCTGTATAGATGAACCCTGAAAATTAGAAAATAAATGAAACTGGAGTGGAAGCACAACTGGTGCCAAATGCCTTACTGCATTGGAAAACTTTCCAATTTACCCTGGAAATGCTCTTTAATACTAATATTTCACATTCACCGAAATGTATTTGGAATAATAATCATGTTGTTGACCGCATGTTGTTGCCTGCATGACTGTGCCAAACCTTATTGTACTTCAAACTGAGAGCAAGCTATAGAAGAAAAATAAGATTTTTGCTGTTCATGTACTGTAACATTAATCCTGTTTGGAAGAAGTCCAACATCATAGTAGTTAATCTGCTAGTTATAATTATAATTCATATAAGGCCTATCAACATTTAATCACATTTTTCATGAAATAGGACGCGTCACACAGTGAACAACTGACGGGCATGTACCCAAACCTTTTGCCTCTTCCCTCACTCCGGAGGCTACCTATTGAGGCAGCATCCCCTCGGCAGGTGTGCGAATGGGGCAGGGCTACCCGATTCAGCAAATCTGGAGATCTTGCGCTCACGCCACAATATAAAAGCGCTGTGGGAGCTGAGTTTGGGGTCCAAGTCCAAGATGCCACAATTTGAGTGCAGCCACAGTGTAAGCACACCTGTTAAGTGTCTGAACCAGCACATGCAATCCTCACTTCTCTCCTTCTCCTCTTTTCCTTCTTCCTTCCTCAGTTCCCTTTCCTTTTCCCATTAACCTTAATAAAATAAAAATTAATATTATACAATGAGTATATAATGTGAATTCATGCAATTTCAAAATAATTACTGTTGCTCACTAACACCTAAAATATTTCGATGGATATATAGAAAATCAACTTTTGAATTACATGCCATACAATACAAACACGCATCTCCATGAGGATTTCTGTGATCCAGGTACAATCAGAAACCAAAAAAATTACATATCTAAAGCTAAACTGATGACAAAGATGACAAAGCTAAATTGATGCCATGATTAGGAAGGATTTGCAGGTTATAACTATTTGTATAGTCCTTAAGACAATGGACATTGTTACAAATCTGTTTTACAGTAATAAGTATTTAGGACATAAATGTAAAATTGTAAAAATGAAAGATGCATTTAGAATCGTATAGCTGTTTGTCACTAATGAACAAGCTGGATGTGATTGTGGCAAGGAAACTCTCCCTGAGATGACATAAGGAAGAAACTTTGAAATGAACTTTACTGAAAAGAAAATCCATCCTCATTTGAGTGATTCTAGATAGCATAACCATAAACCAACACATTTCAGTTAACAAGTGCACATTGTTCAATTTACACCTCTTCACTGTTGGAGACTCAGGTAAATAATTTTTTTTTTTTTTTCAGTCTTAAAAACTATCAGAGGGACATGGCAAAACTGTTAATATCAAATGCAGTCAAAAGCCATCTCCATGGTTCTGTCCTTTGTAGTCTTTAACCAGATTATATGGGACCAACCTCAGCAACAGGTAGTAGTATCCATGTGATGAGATCTTCACACAGAAGTGGGGCAATATGATTGATCAGCCATGTCTGGGGAGCAATAGCTTGAAAAAGAGAGAGGGAGAGAGAGAGAGATCCATAATGCTCACAGTTCCATAATTGATTGTAATTAATATATTGTGCAGAGTGCAAGCAGGGACAGGACAGAATATGACAGCATAACTAAAATGAAGAACTAGAAAAACCGACATTTTATAGAAGAAAACACACACATGAAGTACAGGAACTCTTTTTCAAAAATCAACAAAGCTGTATGAGCTTAAACATATTTAGTCAAAGTCTGAGACTTTCCAAGTCCCAAATACTAATTACAAGGCTCTTCCAAAACTGTAGGGCTTTGTAAGAAAAATATCTGGCTCTTGCTATTATGTGAGGTTCCAACAAATAGTATGCACCTTTTGGTTCTTAGAAGAACTCTGGCTGCTGCATTCTAGAGTAACTGGAGCTTATTTATTCAGCTATGGGGACATCCAGGCACTAAGGTATTACAATAATCAATTAATCAGTTCCTGGCCTGTAGTAGGTACTTTACCCCTCGAACAAGCAATGTCTCCATGCTACATGAGACAAAAACATGTTTTTTTGTTATGTTCTATAAAGATGGAGACTTTTAACCCATGTACAGATACCTCATCAAAACCACTGTTGTTTCCACTGCAGCTAGAATTTTATTTATAGGCAAGGCCACACAAATTTATTTGTGTAGCAAATTTCATACATAATGATAATTCAAAGTGCTTACATAAAAATATTATCATAAAATGAAATGGAAAATAATAGCAATAAAACTTGTAAAGTTTTTAAAATAAACTTTTTACTTTGATTTATAATTTGATTTATAATAAAAATAAAACAGTTAAAAATTCAAGATAAACACAAAATGCAGTGCAGTCAGTTTGGCCGTAGCACATTCACTTGCTCGAATCAATGCTTATTCAATAAATGGAGCGCTAAACAGATGAGTTTTAAGTCTAGATTTAAATGTGACTAATGTTTTAGCATATCTGATCTCATCTGGATGCTGGTTCCAGCTGCCGGCAGCTGGAAAGCGGACTAAAAGCTAAAAGCGGACTCCCCTTGTTTTGTGTGAACCCTTAGTATTTCTAACTGACTCGATCCTAATTATCTGAGTGGTCTGTTAGGTTTATATTCAGTGAGCATATCTGCAATGTATTTAGGTCCTAGGCCATTGAGTGATTTATAAATGAGTAAAAGTACTTTAAAATCTATCCTAAAATGTTACAGGAAGCCAGTGTAAGGGCTGGTGAGATGTGCTTAGATTTTCTTGTTCTAGTCAGAATTCTGGCAGCAGCATTCCCGATGAGCTGCAGCTGTCTAATGGTCTTCTTGGGAAGGGCGGTGAGGAGACCATTACAACAATCCACCCTGCTGGTGATGTTTTTGAGATGATAGTATGCTGATTTAGTTACTGCTTTGACATGACTACTGAAACTAAGGTCTGTCTCCAGAATCACCCCAATATTCTTGACTTGATTTTTAGTTGTTTGACCACTAGAGTGGAGGTATGCATTCACCTTCAGAGTTTCATCTTTGTTGCCAAATGCAATGACCTCAGTTTTCTCCTTGTTTAACTGAAGAACAGTTTGGCACATCCAACTGTTAATTCCATCAATGTATTGGCAGAGTTAGTCACTGGGGCTCTCATTTGGAGATAAGGCTAGTTAAATCTTTGTATCACCAGTATAGCTGCGATAGGCAATTTGGTTCTTTCTCATTATCTGAATTAGTGGGAGCATATACAGTACAGGCTAAACAGGAGGGGTGCAAGAATTAAGCCTTGTGGCGCAGCACTAAGATCTAGCAGTACCAGCACTGATATTTTGCCAGAATCAGATTTCAGAAGTGGCTTAACAACTGCAGTTTTCAGAGAGTTAGGAAAGGTCTCAAAAAGAAGTGAGGTGTTCACTACTTCTAAAAGATCTGCTTCTAAACAGTTAAACACACTTTTGGAAAAAAAGATGTGGGAAGTGTGTCAAGGTCACAGGTTGACGATTTGAGGTGCTGTACTATTTCTTCCAAGATTTTACTGTTCAATTGCTTGAAAAACAGACATAGTAACGTTTTTTTAAGGTTGTGGTTGAGCTTTTCTGACCTCTGCATAACGTGATGATGTGTTAAAAGCCCTTCTAATATTACTGATTTTCTCAGAGAAGAAGGAAGCAAACTCATTGCATTTGTTGTCGGAGAGCATTTCAATGGGAATCTGACTTGGTGAGTTTCAGTCTCTCAACCGTAGCAAAGAGAGTGTGAGTGTTGTTTCAGTTGCTGTTTATAATGTTTGAGAAGAAGGTCTGTCTAGCTGTCTAGTTCCACATTGAAAGCACGAAGACTGTCTTTATAGATTATATAGTGAATTTCAAGTTTCTTCTTCTGGCACAGTCACTCAGCTTTTCTGCATTGTTTTTTCATACTTTGAACTGCTGTTGATTTTGTCAATGGTGATTTTTGTCTGTCCATCTTTCGGACCTTTGCCAGAGCAATATCAATAGCAATACTCAATAACTTTTGAGTTAAAGCAATCAAGGAGAAGATCAACAGAGTCTGCAGAAATGCTTGGTGTTAAAGATATACAGTATAGCCTTCATAGCTCTTGAGCACTTGTGTTCTCATTAATGAATCTCTTTCTGACAGGGACAGATTCAGTGGTAACAGAGATCAATATATCAAAGAAAATACAGAAGTGATCAGATGCAGATGCTATGTTCTTAATAACAATGGATGAGATGTTTAGACCCTTACTGATAAGTGAATCTAGAGTGTGTCCAGCATTATATGTGGGCCCGTTTTGAATAACGTCAAAAGTGTTTAAAACAGTTAGCATTTTTTTGTAGTATTGATTTCGGCATTATCAATGTGAATATTAAAGTCCCCTGTTATAGAAAACAGTCAAATTGTGAGGAAATCATTGATAGCAGTTCTGTGAACTCAACAAAGTATTTTGGAGGTCTGTAAATAATGATAAAAAGCATTTGTACTGAAGTACTGACCTAATGACACTTACTTGCATTGACCTACATCTTTAAATAGAGCAGCTACACCTCCACCTCTCTTAACAGTTCCGCAGACGCTCATGAAAGTAAAGTTAGGAGGGGCTGTTTCATTTAGGACTGATAACACCTTTTATCAAGGACTGTCATGATACAACATTTCATCACACTCAGACATTCGACTATTAAAAAGCCAAGTTACAACTCTACAAACATGCAACTTTTCATGTATTAATTTACAGTATAAGGCTGTAAATATCTACCAAAAGACTTACAATAAGCAAACAAACAAATATATAAAAATAGTATTTGTTTAGGTGTTGACTATTGTACCCTTACTCTATATATGTTTTATGTTCAGTGGAAAATATTTTGAGATCTAGCCATGATTCTGTGATGACACTTTAACAGTTTTTCTGTTCACTGCTTTTTGGCTCAGAATTTCACAATGTCCCAGCTGCTACTAACTACTAACACAATTTCAAGCCTTGAATACAACAGTTTTATTTTTATTCTTGTTAACTCATTCTGCTAATTCTGGGTGAAAAGAAACCACAAACTGCTTTATAACTCCTATAAAATGTTACTATGAATAGCCTCGCCTCATTACATGTGGAAGGTAAAACCTCACAAGGGATATTTATGGGCCAGATGCAATGGGAATGTGGTTTTCTGTGCTTGAATTACTTTACTACATACCAATCTAATTACTCTAGATACTAATCTGGAGGCTCAAATGTTTCTTCTATGATTTTTGACCAGATTTGAGATTGATAGCACAGATTGAATATCTCTAAAGAAGAATGTATAAAGTCAAAAGTTTGGACACATTTTCTAATTAATTGTTTTTTTAATTGAGTTAGTCATTTTCGAAAGGTTAGTACACTCTCTTTTAATGCTACTGTATAGTGTGTGTGTGTGTGTGTGTGTGTGAAAACAATCATTGCATTATTTATTTAACAAAAAGAAAAACATGTGGACAATACTACATACCCCCTTATTGCTTCCAAAAGATTTAGCGCTGCTAATTATTAGCCATTGATTAATTCATAAGTCTTCGAGATGCCATTGTTGCTGCACATAAATCTGGAAAGGCTTATGAAACCATTTCCAAACAAGCTGGAGTTCAGCATTCTGCAGTGAGAAAGATAGATAAGTGGAAAACATGCATAAAAATTGGCAAACTTCCCTGAAGTGAACATACCAGCACATTCACCCCAAAACATACGATTCTTAGAGAAATACAAAAAATACAATAAAAAAACGAAACCAAGAGCTACATCTAAGACCATACAGGCCTCACTGAGCATGTTAAATGTTAAAGCCCATGATTGCACAATTATTAGAAGACTGAACAAGTACAGTTTACTTGGAAGGGTGCCAAAAAAAAGCTTGTTCTGTCTAAGAAGAACATGGAAGCATGACTTGGACATGGTTCGCAAAACTGCATATGAACAAACCAAAAGACTTCTGCAAAAATGAGACCAAAGAGGAGTTGTGTGGCCTTAATGCCCAGTGCCATGTTTGGAAAAATAAATAAATAAAACACATGGATTTAGGTATTTAAGAAACAATTATGATGAAACTGTGGGAGATGGAGTTATAGCTTTTTCCAAAACACAAAATTTGCATTCATATAACCCAAACAATTTTGACAAAATATGATGCCAGTTATGCTTTTTAACCCCTTTGGGACTCACAGAAAATAGCATGCTAATAATAACAGTTGTATGTCTACTTATGAAAAAAATTATGTGGTTCATGAAAATAAATAAATAAGTCTAACAATTAATGTATAAGTGGCAGAAGGGTTGTCAGTAGAAAGATAATAAGAGGATGAATTATATTAACACATATTTGCAATATATTTTCAGTAAAATTAAGATGATGATATAATTACAATAAAAATAATTGTTATTTCAATTATTACCATCCAGTCATTTACCATTTGGCACCAGTCCTATTGATGGAGCTGAGTTAAATCATACTTCACCATCTGTTTTTAGTACCTGGGCAGGTCTTTTAGCAGGCAGGCCCAATGGGCATTAAATGATTGGCTCCCTTTGACCAAGACACAAGAAAACATGTGACGCAACAAAACATGTGCCAGCAAATAAGTCCCACATGGCTCGGTTTCAAAGCCTATCACAACAAATTTAGAATGTTGTGTAGGATCACATTGATGTGGCAGTGGCATCCCCGAACACAGATGCTGTTTTGTGCCAGAACAGCATGTGAAAAATCTTCTAAAGAATTTATTAAACATCCATGAAGTCCCTGTATTAGTTACATGGTTTAAAATGACATGGCTGTTAACAGGATGATTCTCCTTAGAGTTTTTTAACAACAGATGAAGGACTACCAAGGGCACTGTTTAATGGCCAAGCACAGGGGTCTGTGCCATAGATGAAAGAGACTGAAGCCAAACGGTTATACTGACTGAAGATTAAAAAGTACATAAATAAAAAAAAATGACTGACTGACTTATTTCTGCAATACCCCCCCCATACCCCCCCCCCCCCTCAAGGAGTCCTTGATGTTGTGTCAACTAGACACCCAGGGTGTTTCTCTAAAGGCCCAGTGTCAGGGACTGAGGGTCTCTGTGTGAGTGTCATCTACAGTATGTGGACTCTTCTACCAGCAAGCCAGACAAAGCTCATGATCTCAGAGGTGGAAGGTCTTGGATTGAAAGTACACTCTGGACAAGCAAAGACACTTTTTTCAAGAGAGCTTTTTTATACTCAATTGGGAATGGTACATCTTTAGATAATTTCAGGGTTGAATAAATGTTTAACAACCATCAATCATATAAAAAAAGTATTAATGATCCTGAGGTATGCGTTGTAGCCTTTAGAAAAAACATCAGTAAGGCTAGTAAGGCTAATTTGCTAGGGAGCATAAATATTGAACTTGGGAGCAATGGAATAAGGTCATGTGGTCTACAAAGTTCAGAGTGATGGGCATGTCAGGGTAAAATGGGCACGTCATGAATCGATGCACTTATCATGCATAGTGCCCATTACACAAGCTTCTGGAAGCAGTGTAATAATCTCTGGTTATTTCAGTTAGTCATGTCTAGGCTCAGCAACAATTTCTGGCAATAAAATTAAGTCAGTTGATGACCTGAATGTACTGAATAACCAGGGTATCAATCAGTGGAGTTTTTCCTTACCCAATGGTATCGACAAATTGTGAAATAGTGGTTCTGGGAGAATTAGTAATCATTTCACACATGAACTGCATGATCTATTTGCAGTGTGGACACAGTGGTGTCTACAGTACTCTCTGTCACAGTGGGGTACTCTCTGACTGCAGCTGGGACTGCAGGTGGCTACATTGAGACTGACCGCCTGGGAGTGCTTTGGGATGGGGAGTCGGAGTCTCCAAAATTTCTGAAACACCAGACAAAGTTGTTACTGTAGATTTGTCGCTAGTCGCTTTTGACAAAAAAAAAAAAGTCGGCAAGAGGGTTTGAAATCCTCTAAGGAACCAAGGAGTCACCAAGTTGGCAACATTGGAAAACAAGCATATAGTAAGAAAAAAAAACAGATAGGTACAGTAAAAAAAAAAAAAAAACTGCACAAAACTGAAAAAAAAATCGGATCAAATTAAATAATATAAAAAAATAAAAATAAACCATGTTGGATGGATGTACAGTAAAATTGTCAATGATCGTAATTTGATGTAATTTAAAAAAAATCTAATTAAATGTACATTTCTAATTACATTTGTAATTATAGGAATATGCTAATAGGAATAGGAAAATGCTAAATCCCTTTAAAGGTAACATGCTTTAGTAAACTTAAAGAAACAATTTGATCTCTGTTAAAAAAAAATGCTGGTCACTGGAGATTATTTTAAACAATGAAATAAATCAGAGTCTTCTCACCACATTAACAATTACACAGTCAAATGAGTGTCCGAGCACTTGGATATGCATAGTTTCATGACATTTATATTGTTTGTATTCTTTGTACTTAGTTTTTCACAAAAGATTGTATTCTGTTACAGCATATGCTCCTGTGTGATAACACCTTAATTCAATTCACATGCTTAGCCATTCAATATAATTCTTTATAAGCAAACGGATTTATTTACTCTTACCTACCTCAAGCTAAATCTGGTATTCTGATATACCATTGAACATGGGCCATTAATTTTGTCGGAGCCACAGATCCTACAAATTAAAGACATGTAGGATTTACTAAACCAGATTATCTCCATCTTCTTTAGTGTGGCAGTAGGGAAATAATTAATCATATTACACTAACAATGTTATCAT
Source organism: Clarias magur (assembly GCA_013621035.1). Classification (NCBI taxonomy): domain Eukaryota; kingdom Metazoa; phylum Chordata; class Actinopteri; order Siluriformes; family Clariidae; genus Clarias; species Clarias magur. The sequence goes on along the minus strand of QNUK01000109.1, from coordinate 1,573,295 downwards.
TTCCATCCACAAACTTACCATGTGATGATGCATTAGCCAATCTAGCAGTGACAGGATGGGGATTTAGAAGGTTTCTGGTATGTACTGCATGAGTCTGGGCTTGAGAGGTCAGTGCAGTGGGCGCCATGACACAGACAGCAAAATCAATAAGCCTCTATCTCTGACAGATGCTAAGGAAATCTGACAGCAGGACACTAGTGTGCATTCAAAGATTGGTGGAGAAGATGTAAAAAGGTTCCATAATATTTACAGGCTGGAATCAACAAAACAGCAGACCTTTTATAGCAATATAGCAACACTTCTTTTAGGCAAACCTGAAGGCTTTATGAACATAGAGAATTATGGAGTACTGGAAATTTTGTCTTGCCACCCAGCTTCACTTTGCAGATTTAGTGTATTGATGCTGATATCTCACACTACTTATGCCTTTTCTACATTCTGGCTCTCTCTTTTAAGTAAAAAGAAAATTACAGAATGTATATCATATTGCAAATGGGTTGGTCTGTTAGACTTCCTGCTTGCAATGTGCTATAATGTCCTGTGCAAAGCTATTTATCATCCTATCATGCCTTAAAATCTGTGAGATTGTGATACACACTACTGCTGCGGTCCTTTTGCCCCTTTTTGCCTTCTGCTTTGAGGCAATTTAAGTTCACCAGTCCTGCTTCAGCGAAAAATCGGCCATGATCAGAGGTTTTGCGTTCTACCTAAACCTGTCTTATACTATGCACATATTAAGCTTCTTACTTACTGTACTATGAAGTTGTCATACCTAAAATCTTTCTTGACCATTCCACATACTATGCTCATATTAAGCTTCTTACTTGGGAAGTTACTTGAGAAAACCTTCAGGTGGTAACCCTTAGGGAAAGAAAGGGCAATATATTGTAAAATATAATGCAATATATTAAATATTACACTGACATATATAGGAAACTAGTGCTTATATTTATTCATATATTGCAATGTATGAATGGACAATGTATGGATATTTATATTGCAATGAAGACAAAAACCATTATATTCACACTTATAATTGTTCTATTGAAACTTTATGAATTTATGTTTAAGAATTATACACAGGCTTTTACTTTATTGTTGTGCTCTGATTAATGCATATGAAGTCCATTTTGTTAAAACAACATTAACATATAAGCATATTGTAAAAACGTTTAAAGAAATAGATGTATTCAATAAAATTCAATATACAGTATTATATATATTTTCTTTGCACAAGGGAAAATTTAGACATTGTAATCTATTAAATGTACTATATATGAGTACTGAAAGCTATGAGGCAGAGCATTACTGACAATGTGACAGCAAGTATGTAATTACAAATTAAATTAATTAAACAAATGTTTGTTTAATTTTGTCATTAGCTATCAAAAATCTTGTTCAAATCATAAATTAATTACATATTTTGGCATACAGTATTTTAGCCCCCATCAACTCCAAACCTAGAAGGGTTTTAGCCCTTTTTAGATGGAATGACTGTTTTATTTCAGCAGAAGCAGATATCAGGATATCAGGAATATCTGATTGAAAACCAAGAGCGGTGTCAGCTGTAGAGACAACCTGGAAGGGTGTCCACAGGGCAGGGTAAGCAAATATTCAATGTCCACGGTGCAAAGTGTCCAAGAACTGGCATGGCCTAAAGATCCAGGCCAGGATGACATGATGGTGCAAGTGTCACAGCACTCAGCTACTACCTCTGGTGAGACACAGGAAGGGGCCAAACCTGAAGTCACCCCATAGTGCCTAGAACCTGGTGTCATGAACCCAAGACACACACGCACACACACAGAACCAGAACACTGTTGGATGAAGTTGCCCCAAGCTCACTAGGAGAAGGAGTAGCTACAATTTGACGAAGATGCTGATTCCAGGAAGTGTATTGCATATCTAGGAAATATACAGTACAAAACATTTACAAAACAGCAGCTTGAGCAAAAGTGACAGCAAACTCAACTGCACCAAAGCTGAGAACACCACCACAGAGACATATTCAGCAATGGCTACAGAGAGCAAAATCTGGGCCATTAAAACTGCAGCAATTTTGAGTTTTGATGGGAATGAGCCCAGCTGGAGAGAGGTCAAGGAGGTAGTTATGAAAGAAAGACAAAAGGTCAGCACCAGGGCAGAGTGGAGTACTGTATGTTACAAGATATACAAAAACTGCCTGAGGTTACTGTAGGTGATCTGGAGAACAGCCAAGGTTGCATAGTATTCAGAAGGTGTATGGATTGCAAAAGGAGGAAGAATCTAAGAACGATTGATCAGTTCAGAATCTTTGTTGGAAGGAACATATTCTTCACCACTGTTGTCAAATGCCTGACAGACTACCTCTGTCAGACATTTGAAAAAGAAGCATCCCAATTTTCCAGGGTGCTTGGAGCACACAATTTTGATTAAATGAAATTAAACTGAACTTATCTTTAAAGCATATTTAGAAACCGGAGCTGAACAAATGCTGTGCAGCTAAAGAATTTAAATGAAGTAAGAAAATATTTAAAAAGCATGGTTACCCAGATAATCAGGGATGCCTATGAGAAGAGGTTCATCTGATTGTGCTGTGGCTGGACCTTGCAAATACCTGTGGGTCAATAACCTACAAACTGGCCAAAGAGGCTGGAATTGACACCATATTCTAGGCATGTTTAAGGACCTTATTCTGGACTACTACAACTGTACAACTGTCAGAATAGCATAAGCTAGCAAAAGCTAAGTTATTAATGGATGCAGAATTTTAGTGACTTTTAAGCATTTGCTATGAACATGCTGACGTTTAATGCACCCTTCATGGTGACAACAATATCTTTCTCTCTGAGCAGGCGAATCTTGAAAGGCCTTGAAGACCTCATCACCTGGGATCTCATTACTTTTAAACTAATGAAGCTTAGATCCCTGGTGTTAAGGATTGGAAAGGCCATTAACAAGTATCACTTCACACTTGGTGGCACCCAGATACCATCTATTAAAGAGAAACCATGAAGAGCCTGGGGAAGGTGTTTGCATCTTGAGAGACACAGCTTCTATCAAAGTGGGCTTGCGAGCATGGCTAGCTGTACTGTAGTTGAACCTGTTACTCTGGACCTCTACCCTTGTATCCACCCAGGGACTCTTCGGTCTTTCTTTATTTATGAGGTGTTGACCCTCCACTGTTGAGAGCTTGGAGAGGGGGTCAGCAGGTGGATGGGACTAGTTTGAAAATCATTACCCTTTGCAGGGAGAAACAACAAACTACTTTAAAGCTCCAAATCAGCAGCCTGAATGAAGAAGTTATGGTAACACAGACTAGGGAGGTTCTGCCATATTGGGATTCATGTGACCCAAGGTCTTTCAAGCTGGTATTGCGGTCAATATAGAAGCAAGGGAAGCACAATCTGTGCATGCTGCAAAGTCACAGCTAAGGCACAAATAGCCATCATATTAAATTCCTCACCCCGGCTGTATATTATGTTTTGCCTAGCCCATCCAGCTTTAGCTGGGGGAAGGTGGAGTCGTCAGCCTGCTCACTGTACCTGAAGAGAAGGGCCAAAATCTTCAACTGCTGTCCAAAGTGGTGTGGGAGGGAAGGCTACTAATGAGGGCAAGTGTTTAAGATCATGAATATACAATCTGCAATAAGAAGAGAAAAAGATCACACCTTCATTAGGACTGGGGAGAAGCTGACTGGGACCTCGTCCTCTAGCCTGCTAGAAAAAGCATAAGGAAAAGCATAAGACTGAGTGCTGCAAGTTAACCTGCAGTATGTAAACACTTGCCAGAGCCATGGGTGGGGTAGTGCTACCTGGACACACGTTGGCACATAATTAACCCTGCCAGGAGTAAGAGTGTCTGATGTTGAAAGACCTGAAAACACCTGATGACCCCAGATTACAGTACATAACAGATGATGTGTCCAGGTGCAGCAGAAGTTGAATGTAAGAAACTATTGGCCAAAACAAAGTATTCCTGCTGATTTTATAATTTTTTAATGTTATACATATAATACTTTAAATGTGTTTGCTGAAAAATCTATATCTAAAGATAGATAGATTCTGCCCCCAAAGTGACCATTTTTAGCGGATACTGTCTCACTTCAAACAATAATATTTTAGAATGATTATTATTTATATTTCTTTGAGTATTGATACTAAAATTGGTGTAAGCTTCTAGAAGCATATGACCTGTAAAAATTGATGTTAAAACATTCTGGTTTTCCCGTAATGTTGCAACATCTTAACAATTTAACATTTTAGAATAATACTCTTTTTCAGGTTTGTCTTTTCATGTAAAATCTTAATTGGTAAAGTTTCATCAGAATGACAATTGGAAAGATCTTGGAAAGATTTGAATAAAAAAGTGTTGCAGACACTAATTGTATTTAGCAAATGTATTTCTGTTTATGTGATGAAAATATCAATTTGTATGCATATTTACATGGGTTGAGAGATAAGAAGAAAAATGGTGTTATATGATAATTTCTGAAAATTCACTTTTTCACCTAGGCGAGACACTTTTTAGCACCAATATCTACCTTGTGTGTGCACGTTACCCTGCTTGTTGTTTGTGGTGGCCTCACAGGCACATGACATTTGTCTTCTCGTGCTTTCTCTGGTGTTATGTTAATTATTAATCCATGGTGTTTTATTTGTTGCTCTCTTTATCACTGCAGTCTTGCTCTCTCTCACACTTACACTTTTGCGTGCATGAATAAAATCAAACCATTCTCACCAAAATGGGATCCATATCTAAAATAGATGGCCTTATAATGTAAATTATAAATAAATAGCTTTGCACATAATGTGTTGTTTAAACTGTATTTGTGCCCTTTTCTTCATTCAGTTTTTATAATGAACACTTTCATGACATTAAAGTGTTTTAAAATATGTGTAATTTAAAGTAATGCAAGTTTTTCTTTTTACATTGATAAGAGGTTGACGTTTGTGGCACATAAGAGAAGATAAAACTTATTAATCATGTAGGAAATGATTGCACCAGAGACTGCTCCAAGAGCAAAGAGAGCAAAAAAATATACACACAATAAAATAATAAATAAAATATAACTAAAAATAAATCTAGACATAAAAGACAGACAAAAGTAGAATTCAACAACCAAACAAACTAGAATGCAGCAACCAGTAGTAGCAGAAATCCAATTTTAATGTAGTGTCACGGTACACCATGTCACATCCACACCTCAAGCCAAGTGATCACCTGTGACTCCTCTCCACACTCCAGTCCGCTGCTTTCATTTTGCCGCCTCATTCACCGGCTCAGCACACCTGTTCTTCATTTCATTCATTACTCCGCTCTATAAAACTCTTTCACAAACCACCACCTCTTGCCAGATTATTGTGTGCCCTCATGCCCAATTTTCCAGCGTTTTTCACTGCCTTGACTTTTGGATCTCGACCCACGCTCTGTTTCACGGACCTTGCTCTCGTTTCACGTATTGGATTACTGCTTTTTTGGATTTCTGGATATCGACCATCGCTCACGTTTCATGACCACGAATCAGGATTACGGACTGTATTGGATTTCATGACCTCGAAGCAAGCACGTTCACAACCACGATTATTCCCCGCGGACCTGAGTTGCGTTCAGCGCGCACCGGCTCTTCACTTTCACATTCTCTACGCGAGGCTCGCGCCGTGCCGCCGCATCTCCGCACAGCGGGAGCTTTCATTCACAAAACAAACAGCGCGTTCATCACAGGATAATCGGCGCTATATTCCACACGCGCTCTGCGCTTGGATCCACTACGCCTGTTCGGATCGTGACAGTATAATCTGGCCAATTATGGATCTAGCAGATATCGCGCAGCTGGAGGCGGCGCTACAGAACCAAGGTGCGCTTTTAGGCTCTCATCAGCAGGATATTCAACACATCATGACTACACTTAGCACTGTCACGCAAACGCTGACATCTCTCGCTGATCAGATTAAACGGCTGCACTGTATTTCATCTCCTGCTCCTCAGGCACCACCAACACCCACCACACGCCATGAGCCACGGCTCCCTGCACCGCCCACATATGATGGCGATCCACTTACCTGCCGTTCCTTTCTGTCTCAATGCTCTCTTGTACTGGAGTTACAAGCGTCGTCCTTCCCCACGGAACGGTCTAAGGTAGCGTACATTATAACCCTCCTTACTGGAAAAGCAAGAGAGTGGGGAACATCATTATGGGATGCCCAGGTCCCCTGCTGTGCCACCTATGGGACATTCACCTCCGAAATGAGGAGGGTATTTGACCGCTCATTTTCAGGTCGCCAGGCAGCAGGCCAATTACTCAAGCTAAGCCAAGGAACCTGTTCTGTACATGATTACACCATTGACTTCAGAACCCTAGCCCCCTCTTGTGGCTGGGATGATCAAGCGCTCTTCGACGCTTTCCTCCATGGACTTTCTGATCCGATTAAGGATGAACTAGCAGCTCGAGAGCTTCCCTCCACGATCCAAGAGCTCATGGACCTTGCAACACGTATCGACGTTCGCAAGCGTGTCCACTATCAGATGGACCATCAGTGGTCCAGAAGCCCAGCTCTTATTCAACCACCAGTCTCAACCATCACCATGCCTACCCTCAAAACCTCACATGAGCGCATGCACATTGGTCGTACTCATATCTCGTTAAAGGAACGTCAGCGACGCCGCAACGAGGGCTCCTGCTTCTACTGTGGTCAAGCGGGTCACCTAGTACGAACCTGTCCTTTAAAAGCCCTGGGCCCCCGGTAATTCTGGGAGTACAGGGGGCCCCCACACTCAGCTCATTCCCAGATCCACGACCAGTGTTTTCCATAACCCTGACCTACGATAATAAGTCCCACGTCCTGAACGCCCTCGTAGACTCCGGGGCAGATCAAAACCTGATAGCTGTCTCCACGATCACCAAGCTCAAGATTCCTTCTGTTCCACTTAGTCGACCCTTCCATGTCCAGGCACTAGATGGCAGCAGACTCCCTCCGATTACACACCGCTCAGTCCCTCTCACACTTCAATTCTCAGGTAACCATGCCGAAAGTATCTCTCTCCTAATTATCAAGAGCCCCCATGCACCAGTCGTCCTTGGCCTCCCATGGTTAAAGCAACATAACCCCCACATTGACTGGACAAGGAGAAATGTCCTTGAATGGAGCCCTGCCTGCTTGTCTTCCTGTCTTCGTTCTGCTTCTCCCAAAAATGAATTAATCACGTCTCAAGAAGAAATCCCCAGCTTGTTCAAAGTTCCTGCTGAATATCATGATCTGAAACAGGTCTTTAGTAAATCACGCGCCGTCTCGCTCCCTCCCCACCACCCCTACGATTGCGCCATTGACCTCTTCCCTGGTACCTCGCCCCCAAAGGGACGCCTCTATGCCCTATCGCGCCCCGAAAGAGAGGCAATGGAACTCTACATCTCTGAATCCCTAGCCGCAGGCATCATTCGCCCCTCCTCTTCCCCGGCCGGCGCTGGATTCTTTTTCGTAGAGAAAAAAGACAAGTCCCTTCGTCCCTGCATAGATTACAGAGGACTCAATGAAATCACAGTTAAGAATCGATATCCGCTCCCCTTGATGTCTACAGCCTTCGAGCTACTGCAAGATGCCTGCCTCTTCACTAAACTGGACCTGAGGAACGCTTACCATTTAGTCCGGATCAGGGAAGGTGACGAATGGAAGACAGCCTTCAACACCCCCACTGGCCATTACGAGTATCTGGTAGTTCCTTTTGGCCTAACCAATGCCCCAGCAGTTTTTCAAAATCTGATCAACGATGTCCTTCGAGACTTTTTAAACATCTTTGTTTTCGCATACCTTGACGACATCCTGATTTTCTCCCGTTCACTAAAGGAACACAGAACACACGTACGTCAAGTCCTGCAACGCCTGATGGAGAACAAACTATACGTCAAAGCCGAAAAATGTGAATTTCACCAAGAATCCACGTCATTTTTAGGGTACCTCATCTCTCCATCAGGCATTCAGATGGATCCAACTAAAGTAAAAGCGGTCACTGACTGGCCGCCACCATCATCTAGAAGAGAGCTCCAACGCTTTCTGGGCTTCGCTAACTTCTACAGGCGATTTATTAGAAGTTATAGCATGGTGGCAACTCCTCTCACATCACTCACGTCCACAAAGACCCCCTTCCGGTGGAGCACTGAAGCTGAGAAAGCATTCAACGATCTCAAGCATCGTTTCACCACGGCACCCATTCTTGTCTTTCCAGACTCCTCTCTTCAATTCATTGTGGAGGTAGACGCTTCCGAAACAGGAGTCGGAGCTGTTCTCTCTCAGCGGTCCCTCAAAGATAATAAGCTTCACCCATGTGCATTCTTTTCCCGTCGACTCTCATCCCCTGAGCGCAACTACGACATCGGGGACCGTGAACTTCTTGCAGTCAAACTCGCCCTCGAGGAATGGAGACACTGGCTGGAGGGAGCTGACCTCCCATTCCTCGTATGGACAGACCACAGAAACCTAGAGTATCTCAGGTCAGCCAAGAGGCTCAATTCACGCCAGGCACGCTGGTCCCTATTCTTCTCTAGATTCAACTTCACATTGTCCTATCGCCCAGGTTCCAAGAACGCTAAACCCGACGCCCTCTCTCGACAGTTCTCCACCACTCGGGACACACCAATCCTGGACACCATCCTACCACCACAATGTCTCGTGGCCATGACACGTCTGGAAGTGGAGAACCAGGTCTTGCAGTCCCTCGAACAGGAGCCAGGCCCTAGTAATGTTCCTTCAGGACGACTCTTTGTCCCAGCTGCCGTCCGACCCCAAGTACTGGACTGGGGCCACAGCTCAAGATTAGCCTGCCACCCAGGAGCAACCCGCACCCTATCCCTACTACAGCAACGTTTCTGGTGGCCATCCATCATGGAAGATGTCAGGAAGTTCGTGGCCTCATGCGACACATGTACCAGAAACAAGACTCTCAACCGTCCTCCTGAGGGTTTCCTAAAACCCCTCCCCATCCCCCACCGCCCCTGGTCTCACATCGCTCTCGATTTCGTCACTGGATTACCCCCCTCAAACAATAACACCTGCATACTCACTGTGGTCGACCGCTTCTCTAAATCAGCTCACTTCATTCCCTTACCCAAACTCCCATCGGCTAAAGAAACAGCTGAACTCATGATTGACCACGTGTTTCGGCTCCATGGATTGCCCGTAGACATAGTTTCAGACAGGGGACCCCAATTCTCAGCGCAATTCTGGAAGGCCTTTTGCTGCCTCATCGGCGCCACGCCCAGCCTCTCTTCAGGTTTCCACCCCCAGAGTAACGGTCAGACAGAACGCATCAACCAAGAGCTTGAGAAATCCTTGAGATGCATGGCCTCACGTGATGCAGCCTCATGGAGCTGTTATCTTCCTTGGGTGGAATATGCCCATAATACACTCCTCACTTCCTCCACCGGAATGTCCCCTTTCCAATGCTGCCTTGGTTACCAACCACCACTGTTCCCCACCCAGGAGGAGGAAACTGCTGTCCCGTCAGCCCAAGCCTTCGTCCGCCGCTGTAAGAGAACATGGCGACGGGCTCGTGCTCAGCTGAAACGCACAGTGAGTACATTCCAGCGTAAGGCTAACCGCCATCGTTCTGCGGCCCCCAAGTACCGGATTGGCCAAAGGGTCATGCTGTCCACACGTGATCTGCCTCTCAAGACAACGTCCAGAAAACTCTCGCCAAGGTTCGTTGGCCCTTTCACCATCTCACGCATTATCAACCCGTGTTCTGTCAGACTGGCCCTTCCTTTGTCCATGCGTCGAGTTAACCCCACTTTCCATGTATCCCAGATCCGCAGATTGGCACCTTGCCCTCTGGCACCTTCCCCCCGTCCTCCCCCACCACCTCGGCTCATTGATGGTGGCGAAGCCTTTACTGTCCGAAGACTTCTTAAGTCTCGCCGTAGAGGCCGCGGCCTTCAGTACCTCGTGGATTGGGAAGGCTACGGCCCTGAGGAGAGAAGTTGGGTTCCTGCCAGATTCATCTTGGACCATTCCCTCATCACAGATTTCCATAAACTTCACCCGGGGGCACCTTCTAGAACGCCAGGTGGCGTCCGTAGGGGGAGGGGTACTGTCACGGTACACCATGTCACATCCACACCTCAAGCCAAGTGATCACCTGTGACTCCTCTCCACACTCCAGTCCGCTGCTTTCATTTTGCCGCCTCATTCACCGGCTCAGCACACCTGTTCTTCATTTCATTCATTACTCCGCTCTATAAAACTCTTTCACAAACCACCACCTCTTGCCAGATTATTGTGTGCCCTCATGCCCAATTTTCCAGCGTTTTTCACTGCCTTGACTTTTGGATCTCGACCCACGCTCTGTTTCACGGACCTTGCTCTCGTTTCACGTATTGGATTACTGCTTTTTTGGATTTCTGGATATCGACCATCGCTCACGTTTCATGACCACGAATCAGGATTACGGACTGTATTGGATTTCATGACCTCGAAGCAAGCACGTTCACAACCACGATTATTCCCCGCGGACCTGAGTTGCGTTCAGCGCGCACCGGCTCTTCACTTTCACATTCTCTACACGAGGCTCGCGCCGTGCCGCCGCACCTCCGCACAGCGGGAGCTTTCATTCACAAAACAAACAGCGCGTTCATCACAGGATAATCGGCGCTATATTCCACACGCGCTCTGCGCTTGGATCCACTACGCCTGTTCGGATCGTGACATGTAGAATTTATGTTGCGTCACTCGGGAATCAAGCCTCGCCAGGAATCGAACCTGGACGCTGGAGGTGACAGTGCCAACCACTACACTACCATACCGCCTTACGTTGCAACAATGATGAGTAATATGGCGAATAATATTGCACATGAAATTGCTAAATGATGTTAAATTGTTAAGTGATATAGCACATGAAATCCAAATTAATTTTGCACATGATATTGTTAAATTATATTGCATATGATATTGTTAAATTATATTGTGTGTATTTTTTATATACTATAGGTGGCAGGATATCGAAGAACCCAGACATACAAATTGTAGGTAAGGCTAGTGCACCTTGCTTACAGAAGGGATTATAGTTTATATATGTTTCTAAGTGTAAGGTGGTGCCTCTCGATGGTCTCTACCCAATACATCCCATCCACTGGCATGCAGAAGATGGGACATATTGTTCAGAATCCTGAGAGTTTTCCTCAGCATTCTTCTCTCGGACACCTCTGCCAGAGACTCCAGCTCTGCTTCAATTACAGATCCAGCTTTCCTAATAAGTTTGTTGAGTCTATTGGCATCGGTTGTCTTTACTCAGCTAAGGCAACACACTACAGCATAGAAGATGGCACTACTAACCACTGAGTCATAAAACATCTGCAGCAAGGTTCTGCAGACATTAAAAGACTTGAGACGCCCGAGAAAATATAGGCGGCTCTGACCTTTCTTATGCAGTGCATCAGTGTTTTTGGACAAGTCTAGCTTATTGTCTGTGTACACCTAGATACTTATAGCTTTCCACAATCTCTGGAGGTTATTATTATATATATTATTATTATACTATTTTGGTGTGTATTATACCGTTCATCATGCAAAAGCTAGCATAGTCTGTTACACAATAAGGACATCAATACTCCCTGTAAGCCTTACAGAATAATCTGTAACCTTAAAACATCCTTGTAGGGCGCCTGTATCTAACTGTAACCATCTCCATACAGTTTTATTGATCAGGCTGCTGTTGGACTGAGGGTCTGAGGGTATAGGGGCTTGAGGAGGACCAGGTTGAGATCTGATCTACCCAAAGCATTGAGAGCTTTCTTTACATTAGCATACAATAATTACAGGGTTTTATTTTCTCTTTTCTTGCAGTGGCAATTAAGGCATGAGGGTATAAGTCTGAAGTCTGGCGGTTGCAGAGCTGATGACGTCAGTAGAACTCAATGCGTCAGCCACAGGAGGAATGTAAACAACAATAACAATGGCGTAGAAAAACTCTCTGGCCAAATAATAGGGATGAACAGTTTGATGTCTGGGCTGCACATACATTCCTATTCCTCTATTTGGAAAAAATAAATAAATAAATAAATAAATAAAAAAATATAAAAACGTTGCAGGATGTAAGAATACTAAGATATACTGTGGCAGAACTATTCTATGGCATGCCTTAAATCTGAATCCTCTCAGTGGATGGCTAATATTTAAACATTAATTTGAGTTTATTATTAAAGAAGACATTTGAAAAAAAAATTGAACTGACTTTCATTGACCTTGATAAAGCTCATTTGAATTATTATGAGCCTACAGTATGCACATTAGACAGTAAAAAAAAATTCTAAACAAAACAAAACATGGGTTTATTTTATAGTATATGCTTTTGAAATACATATTATTGTGTTGTCTGTTCCCAAAGTGAAACTGTGCACCTTATAAGGGTTGTGTGAAGACAGAAGGCATCTGATCCAGAGTGGCCTGACCTTGTTAACCAGCAACCATCGATGTGCAGTTGGACCCATCCTACATAATTCATATAAGTTTCACCTTTAAAAGGACAAAGAGGAAGAGGAATGATCAGGACAATGAAACTGAAACACTGGCCAATTTAGTGCTGAAACTCAGTGCAGAATTAAACGTGTTGGTGTCTAAATGTGTTGGTGTCTAGATAAATATTTAAAGAACTCTCCTGTTTTCACCAAAACTGTTTGTCAGGAGCTCCACAGGGTCAGTGTACATGGCCGGGCTGCTATAGCCAAACCTTTGGTCACTCGTACCAATGACAAATGTCTGTTTCTATGGTGCCAGCAGCGAAAATATTGGGCTGTGGACAATGTGAAGCATGTATTGTTCTCTGATGAGTCCACCTTCACTGTTTTTTCCCACACCTGGGAGAATTAAGGTGTGGAGAAGCCCCAAAAATGCGTCCCACCCAGACTGTTGCATGCCCAGAGTGAAGCATGGGGATGGATCAGTGATGGTTTGGGAAGCAATATTATGGCATTAAATAGGCCCAATACTTGGGCTAGATGGGCGTGTCACTGCCGAGGACTACCGAACCATTCTGAAGGACCATGTGCACCCAATGGTTCAAACATTGTATCCTGAAGGCAGTGCCATGTATCAGGAAGATAATGCACCAATACTCACAGCAAGACTGGTGACAGAGTGGATTGATGAATATGAAAGTGAAGTTGAACATCTCCCATGGCCTGCACAGTCACCAGATCTAAATATTATTGAGCCACTTTGGTGTGTTTTGGAGGAGCGAGTCTGGAAACGTTTTCCTCCACCAGCATCACATAGTGACCTGGACACTATTCTGCAAGAAGAATGGCTCAAAATCCCTCTGGCCACTGTGCAAGACTTGTTTCTGTCATTCCCAAGACCAATTGATGCTTTATTGGCCGCAAAAGGAGACCCTACACCATACTAATGAATTATTTTGACCACAATATCTTTCAGTTTAATTGTCCACCTGTGTATTGTGAGGAATAACTATTAATAAGAAATTTCATAGCAATTAAAAGTAAATAAAAATTATTTCAGCAGATTTTCCTCAAGAATTTGAAGACATTTTGTCCCATCCATTTTCCTTCTATCCTAACAAGTGCTCCAGTCCCTGCTGCAATAGGAATGGTGATATTTGGATGGTGAGCTGCATTCCATTTCCGCCAGATATATTGTTTGGTGTTGTGGCAAAATAATTAAATTTTAGTCTCATCTGACCACTTTCGTTTTTGCAAAGCTCAGTTGTGACTGCATGTGGCCATTGTCAAAGAGTGCCTTTTTTTTGCAACCCTCCCATACAAGCCACATTTGTGGATAATTTGTAATATTGTTTCAAATGCACACAATGACACACTCTAAAATTACTGCAAATGTTTCAGAGTTGCTGTAGGCCTCTCAGAGTCTTTTCTGACCAGTTTCCTCCTTGCTATTTCATTCAGTTTGGAGCAGCGAGTTGTACCAAATACCTTCCACTTCTTAATAATAGACTTCACTGTTCTTCTAGGCAGTGATAATCCTTTGAATTTATTTTTTATTCATCTCCTGACCTGTGCCTGCACAACTTTTTCCCAGAGATATTTTGACAGTGTCTTGCCACCCATAGTTGATTGTTTACTTCAGTTGCACTAATAGGAATGGACTAAAGTGCTCCAGCTTTTATTAAAATGACCACACCTGATCACAGTTGAAAGTCAAACGGGTACCATTGAGAAAGTGATTAATTTCACCTGATTGAATTTACACTTTATTTTTAGGAGAGGGGTAATCCTTTTCCATACCTGCAATTCTACTTTTCTTTAAGATTATTTTTTCTTACATGTTGGTGTTATATATTTCACTTGGATGTTTCAAGTTGCAGTGGGTAAATAGAGATACAAGATACAACAAAAACTGTCTGTCTTTATTTCAGTCTGTAAAGCAACAAAGCGGAACGAGATGCTGCGTTCCGATGCCGCACTGCTGTCGTGCCTGTACGTCCTTCAGACAAAATTGACCTGAGGATGTTTCCCCGTTCACTCCTATTTATAACCTGCAGGTGCACCTTATTCGGTGACGTCATGCCTGGCTCAGGTTATAAGCCGAAGGTATTCGGCGTTTTTTTTTTTACATGCACAGGCTTCACAACCGGGCAACAAAGAGATGTTCCATAGCGTTTTCACGCAGCATCTCGTTCCCACTTTATCAGGCAACAGGGTTACAGCCAAGTAACCCAAGACGTTCCCTTTCAAAAGCTACACTCGATGCTGCGTGAAAACGCTATGGGAACGAGAATACCAACGCCGCCGCTCCGCAAGTGTCTGGACCCCCAGGTTGTGTAGCGTGCGCGAACAAGCCGAGGAGGTCTCAGACCTAGCTCTGGGATGCTGACTCAAGGATCTGCGAACCCGGAGTAGCATTGACATCCAGACTATAAAATCTAACAAACGTGTGTGGAGAGGACCAGCCCGCCGCATCACACACCTGCTGCAGGGGGACGCCTCTTACCAAGGCAATCGATGAGGCAATCCCCCTGGTTGAGTGAGCCCTGATTCCCAGAGGCGAAGTGTGACCACGCGCCTCATAGGCTAGGGCAATGGCATCTCTCACCCAGTGTGACAGTGGCTGCGACCCCCATGGTAAATAAAGAGCTGCTCTGACTTAAGCCACTGGCTAGTGCGGTGGACGTAGATCCGAAGAGCACGTACTGGACACAGTAAGTGAAGTCTTTCCTGCTCCGGAGCTATGAAATGCGGAGAACAGAACGCTTTGAGAACCACTGGGTGCATGGTCGAGAATGGAACCTTGGGAAGATAGTTCGGGTGAGGATGCAGAATAGCTTTGGCAAAGTCTAGGCAGGATGGGGAGACTGACAGAGCCTGCAGATCCCCAATCCTCTTCAAATAAGTAATAGCCATAGGAAAAACCATCTTAAGAGACAGAAGCCTGACAGGCGCTGACTCTAGTGGTTCAAAAGGGGTGTCGGCCAGGCCTTCGAGTATGATAGTTAAGTCCCATGAAGGGACCGTCGCTCTAGTGGGTGGCTTCAACCGTTTAGCTGCACGAATAAAACAGTGCTTGCCCACAGAAACCCCATCATTCAGAGCATGACAAGCCGAAATAGCGGCTACGTACGTTCTGAGCGTACTAGGGCATAAGCCCGAGGACAACCTTTCTTGCAGAAACTCCAGCACTGAAACAATCTGGCAGTGAACTGGGTCTACATGTCTTGCCATGCACCAATTTTCAAATACACTCCATTTGAGGGCATAAGTCCTTCTAGTAGAGGGAGCCCTGGCACTTTTCATTCAAATTCAAATTTTATTTGTCACATACACAGTCATACACAGTACGATATGCAGTGAAATGCTTATACGACCGCTCCGTGACCTTAATATTTTTACAAATGGAACCTATAAAACAGATTCCAACAAAGTTACAAAATATATATATATATACATAAAATCTGTATGATGTAAAAAAGTATGATGTGATGTAATATATTACGACTATAGTCTGTGAAAAACTTGAGGTAGTATTTTAATGAGATGAGGGGGGTGTGAAAAGAAGTCCTTGAAGTGTGCAAAATGTGCATATGTGCATATATGTGCAATGTGCATTGACATAATTGTCCGTTCTGTGTGTGCAAGAAAATGCAGAGGTGTTTAGTCCAGTGTATTGGTTTGATTGAGAGACCGTATCGCCTGCGGGAAGAAGCTCCTTCTCAGTCTCTCTGTATTGGCCTTGAGGGAGCGGAAGCGCTTCCCAGACCGCAACAGAAAGAACAGTCCATTGCTGGGGTGGCTGAGGTCCTTCATGATCTTCCTGGCCTTGGTCCAGCACCGCTTGCTGTAGACAGAGTGCAGGTCAGGGAGCTCAGTTCGGATGATGCGCTCAGCTGATCGCACCACCCTCTGTAGGGCTCGTCTGTCCTGCATGGTGCTGTTCCCGAACCAGGATGCGATGTTTCCCGTCAGGATGCTCTCTATGGTGCAGGAGTAAAAGTTCCTGAGCACCTTGGAGGGCAGTCTAAAGTCTCTCAGGCGTCTGAGGTGGTAGAGACGCTGTCGGGCCTTTTTCACCACGGTGTTGATGTGACAGGACCATGATAGGTCCTGCGTGATGTGAACACCGAGGTACTTGAAGCAGTCCACTCTCTCCACTGGGCTCTCGTTGATGACGGGGGTCTGGTAGTTCCTCTCCTGCTTAGTGCTGAAGTCCACTATCAGCTCCTTTGTCTTACTGACATTTAGAAGAAGGTTGTTCCTCTGGCACCAGTTCTCCAGATTTCCAATCTCCTTCAGGTAGGCCGTCTCGTCGTTGTCAGAGATCAGGCCCACCACGACGGTGTCGTCAGCAAACTTAATGATGGTGGTGGAGCTGGTAGTGGCCGCACAGTCATGTGTGTACAGAGAGTACAGCAGGGGGCTCAGAACACAGCCATGTGGGGCTCCAGTGCTGAGAGTGAGAGAGGCTGAGACGTGTCCACCCATCCTTACTGCCTGTGGTCTCCCAGTTAGGAAATTAGAGATCCACTGACACAGAGATGAGCTGAGTCCCAGGTGCTCCAGCTTGGTGGTGAGTGTGGAGGGAATTATGGTATTAAATGCTGAGCTGTAGTCGATGAAAAGCATTTTAACATAATTCCCCCTTCTAGTGTCCAGGTGAGTGAGTGTTGTGTGGAGGAGATGAGAGATGGCATCATCTGTGGAGCGGTTCGGGCGGTATGCAAACTGTAGTGCGTCCAGAGTGTCGGGTAGTGAAGAGATGATGAAGTCTCTGACCAGCCGTTCAAAGCACTTCATCACCACTGATGTGAGGGCTACAGATCGATAGTCATTGAGGGAAGCAGGATGTGGTTTCTTCGGAACAGGAACAATGATGGACTCTTTGAAGCATGTGGGGATCACCGACTGAGTTAAGGAGAGGTTGAATATCCAGCGTCCCGGTGTTGTGTCTGGTGCTGTGAGAGTGCCTCATGCAGCTCACATAAGGCAGTGTCCGTGTCCGCTTGTGGTGGAATATAAACAGCGCTGATTATGACCGATGTAAACTCCCGAGGAAGATAAAAAGGACGACACTTGATAGTCAATAGTTCCAGGTTGGGTGTGCAGGAGCGTGCGAGAGGAACAACGCTCGCGCTGTTGCACCAGCCGCTGTTCACCATTAAACACACGCCGCCTCCCCTTGTCTTCCCCGAGTCCCTTGTCCTGTCCATGCGGTGAACCGAGAAGAACTCGGCTGGCTGGATGGCGTGGTCCGGCACCGCTGGGTTCAGCCATGTCTCGGTCTGGAACTTTATCCTGGCCCTGAGGTCATCGAGTTTGTTCTCCAGTGACTGGACGTTGGCGAGCAGGATGCTAGGCAGAGGTGTGCGGTGTGCACGGGCTCTCAGCCTGTTCCTGACGCCGGCTCGTTTTCCTCGGGGCCGCCGCTTCGCGTCGCGTCCTTTGTTTTCCCTCAGGATCTCACTCGGCCAGCTCGGATCCGGAGTTAAAAACGTCGAATTGTGAGTACATTGTAGACCAATAGAAATAAGAGTATCTCTATCGTACCTAATGCACTCAATGGTGATGAATTTGCCGGTTTAAAGTTGCTAAAAATTAAATAAAAAGACGAAAACAAAGTAAAGTAGGTCGGAGCAGTCGTGACGGCAGCCGACCTCACCGGCGCCAAAATGGTTTCAATTACGCTGGCTGAAAGCCCAGCATGTCTTAGTTGGTCTGTTCAGGGGCCAAACGTGAAGGTTCCAGAGCTCGGGCCGGGGATGGAGTATTGTCCCCTGCGCGTGAGACAGAAGATCCCTTCTCACTGGAATCACCCAGGGTGAGCCGTCGAGGAGAGATCCAAGATTAGATCGAGAACCACACTCTGGTCGGCCAATGGGGCGCTATCAATAAGAGGCACAACCCCTGTTGACGGACCCTCGCCAGGACTCCTGGGAGCAGAACTATAGGTGGAAACGCATAAAGGCGTAACCTGGGCCACGTGTGGGCCATTGCGTCCAGATCCAGGGGAGCTGGAGGAGTCAGAGAGTAGTAAAGGGGGCACTGTGCTGCCTGAGGCAAAGAGGTCCACCTCTGCTACGTAAAATCTTTCCCAGATTTGACTGACTACTTCGGGGTGGAGCTTCCATTCCCCATGTTTCACAGCTTGTCTGCATAGCAAGTCTGCTCCTACATTCATATGCCCTAGAATGTAAATCGCCCAGAGGGACAGGAACTTGTCCTGTGCCCAAAGCAGAACCTGGTGCGCTAGCTTGTTCAAGTGGCGCGAACGCAGTCCACCCTGGCGATTTATGTATGAGACTACCGCAGTGCTGTCCACCCGCACTAGGACATGGTAGCCTCTCAACTGCTGGAGGAAGTGTTTCAGGGCCAGAAACAGAGCCATCATTTCGAGGCAATTGATGTGCCACGCGAGAAGATGACCTCTGCAGCTCCCTTGTGCTGGACGGCCATCCAAGACCGCACCCCGGCCCGTGAGGGAAGCGTCTGTCGACGACAAGACGGACCTAGAGTGGGACCCAAAGTCAGAAACCCCCTGGCTCTTAGCCACAGCTGAAACGCTCTCATGTGCAGAAGGCCCAAAGGTATCACCATGGACGCAGCCGCCATGAGGCCTAAAGATTTCTGAAAGATGAACAGTGACCTTCTGGCCTAGCTTGACTTCCTTCAGGGTGTTGAGAATGGATTCGACACGAGCAGGAGACAACTGTGCCCGCATTGTGACCGAATCCCATGTGACACCCAAATATGTTGTCCTCTGAACAGGAAGGAGAATGCTTTTTGTGGCGCTGAGTCTCAATCCTAAAGAATGAAGATGGGCTAGGACGACATCCCGATGTCGAAGCGCTAGCTCCTGAGACTGGGCCAGAATCAGCCAGTCGTCTATGTAATTCAAAATACGGATGCCCTGGAGTCGTAAAGGAGCCAGAGCTGCATCCATGCATTTTGTATATGTGCGGGGTGAAAGAGCTAGGCCAAATGGAAGGACCCGATACTAGTAAGCTTTGCCCCCAAAAGCGAACCTCAGGAACTTCCTGTGCTGTGGCAATATTTCTATATGGAAATATGCTTCCTTGAGATCGATTGTCACTAACCAATCCTCTAGTTGAATTTGAGAAACAATCATTTTGACAGTCAACATTTTGAATCTGGATTTTTTGAGATAGCGGTTCAAGCCGCGAAGATCCAAGATCGGACGCAACCCCCCCCCCGCTCCCCCCTCTCTTGGGCACCAAAAAGTACCGACTGTAGTAGCCCGACTCTCTGTCTGGAAGGGGAACATATTCTATGGCCCCTTTGCCCAGCAGAGTTTTTAACTCCTGGGCCAGCAGATGTGCTCAGTCCGATTTCACAGAAGTGGAGACCACGCCGTTGAAATGCGGAGGACGATGTGCAAACTGAATCCTGTAGCCTGTGCCTACAGTCTTTTGTACCCAAGGAGATATGCCTGGCAGTAGTTGCCACGCTGCAAGCTTCTCCGAAAGGGGCACAAGCTTTGACACTTCGGCTGCATGGGGGGATGTTAGGTGTTGGGTATCCTGAAGTGTGGCAGGAGATGCCCGAACACCCAACTTTTTGTTGGAGACCGGCGCTCCCCGAAACACCAATGGTGGCGGGGATTGAACACCGGCCTCCCGGGAGTGCCAGGGAGGAGGCCCTGTTCTGTGATGAAAATCCAGGCCCCCCTCCCTGGGGGGAGACACCCCCACGGCCCCAGGCGCACGAACCTCAGGGCTTCTTCTTGGAAGAGAGGAAGCTCCTCAGATCCGGACTTTTTGAAGCAGATTTCTGAGAAGAGCGGCAAGCCCCACCCCAGTCTTTACGAGGGGGTGTGCGGCTGGTCACCCTCTCCTTCTGCACCCCACGCCTGATAGAGGCCAGACCTGGCCGGGGCCGGGTGGCCGACGGTCACGGTTCTTGAGTACGGCGGGGAAGGAACCTCCCAAAGGCCTGTTCATATAGCTTCACCTCCCAAAACCTAGTGGCGACGGAATTAACAGCATCGCCAAAGAGGCCGGAAGGCGAGACGGGGGCATCAAGGAGGACAGCACGATCCTTATCCTTGATGCCACAGATGCCATTCCGTGGATACCATGGCAGCCATGGAACGGCCCACAGCGCGGGCCGTCTGCTTGGTTGCACGGAGAGACAGGTCTGTGGCTCGGCGCAGCTCTGCAAACGCCTTGTCATCAATAACCCCGTCGGTGCTCAGGTCATTCAGTAGGTCAGCCTGGTAAGCCTGCAAAACCGCCATGGTGTGCAGTGAAGCGCCAGCCTGACCTGCTGCCTGAAAAGCCTTCCCCACCAAAGCAGATGTCAATCTACACGGTTTGGAGGGAAGGGTAGGCTTTTTCAGGGAAGATGATGTCCCAGGAGAGAGATAGCCCGCAAGCTCATCTATCTGGGGCATCAACATATAACCGCGAGCTTTCGCATCAACGATATTCGAATAAGTCGAAGGTACAAAAACATGTGATGAATACGGCCTGCTCCATGAAAGAGTTAATTCATCATGGATGTCACCAAAGAAGGGGATAGAGAGACGTTGAGGCTCCTCCCCCTGGCCACCCGACAGAAACCTGTCGTCCAATCTCGAACGCTTGGGGGAATCTCGCTTCTGCGGCCTGTCGATATGCAATCACTCGACCGCATGCGTTATAACCTCTAATAATTCCTCATAAGCTCTGTCAGCACTGGAGGAGCGTTGTGAGGAAGCTACTTCCATGGAAGCGAGAGAGGAGGATTCTTCCGCTCCTTCTCAAGAAGCGCCGGAGCGCGCTTGCGAAGCGGAAGCTAAAACTTCCTGATCCGGAGAGAGCGAGAGAGAAATCGGAAATTCCATCTTGTGCGCGTCTGCCAGATCAGCACGCGAGTCCCAGGAATGCGCCGCGGCTCGCGGTTTCTCTTTAAAGAAGAAGCGCGAAGCACCTTAATAGGGAGAAGATCACAGTACTCACAGTCTCCCTGAAGCCGAGGCGAGCGTGTTCTTCCCCCAAGTACTCGAGACAAAACTCGTGAAGATCGCCCTCCGAAAGAGATCTATCGCACGGAGGCACGCATCTCTCAGGCAACTCCGCCATATCGGTGAGTTAATGCTGTTATTTTTATTTCGCTTTCGCTACGGCTTGTACATGCACACGCAAACACAAAGCGGTCCTGAAGACAAAAAGATCTGAGGATGTTTCCGGTTCACTCCTATTTATAACCTGTAGGTGCACCTTATTCGGTGACGTCATGCCTGGCTCAGGTTATAAGCCAAAGGTATTCGGCGGTTTTGACATGTACAGGCTTCACAACCGGGCAACAAAGAGATGTTCCCATAGTGTTTTCACGCAGCATCGGGTGTAGCTTTTGAAAGGGAACTATGATTATTTTAAAGGGCGGAGTGATTTTACACTATACTCTCTCTCTCTCTCAGAGGTTGGACAATGAAACTGAAACGCCTGGTTTTAGACCACAATAATTCATTAGTATGGTGTAGGGTCTCCTTTTGTGGCCAATACAGCATCGATTCGTCTTGGGAATGACAGATACAAGGCCTGCACAGTGGCTAGAGGGATTTTGAGCCATTCTTCTTGCAGAATAGAGGCTAGATCACTACATGATGCTGGTGGAGGAAAACGTTTCCTGACTCGCTCCTCCAAAACACTCTAAAGTGGCTCAATAATGTTTAGATCTGGTGACTGTGCAGGCCATGAGAGCTGTTCAACTTCACTTTCATGTTCTTCAAACCACTCTGTCACCATTCTTGCTGTGTGTATTGGTGCATTATCATCCTGATACACAGCACCACGTTTAGGATACAATGTTTGAACCCTTGGGTGCACATGGTCCTTCAGAATGGTTTGCTAGTCCATGGCAGTATCGCGCCCATCTAGCCCAAATATTGGGCCAAGGGAATACCATGACACTGAAGCCCAAACCATCACTGGTTCAGCTTCCTCCTACTGTGCGGGATGACTTTCTCACACACACATACACTAATGAAACCACTGCCTCATCGGGAAAATTAACAAGAAACAATGATCTCTCTAATGAGACTTGCTTTTGCTTTACATGCACGCACACACGTGTTATTATAAACAGTACACATGCGTTGTACACACACACACACGTATCCAAAACGTCAAATGTTGATTGATTGCTGATAGATCAAAGGGGTTGTTAATGGAATAGTTGTCTCTTAATAGTTTTCATGAGTTTAAGTCATTAAGGAAGTTTGGTTTTTGATGTTTGAAGTTATATCCAAAACGTCAACCTAATTTTGACGGCTCAAGTCATTAAGGGTGTTTCCAACCACCCTGCCTTCTAAAAGTCTTTTTGACCAATCAGATTAAAGTAACTGATACCGCGTAACACACAGTTTCCTTTCAAATATGGCAGCTCTGGCTAAGGAATAATGTTGATTTTAAAGTGTTCAACTATGGCTGCTTGTCCAGATGCACCGAAAAAGTCTAAGGTTACTTTGACAAGAATTCAAACATTTTCAGAGCATGAAAATATTCAATATTGGGGATTGACGAATGGATGTACCGCCGGCTTCATTTTCAACAAAGAACAAGAAGACGTTACACTGTTTAAGATATCGGAACCAGGACACATACACTGGAGTAAAGCTACAGAGAGAATAACTTTTGATCAGATTAATTGGAAAACGTTCCGTAAATGGTGTAAGGACCTTGAATATTACATTGTACTGGATGTGTTTTCACCAGAGGCTTTCAAACGTAAATGGACAAGCAAGGCATCTCCACAGGACACGTATCACATGAGACTAACAAATTTTGCTAAGAACGAGGTTTCGCTGCACTGCTACATTGCCTTTTTTGGTGATGATCGTGAACAAGCACAGCGGTTGTGTGAGGTATGACCGAACTAGTTGGGAAGAGCTTCGATGCTGCTTTAAACAAATTGATGACTTATTTCTACAGCTGGAAAGAAACAAAGAAACATCTGAAATAAAACTAAGACTGACTGATCTCTTCTGATCACCTCTCCTTTCGAGCGGAACAATGCGCCGCTTCCAAAACACACATACACACCCTATGGACTCCTCCCCTTCTCTGTATAAGAAGACGACTTTCCAGCTTGTTAAAGAGCATCAGCTTTTTGAGCACCAGCAAACAGTATGGCTTGCGAATACAGCCCCATTCTTTACAACTCTCTCGCTACCGAGGCAGCCTGCTCAGGATTTGAAGAAGATGAAAGCACCGACGAAAGACTAGGAAAAAGAAATCTCACCTATCTGCCAACCATTGATGATGAACACAACGGATGTCTATCCACCGCCACTTTAACCATCATCTGTGCTGTGACAGGGGAGCTGTTGGACAGAGCTATTGATCAGGATCTGAAAGACAACTGCCACGGATGTGCGATTGATCACCCGAGTCAAATCCAGCACGCGTGTTTGTTCGATCCTGACAACTACTATCTGCGCATGAACGCCTTCAGATTGTTGAAAAAACTGTTTAAACCGTGGATGAAATACACTTTAGCAAGAGCTCTGAAATTGTGTGGTATCAACCACATGTCATCCCTGGAAAAAATTCAAGGCATTGCTGAACCTGCTGTGTGCGATTGGCGAGATGAGGTTAACATCAAATCTGTTGTGAGCGAGGTGAAAGAGAAAGCAAAAAAAAATCTGTGGCGAACAAGTCTTGGAAGATGTTATCGATTTTTGGACCTTTCACTCATCCCTTGAGCCGGCTGACAAGCCACACACATGGGAAACTGCAAAACATGCTACGTCGATGCTGACTGCAAGAAAAGCCTGAAGATTGAGCTAACCAACATACTTAAAAAAATGAAAAAATGAAAAAAATGCTTTGGTCATCATTTTGACTGCAAAACTAGTTATGTATTATGTATCTTAACCTATGTAACCGATGTGTGTGTTTGTAAATTACTTAGAAAGGGAAAACGTTGATGTTTTTAATAATTTTAAGTATCTGATTGAACAGTTATTGTACAAAATGTAAACCTTACTTGCATTATACGTTACCTGTGAATAAATGCATAGTGCATAGAGCCTCCTCCATGTTTCACAGTAGGGACAGTGTTCTTTTCTTGATATGCTTCATTTTTCCGTCTGTGAACATAGAGCTGATGTGCCTTGGCAAAAAGTTCCATTTTTGTCTCATCTGTCCATAGGACATTCTCCCAGAAGTCAACATGTAGTTTGGCATATTCCAGTCTGGCTTTTTTATGATTTGTTTTCAACAATTGTGTCCTCCTTAGTCGTCTCCCATGTAGTCCACTTTGGCTCAAACAACGACGGATGGTGCGATCTGACACTGATGTTCCTTGAGCATGAAGTTCACCTTGGATCTCTTTAGAAGTCTTTCTGGGCTCTTTTGTTACCATTTGGATTATCCGTCTCTTTGATTTGTCATGAATTTTCCACGTCCAGGGAGGTTGGCTACAGTCACATGGATCTTAAATTTCTGAATAATATGTGCAACTGTAGTCACAGGAACATCTAGCTGCTTGGAGATGGTCTTATAGACTTTACCTTTAACATGCTTGTCTATAATTTTCTTTCAAATCTCCTGAGACAACTCTTTCCTTCGCTTCCTCTGGTCCATGTTGAGTGTGGTACATACCATGTCACCAAACAACACAGTGACTACCTGGAGCCCTATATATAGGCCCACTGACTGATTACAAGATTGTAGACACCTGTGATGCTAATTAGTGGACACACCTTGAATTACCATGTCCCTTTGGTCACATTATTTTCAGTATTTTCTAGGGGTACCATTATTTTTGTCCAGGCCTGTTCCATGAGTTTATTTTTTTAAATAATTCTGTTGAAGCATGGTTGAAAAGCAATGTCTGACTTTCATTGGTTAACATTCATAGAATTTTTTTAAATTATTACTTTTGTCAGATTAAAGTTATTTATGTGACCATTGTGAGTTTTTCTTTCATTGACCGAAGGGTACCAACAATTTTGGCCACATGTGTATATTATAGACCGTCAGACCCAGGGTCGTATGGTGGTGTTGAAAGTTTGCAAAGAGCTATCATTGAGAAAATAGGGAAAAGAGTTAATGATTCTGAGATAATAAAAAAAAACTGGTTAGCAGAGCAGGACGCATACACTCTACATAAACTGGTATATACAAAGTTAAAAAAAAAACAAGGTTTTTGTAAAAAACATCGATGAACAATGGCAAGCTGATTTAGTTGATATGAGCAACTTGTCAGGTTAAAATGAAACCAATTCTTTTAGCGTATTTAAAACCCTCTATGGACTATCAACACTGAAACTAAAGAAACTAAAATTTAAGTTCGAAGTTGGTGATACCGTTAGAATTTCTCGTTTAAAAAGACAGTTTGAAAAAGGTTATGAGCAAAACTTTACCGATGAACATTTTACAATTTCTGAACGGATTCCGAGAGATCCTCCTGTATATAAACTATGTGATTATGATAATCAAGAAATTGAGGGCGCGTTTTATGAACCCAAGTTACAAAAGTTTATCATCGGAAAAGACAAAGCGTTCAAAATAGAGAAAATCTTATCCGCCAAGATCCGAAACCGAAAAAAAGTTTGTCTGGTGAAGTGGGTGGGGTGGCCTGATAAATTCAATTCCTGGGTTCCTGCCAAAGACGTGGTTAACATATCAGCTGAGCTCGAGCAGAATAGAAATCTATAACCGTTTAACCATGGAGGAGAGCGGATTCTACTTAACTCTTCCAAGCAATGCATCGCTGGATATTTACCCTAATAACAAGATTTTTTACTACACAACTAAATTAGCCAAACCAATCGATCTCAAAGGTGAATGGGAGGTAGCGCTTTCAGAGGTTCAATATGTCCATAGTTGGTACTCATTACCACTGCAAGAATCTCTATGTCACGTTACTCAGCAAGAGGGAGATAAAACACAAACATCTTTTTAGTATCAGTTATGGGTATTATAACAGTATCAAGGAACTGGTTAATGAAATTAACAAATCTATAAAAAGACTGGAACTTGACATGGAGATAACCTATAACCCTATAAAAAATAAAATACACTTGGACGCCTTGAAACCATATACCTTCAAAACCAGCGGAAGCTTAGCCTACATGCTCGGTTTGATACCCGACAAACCGTTAACATCCAACCATCTAGAAGCGCCAAACCCTGCCGATATTCATGCAGGTTTTTACACGATGTATGTATATACGGATATTATCGACTATCAATGAGTCGGTGACAGCTTTGTCCCGTTACTGAGATGCGTACATATTACAGGGGAAAACAATAAAGTAGTCTCTTTGACTTACGGCAAGCCACATTACGTACCGTTCACCAAGAACCAACATAATAGTAATCAAAGTTAAATTGGACCATAACAGACGAATATAGTTCACCTATGGGAAGTTTATAGCTAAACTACACTTCAGATCCTCTAAACATTCGTTCCGTCTGTAAAAAAAAAAAAAAAAGATAAACAGGGGATATGCAGATCCGCAGGACTATATCTCATACTATGTCACGCAGGCGGGGTCAGGGATGCCCGGATTTTCCGGCGCCGCCACGATGTACGGCTCAGTCTTGAAGGATTGTTCAAGAGTACTTTTAGAATGGCGGTTCCGTTCATCAAAAGAGGATTCTCTATTGCTAAACCTCATTTAAAAACAGCTGCCAAGGGTATTGTTAATGATGTAGTGAGCAACGTTATGGCCAAGATGCAATTTCAGAATCAAGACGGTTCGGGTCTTGCAATGATTGCGCGTAAGCAATCTAAAAGACCTCCGGGACAACGTCATATGATTCCTAATAAAAGGCGAAAGGTAACTAAAATCAAGACTAGTGTGAAAAAGAAGCAGAGAGGTAACAAGACTCATCGAGTCTCTCACAAAAGGAAGCAGCTAAACATTTTTTAACATCATGGCTTTCTTACACAGTCTGTCCCCAGAGTGTACAAAGTCAGAATTGGATATTTTGACACTACCTTATACCCAAACGAGTATTGAACATTACACTTATGTTGAAATTCCTCCGCTCTCCACACTGTCGGACAACGCGCCTTTAGAATTCTACATACCAGGAACCTCAGAATCTTATCTGGACATCAAAAACACTTTTTTACATCTGACCTGTAAAATATTTAATCCTGACGGCACCAACATAGCCACCGATGCAAAGGTCGGGGTCGTTAATTACCCTAGAGCGTCGCTTTTTTCACAAGTGGATGTCATGCTCGGAGACTGACTGATTTCTCAATCTAGCAGTACATACCCGTACCGGGGCGCTTCTGAATGTCTTCTCAACTATGAAAAAGATACATTGGAAACGCAATTTTCCTCCAGACTGTTCTACAAAGACACAGCGGGGCATATGGATGCCAGAAGGTCCAACAAAGGTCTTAAACAAAGGGCAAAGTTCAGCGCTGAAAGCAACACCTTTGACTTGATTGGACACATTCATTCAGATATATTTTTTTAGGAAAAACTTTTACTGAACGGCATTGATTTAAGGATTAAATTGGTTCGCAGTAAAGATGAATTTTGTTTAATGAAGGAAGGAAATAATTTCATTCTGAAAATTATCAGCACATCTCTTTGTGTGAAGAAAGTATCCATTTCTCCAGCGGTAAAACTCGGTCATGCACAAGCGCTACTTACCGCTACAGCAAAGTACCCTATCGAGAGAGTTTGCATGAAGACCTTCAGTCTAGCCGCAGGGAGCCGCATTTGTTCACAAGAGAATCTTTTCCTTGGACCGTTACCTAAAACTATCATTTTTGGAATGGTAGACAATGGTGCGTTTAGCAGAGCGTATAATAAAAACCCGTATAACACAATACCCTGCAAAACTGTTTCTTCCAGACAGGTAATGTGGTCCGTGAATTCCACTCTTTAATTTTAGCGTCAGGAAAACAACTAAAGGATCATGCATTAGCAATCAATAGGTCGGAGTACACGAACGGATATACACTGTTTGCGTTCAACCTGAATCCGGATGATGACTGTGGGCAACATTTATCATTGATAAGGTCTGGGAATATGCGTTTGGAACTTAGATTCCGACAGGCCCTTCCGAGAACGGTAAATCTGATCGTTTACGCCAGTTTTGACAGCATTTTGGAAATTAATAACCGAAGAAACGTGCTGATTGATTACCAGTGAAGAAATGGACACAAGAGAACTAACGGATGTTATGAGAAGTTGTCCTAAAATAGATAAAATATTTCACGGAGTGGTGGCCTGCGATGACCTACCTATGAATACGCTGACTGAGTTTCCGGCTATGTTCATAGTGAATACACATCCGAGACACATGCCGGGCGAAGACTGGTTAGCTTTGTGTCTTAATGATGAGTTGTCCGCAGAGTTTTTTTACTCGTACGGAAACCCGCCAGACTACAAACTCTTTCCTCACTCGATTAATGATTTTCTGCAAAAGAACTGTAGCATTATAAAATATAACCCTGTACAAGTTCAAAACTTTACTTCAGTATGCTGCGGGCAACATTGTGTTTTTTTCCTATGTCACAGAGCTAAAGGCTATTCATTTAATCATATTATGTCTATGTATAGCAAAGATTTAAACAGGAATGACAATTATGTTGTGTCATTTGTTAAAAAAAATGTACCCTAGAGTGAATAGAAATTGTTCAGTTACTTGTATACAATGTGTTAACTCTTTAGATTTGTCATGACTTCGTGTTTAGTTAAGTGTGTATTTTTGATTAATCATAATATGTATTTGTACCCATAAGTAATCAAATAAAAACATTTTAGCGTACCATATGTTAATCTCCTGTGATTTAATGTGTAGTGGAATATAAAATGAAAACACTTTACAAAATAATTCAATTTAATTAGTTTATTAAAATAAATGATAAAATACATTGGCCATAGTCTTTGTAAGTCAATTAAAAATCTACCCAGTTAGAACGTTTAAGAGGGGTGGATTTAAACATGGGATTAGGGTTATTTGAATCGTCGTCACTTTTAGGTGGTGAAGAGGATGGGGAAACTAAATGAGTAGGAGGTGATGGGTGGTACGAAGCTTTAGATCTTTTTATGTCCAATATTTTACGTCGTTAGGCACTGTTGAAAACGGTATGTTTAATTTAGCTATAGTTTGTAATAACTCGTTCCACCCTAATGGTCTCCGTTCATCGGAAACTTTATAAGGGGCAGTGAGACTCCTAATCAAATCCACCATGTGAGATCCTTTAATAGTTTTTGCTTTAAAAACAAATTCACCATCATCATTCCACGAAGCATCATTGCTGGACTGTAAAATTTTATCCATAAATGTACGATGCATTTTTCTTGCTCCTTGCAGAAATGTTAGCGAGCACTTCTTGCACAATTCCGGCTTTTTGGGATTGAGGAGCTTCGGTTGCTGTAGCTTCTGCTTTACTTTCCAGTATATTCTGTAGAGACAGGGTCAGCTGAGCGGTTTCCTGATCACCTACTTTAACCAAGTTAAAAAATTTCTGCAGGGCCGACGTGTAGAGCTTTGCCTTCTCATATTCGGTCAGATCAGTCCTTGACAAAATGTGTCAGATTGCCTCATCCAAGTTGTTTTCAACAGTTTTTCTTAGACTTTCATGTTCCGCTGTCATGTTTTTAAGTTTGTCAAGCTGATGTTTAGGAACTAAATACATTTTATCCGCTGTTTCAATGTTAACTGTTACGGGATGCAATTAAACTGGTTATAAAGGGAACAACTACGATGAGCAGAGGCAGAAGAAATCCTCCAGACTGATTAATAGCTTTCCTTTTCGCTTCAACAGATGCTCTTTTATCTGCAAAAAGTTTGATGATTTTTTTCTACCTTTTCAACCCCCGGTACTGTTTTGTTGTCAGCGATATGTTTCCTCGAAGAACGTTTAAAGCTAGTTCACATATACTCAATATGAGCTCGGTCGATGCATCACGTAAAATAACCTCTCTTTCGGGGGTGAGACGCATATAATGACTTTAACAACGGTAGGGATTTTTTCAAGCGAACTGACATTATTATGAATACTTCAAAGATTTTTTCTTAGGGACATACACAGCAGGATTCTCCTGCGGAAACACCCCAGACCATTCTAAAAAAGACGCGCTAGTACGCTGATCTGTATCTTCTCTCTAGGGTTTTTGAAAAGAACCATGTAGTTGGTGTTCAGGTTGATCGTTCTACTTGTCTTGCCTTGAAAAAAGAGATTCTGAACCAAATAAATAACCGACAGGTTGCGATGATGTGTGTATTTAGTAAAAGCCTTTTCTACTTCATCGTTTTTACTCGCAGATTCCATCAAGTCGTCGATTACCAATAAGTTTGTTTTGCTAGGGGGAAACAGTTCATCATCACACAAAGAATCAGGGATTCCTTGAAGAAATTTTATATTTATTCTCCCCATCCATTCATCGTACAGAGGCTGCCAACATGTGTAACATCAAACAATGTTTCAGGAACTAACGACATTACGTCTTTACAGTTTTTCAACAACATTTTTATAAAATAAGACTTTCCACTATTACTGGGTCCGCACACAATACAGGAAAAAGGCACTAGCATCCTCGCATCAAAAGCAGAGACATTCATGTTCGATCAAGTTTTAAAACACTACAAAATCATAAATCAGATATATACACATATACAATTATTTCGATCAAGTTTTAAAACACAACAAAAGCATA
Source organism: Clarias magur (assembly GCA_013621035.1). Classification (NCBI taxonomy): domain Eukaryota; kingdom Metazoa; phylum Chordata; class Actinopteri; order Siluriformes; family Clariidae; genus Clarias; species Clarias magur. The sequence goes on along the minus strand of QNUK01000109.1, from coordinate 1,542,225 downwards.
AATCAGATATATACATATATACACACACACATTTATACACATAAACATATATACAAAAAGAGTCTTAATAACCGTAAGGGAGAGTTGTAAAGTCAGCCAGTACAACACGTTTATCGTACACAACCCTGAACCTTTTCAACTGTGACTTGTTTTTCAAATGAAAGCCCTTTTTATCTCGCACAATTTGATTTTGCGCGGTTATAAGCTGACTAGTTTGATCCGGATTTTTTAGATGATTATCCACCAGGTCTGTCAGTGATTTTAAATTGACTACTTCGGAATTGCTGTAATTTAAAGTGCTACCTTTAGCTTTCAGCATTGTTTTACCTTTTATAGGTTTTGTAACCGTATGTTTTGGGACCGGCGCTGACGAATTCAGCTATTTGATCTTTGTGATCTAATTCGCTCGTTAAACCACCTAAATAATCGCTCAACGGGGGCATCCAGTCACCTTTCTTACTTTTAAAAATTACACTATCGGTATCAGTGTATAAACACCTTTCCTGTAATCGATCAATCAAATTGTAGAGCTCAAGTCTCGCGTATGCTGTTGTGAAAATGCCGATGAATACATTAGCATTCCCAGGTTGTATCAGTCTATCGTCTGCATAACGCCATTGCACAATCGCAACATCATCATTCAAAAAAGAGAACTGATTCACGTTATACATATCAGAAAACATGAACTCTAAAAATTGTGAGGGATCACTGACTAAAGTGGTGTTCGACCTGTCAGGTCTTTGACACATCTTTCCCCAGAGTGAATTTAGTGCTAGTTTAGCCACAGATCTTTTTGCCGGATTAACTGAAATGCATGCCGAATCCAACTCGATCCCCTCATTTTTGAAGTATTTGTTGATGTAATCGTGTTTAGTCCTTTCATCAATTACCCAGGACGGATATTCTGAACTTTCCTGTTTTGTCTTTAGAAACATTTTAATGTAGTCTGTTAAAAGAGTGTTGGATGTGTTATCAAAATGCCAAACTTCAAAGACTTTTAAAATTTTGTACCCTTTTTCTACAGCTTTTGCAATTTCGATAGAAGCCCATGTCCCAATAAGGGCTCTATCCCGATCTGAATGGTTACACTACTTTTGCTGAAGCTCAGCACACGTTCTGCATAACGGAAAGAGGAGTTTGCTTTTTACCCGAAAGGGAAGAACAGGTGTCCACAGACCTCGAGGCGATAAAACTTTTGCTCTAATGATACCAAAGTAGTTTTCTAGAGGTTGAAAGTTACGGAAAATTATGGTTGGGTGACCGATCGGGTATGTCTTTGTCTTATTTACGTATGAGTAAAGAGATGTGAAATCATAATAATCGATTCTCTCACCCGGCTGTGCATCATAATGTAAATGAAGCGTGTTAGTTCGACCGCCATAAAGGGCATCACGAGGGTTTAAACGCTCCGGAAAATCCTTTAGAAAGTTCATGACACGGTTATCAGATTTTTTCTGTTCATTCCACTCGTGTTCCCACATCACTGTGACTTGTAAATTATGAACTTCTTGCAAGTTTTTTATTTTTTCCATTGATTTTTGATGGACATCTCCGAAGCTATCGTGAGATGAGCTAAGAGGATGCGGGGTCATGGAGGGAAAACACTTTTTACAACCGTGATAAAAAGAACCAAGAAACTCAAAAGCCTTTCGCGTCTGACCCACCTCACAGTAACCGTCTACAAAAAAGTTACCGAACCTTACTTCACCCTCGTTCAAAGCATGTCGAATGGGTAGATTTTGTGTGACCGAAATGTAGTTGAGCCACTGAATTGACGGTGTTGAGAACGATTTCTGCCTATTGATGTAATTGTCAAGCAGTGGAATAGCTAGAGTGTTTTCAGGAAGAAACACTGTCCTAAAGATTTTCATACAGACAGAAGCGATTGTGATGCATTTAAAAGGGTCAACCTTTGTACTTAGGAGTATTTCATTTCTGAAAGCTAAACATCTCTTTCTCAAAATGTCGACGTCGTTTACACAGTAATCCGTCAAAGACTTCTTAAAATCAAAGACTTTGCCAGATACCGTTGCATACCACTTGAAAAACTCTTCTCTGTCTTTAGGCATCATGTTATCCGCACTGTAAAACTTAGGCTCAGGATAAGGACCTACGTAGTTTTGGTGATCTAAGGTGTTCCAGAAATGTGGAAAATAACCTTTCTTTTTTTCTGAAAACCCCATGGCTTTAGGGAGACTGCTAAGCTTCATGGGTAGGAAAGACAGGCTATCGATGTAGGAGTGACGAAACTCGGAATCTGTAAAACATAGAATTTTACCACCTTGCGCAATGATGTCGGGCGTTATCCCTTCTTTCACCAGATGGTTTAACAAAAGGTATGAATCGAACCCTCTAGCATTATGTGCTATAAAGGTATAGCCCTTGTATTTGTTACGCTGGAACGCCTTAAAAAACTCAGCAACACACCCATCTCAACTAAAAAGTTACTTTTGTAAAATAGTCATCTTTAATACAACGGGAACAAGCAAATCAGGTAAAAATATTTTTGTCGATTTGTACTGATTGCGGAATATTTAAGTCACAGGAATAAGGAAATAGTTATTCCAGACACAGTGATCTATGATTATTCTCATTCCCCTACAGTCATTAAATTATTAATGTAGTTTATTCTAACATAAATTTAATTTATGTTATGCTTTTATAGAAACATTTAAATGTGTGTTAACGTGTTAATGTGCTTAATGACTTAAACTTTCATGGGGAAAGAAGACAACAACTTTCTTAACAACTTAAACATTTGTAAACTTTTACATTCACGCAGGAAAGGAAACTGTGTGTTACGCGGTATCAGTTACTTTAATCTGATTGGTCAAAAAGACTTTTAGAAGGCAGGGTGGTTGTAAACACCCTTAATGACTTGAGCCGTCAAAATTAGGTTGACGTTTTGGATATAACTTCAAACATCAAACACCAAACTTCCTTAATGACTTAAACTCATGAAAACTATTAAGAGACAACTACTCAAAACAAGAAGCGCATGCACGCTACATGATACTCGGTACTCGTAAACCAAGACTTGCTGGTTTTTCAAGTAATTTTTTTTTAATTGCTCGTCTTGCGGAACACTCGCAAACCGGGTTACTCGCAATCCGAGGTGCCACTGTGTGTGTATAGATCCAAGTAGCAAACCCTGTGACAACCTGTTATTATACTTGCAACATATAATTTCATCTCATCTTTCACATTACATCAAAATTTATGTATAACTTGAGCACTGACAGCCTACTAGAACAACATTAACTTGTTCTAAGATTTTAAACAGAAGAGAAGATAGAGAGTATGTTATTTGTTGTATGAAGGAAAAGATGAATAAAATTATTTAAAACATAATTAATTACTAAAGTGTTAGAAACTACTACACTGTACACTTCCCTTCTCTGTATCTCCAGCAAGACATAGTCTATGGTGGAAATACTGTACATCCATTGTGGGTCTTGTTAGGGCTTCAGATATGATGACACCAAGCCCAAAAGATCATTCAGGTCCTCATCCCCCTGGCCCGCAAGAAAACATGACTAACAGTCTGTGGATCATAGTGTGCTAACCCAGCAGCTGTTAAGAACAGTCTCACAATTGGGCTGTTCAACACCTGTTCACTTTCCAATAAGGTCTGCCTATGATTGTGGATGATTCGAAGTTCAGCTTCTTTTGTTTTGTCGTTCCTTCCCGCCTTGTTTCAGGATGCCGGATACCTAAAACCCCCTCTCCGTTGCACATCGTCCTCCGCGTTTTCAATGGCGTGGTCTCCACTTCCATGAAACTGGAACAAGCGCATCTGCTGACTTGGCAATTACAGACTTTGCTGGGAAAAGGGGCCATAGATCATGTTCCCCTGCCAGACAAGAGAGATGGGTGGGGGGGGGGGGAGCTTCTTCTTGGGCTGAACATCAAAATGTTGACAGCCAAAATGATTTTCTCAAATTCAACCAGAGGTTTGTGACAGTACGGATCATTCTTATGTCTGAAGAAGACAAGGGAGGCTTGCAAGCTGAATCACACCATCCCAACTCAGCATCATGTTTTGAGAGTGGTTTGCCCCATGAGGGACTGGTGCATTTCACAAAATAAATGGCATCACACAGATGGAAGATTATGTGGATTTATTGAACCACCATCTCAATACACCAGCCAGGATGTTAAAGCTTGGTCACAAATGGGTCTTTCATTTTCATCTGTAGATGTTTCTCACTGCTTTTTCAATCACTATCTAAATCACTAGCTTGATTTCACTCCCAAATCAAATAGACTCAAATGGTGTCAAAAAGTCTAGATGAAGGTTCTAAAATGTTTCACTCACTCACTCACTCATCATCTATACCGCATAAGCCTATATTCAGGGTCACGGGGGGCCTGGAGCCTATCCCAGGAGACTTAGGGCACAAGGCGGGGTACACCCTGGACAGGGTGCCAATCTATCGCATGGCACACACATACACACACTCACACTCTATGGCCAATTTGGGAACACCAGTTAAACTAACCTACATGTCTGTGGGAATGTGGGAGGAAAACGGAGTACCCGGAGGAAACACACCAAGCACTGGGAGAACATGCAAACTCCCTGCACACAGAGACGGGAATCAAACCTGGCTGGGAACTGAACCCAGACCCTGGAGGTGCAAGGTGACAGTGCTAACCACTACACCACCGTGCCTAAAACTGTTCATTTTCTGGATTTTTTGTGTCTGCAAACTTTTGACCCTTCATATTGCTCAGAAAGGAGAGGTAGTCTGTCTCCTAGAGTCGTGATGCAGTGAATTGTAAGTGAAAAAATCTCTAAACAGTTGTTGGAAAAATTACTTGTGTCATGCATAAAGTAGATGTCTGACTTGCCAAAACTTTAGTTGTTAACATTAAATCTTTGGAGTGGTTAAAAAAAAAATCTGTTTTAATGCCTTTAACTAATGTGTGTGTTAATAAGCTATCAATGCTCATTTTAGACAGTTAGTTGTGCATTGAACAGTTGCCACTGTACTCTACTAATTGACAGAAGGGTAAACCTTCTAGGCACTAGGCATATGTGACAACATCCTATTATGAATAGACTGAAATGCCATTATGTTACTCCAAAAGAAGTCTGGTCATGGTTAAGGGCTGTCAGGTTTACTGTATAAGCAGCAACCCAATTACAGCTTGAATTGAAGAAACAGGAAGCTGGCATAAACACATACTACTTATACCTCCTCCTGCTTCAACAAAAATAGATACAATTGATTTGCAACCACATATAACATTTCTAATAAGGCAGCAATTTATTAACTGCTTTGATGAGGAAATAATGAGATGGCTGTAGACACATTCATTATATAATCATCTGTTGGAATAGCAAACTTTTCTAACATTAAATAAACATTACCTACATTACTAAAGAATAACTAAAGAATTTAAATTAATTGATTAATTTGCATCACAACAAGTACTATGGACAAACACTAACAGAGAAATACTCAGTGAGTGCTTGTAGTCCTCTCTTTTTTTTTCTCTTAAAATTTCATTTAACCTTATTTTTTCATTTTTGGTATATACATTTTTACATTTTGCACACTGTGGCCAGAATGGATTAATTGCTGACTTAACCGCATGTTGTGTTCTGGTCAAATCTGACCGACTTACAAGTTTCCTCTCTAAAAAAGTGCAGTAAATTTTATCAATTTCTCATGAGGTTTAATGAATTTGTTCACACATGGCATTGAGCACAAAATAAATTAGAAATACTTTTTATGGAAATTTTTCTACACTCATGGTGTTCCTGGTCAAAAATGACTGTTCATTGGAAAAGAATAGGTAAGACTTCAATTAGTGTATACAATAAAACAGCAAGCACATTTCTTCACTCCTTTCCTACACCTCAAGATGCAAGTGTCTTTGAGCAGACACACGCACTTCTTCATTTTTGGCTTCCATGGCAACCTGCATGTAAACCTATCGACAAAATAATTTTTTACAACATATGTTGGAAAACAAAACTACAACATTCAACAATCAATTACAGTTCAGTCTTTAGCAGCACGATGGCCAAGAGATATACTGAAGATTTGGAATTATATTTGACAATGACGGTGCTCAGGAGGAGAGAAGCCAGGTTGACAGTGAGGAGGCCGTAGAGGAGGAAGAGTCAGTGGTTGAGGATGACACAGAGTAAACCCCAGAGGAGGAAGACTCTGACACTGATGAGGAAGAGGACCCAGCTAAAGTTGTGGTCTCTTTTCATCTAAAAATAGAACTTAACCCTAACCCAATTTGCTATATCCCAAGTGGATTATATCAAGTCCCGTTTTCAACTTTTCCTCACAAACTCCATTGTAACCATTGTCACAAAGTGACAAACCTGGATGGGAGAGGGGATTATGGAAACACCTGGAAAGAGGTAGACCCGGTGAATATTGAAGACTACATGGTTGTGTTAATTTCGTGTGGTGTCTACAGATCCCCTAACAAATCTGCATCCAGCCTTTGGGCTGCGGACACTGGTCAAGCAATTTTTCACTCTACAATGTCTTTGCAGACCTTCCATATGCTTTGATGACCACCACACAAGAGTAGCCCGAAGTCAATGAGACAAGCTGGGAAGTTTGGAAGAAGTGGGTAGAGCACCTGCCACTTGTTTACAAACTATAATGAGCATCTTGACGGGATTAGGGGATGGTGCTCATTTAAGCAGTATATGCCAAACAAACCATCTAAGCATGGTATAAAGATATGGGCAGCATGTTGTGCAAAGTCATGTTATGCCTGGAACATGCAAACCGTCTGATGGTTGTAACAACTCGGGTCACGCGAGGGGCAGCGCCGTGCTTAAACTGTTCAGACTGGGCAGAGCCGCAAGCTGTTACTACGCGGAGTTCTGAAAAGGCCAAAGCATGGCCATTTATACACACGGTTGCTAGGCAACGCCGCCGTCAGGCAATCAGCCTGAATGAGCCACACCTGACGGCGTGTTTATTTAAGGGTCCTGATACCGGCGCATTTTGTGCGATCATTTAGGTAACACCGGTAAGGTATCAGGGCCAAAGACTAAGAACGAAAGAAAGAAATTTAAAGATAGACAGACAGACATATAGTGTGCTGTTTAAAGACAGAAGCAAAGCCCCAGCCTCTGTCTATTTAAGATGCCGGTAAGTGTGAGAGAGAGAGATAGATAAATCGAGAGCATTCAGCAGTTCAGCGTGCACGCTCAGTACAGTTTATTAGTGCACGAAGCACAAACTCTCTCTCTCTCTCTTTCTCCCATAAGTCCTCGGTAAGTTTTGTTTTATTTTCCAGAGCCCAGTGCGTTCTTGCGTAAACGGCAGAGCTCTGTTTATTTTGTGTTTTCACTTTTCATTTACAATATTTTCCTTTTAAGTTTTTTAATTAATAATCCCACTCTATCTCCAAACGGGAAGGTCACCCCGTGTGTATCACAAGCACTCTCACTAACTCCTATTTCATTTACCCACTCTAATGCCCAGTATAAGGGCTCTTATCATTAAAAACATCACGTGTTGAGGCTTTCCATACCGCACCAAATAACAATTGTGTCCATGAGAAAAATCAAGGGAAGTGAGGGGGTCATAGAAATAACGACAGGACTACTTTGAAATTGTAAATATGTTCATGCAGTGTATGTGTCAAGCAATATACTTGCAATAAACTATAGTTAAGACTGTGGTCAAAAGTGTCCGGAGTGTCCGGTCTAATTTTTTACTTGAGATGGTGGGCTTTCATTACTGCATATGTAGTATTTTGTCAGAATTATGTGGAGCTCTGTTATAAGAGCTTGGGCAAATATTGTAATTATGAATTATAAATCAGAATTAAAAAGGTTTTTTGAAGTGCAGGGAGCACTACTGAATACCTTTTTTGACTCTGTTGTGGCCTCAGCCATCTTCTATGGAGTGGTTTGCTGGTGCAGCAGCATCTATATCGCAGACAGGACGGGAATGGACAAGCTGATAAAGAAGGCCAGCTCAGTTCTGGGGATTCCCATGGACAATGTACAGGAGGTGGGAGAGCATGGTAGTTAAGCTATAATCATTTCTGGAGAATGACTCTCACCCACTGTATAAAACAGTTACACCTCTGATCAGGTCCTTCAGTGACAGACTGTTAAGTGTTTAAAGGAGCACTATCGAAGTTCTTTTCTTGGGGTACAAATATAGTGGGGCCATTCTTCATCAATGGAAACCTCAAGGCCACTGGATATTTGAAATTGCTACATGATGATGTGTTTTCCTCTTTATGCACTGAAGCTGGCACGTTCCCTGAGTTTTTCCAGCAAGATGGTGCACCACCACATTATGGGTGTCAGGTCCGAGCATTCCTAGATGAACAGTTTCCTGAAAAGTGGATTGGTCGTCGTGAGCCAGTTGAATGGCCCCCAAGGTCTCCCGATCTGACCCCCTTAGACTTTTATCTTTGGGGTCATCTGAAGGCAATTGTCTATGGTGTGAAGATACGAGATGTGCAGCACCTGAAACTACGGATACTGGAAGCCTGTGCTGGTGGGAGAAGAGGGTTGCATTGAAAATCCATCACAATGGGCAGCACATTGAAAACATTTTATAAGTGGTCAGAAACTTCTAAATAATTCATGAAAGAATAAAGTTATGTTAAAACCAAGAAATTCCCAATAAGTTTGATGTGTCACATGACCCTCTTCCTATTGAAAAAAACAAAAGTTGGATCCAAGATGGCCGACTTCCAAATGGCCACCATGGTCACCACCCATCTTGAAAAGTTTGCCCCCTCACGAGCCTCCGAGTGGCGCAGTGGGTAAAGCGCTCGCCCTATCATCCGGAGATCGCTAGTTCGAATCCCGGGTGGTGCTGTAACCTCTCGCAGCCGGAGGTCTAGAGAGAGCTGATTGGCCGAGCTCTCTCAGAGGGGAGGGATGAGAGGTACATAGTGCTCCGACATTAATCACGGCTCTACAGCCAGTCAGGGGCGTCTGTGAGCTCGCGCGTGGAGGGAGCGGATAGCTGTCCTCGAGTGTTACGCCGTCTCCGGTGCGCTGAGCGAGTAGTTCGAAAAGATGCGGTCGGCTGGCGTCACGTGGTTCGGAGGAACGTGGTCTTCGGCCCTTCCGGCTGAGTGGTAGTAGTAGCCTTAATGTGGGAGCCCCCTAGTGACTGGGAGGAATTGGACACGACTAAATTAGGGAGAAAATCGGGGAAAAATCCAAAAAAAAAAAAAAAGTTTGCCCCCTCACATATACTAATGTGCCACAAACAGGACGTTTATATCACCAACCATTCCCATTTTATTAAGGTGTATCCATATAAATGGCCCACCCTGTAGTTCCCAAAGGATCACATTAGACACCATTAAGGTACAGAAGGGCCTGTCAATGGGGTGATACCTTCAAGGACATGATTTGTATTTTTGATTAAGGTACAATAGAGTACCAGCAAGTTTATAAAACAAAAGGTACAGTTTGGTTGCCCATGGTACAAATAATGTCCTTGATGGTACAAACAGAACTTAGTAAAAAGAAAAATCTCTATATTAAGGTACAATTCTGTGCCCTAATTGTAAGAGTACAATTCTGTGCTCTTTTCTTCCTGAGAAGGCTGAGAAAGACACAGCTTCCACCACCAATCCTCACCACCTTCTATAGAGGAACCATCGAGAGCATCCTGAGCAGCTGCATCACTGTCTGGTTTGGGAATTGTACCATATCGGAACGCAAGACCCTACAGCAGATAGTGAGGACAACTGAGAAGATCATCGGGGTCTCTCTCCCCTCTATCGAAGACATCTCCATCTGCAAAGCCACCAGCATTTTGGCTGACCGGACACATCCATCACACACACTCTTCACTCTCCTGCCATCTGCAAAAAGGTACTGAAGCATTCGGGCACTCACATCCAGACTATGTAACAGTTTTTACCCACAAGCCATTCGTCTCCTCAACACAAAGAGACTGGACTGATAAACAAACACACACACACACACACACACACACACACACACACACACACACACACACACACACAAATCACTAAAACAGACGAACTAAATAACATCCGGACTGAACTGATAAACACACATGCACAATCACACTGATTTATAACCACCTTAATTTGTTCATACCCACCTATCTGAACTGCTCTTTGCAATATTTGCACAATATTTTATTTCACTTTGCAATTTGCACACAATATTTTTGAACACAATGTAAATTGTTTACTTGCAGCTCTCTCCACTACCTCAACCCATATCTTATCACTAAAAAGGTATTTCTTAACTGTAACGTGTTACGTTGTTGTCTTGTCATGTAGCTCTTAGTTTGCACGTGCACTTTGTTGTCTCTTGTCTGCTGTCTTTGTTGTCTCTTTTTTGTATAGAAATTAATAGTTTTTTAGGTTAACTAAAAATGTAAAAATCTGCGTTGTTAAATTTATGTTGTGTTGTTAATTTATGTCGTTGCATGTATGTAGCACCTTGGTCCTGGAGGAACATTGTGTCGTTTCACTGTGTACTCAACTGTATATGGTTGAAATGACAATAAAAGCCTACTTGACTTGACTTGACCTTGAAATGTACTGCCCCAGTGATAATGTCTTGTATCTTCTTTAGTACGAAACTGTACCTTTATTTCCGAGAGTGCAGTTTTTTTTTATGTGTTCTTTAATTATCATGCATCAATATACTTACAGTACATACAAGTCAGAATGTCTATTCAAGTAAAATACGATTGTTAAGCAAAAATAAATAATGGTAAGTAATGGTAAAATTGGTATGTTTAGCTTAAATTCATTATATATAATTATGTACAAATGTAATTTGTTTTACTTAAATAGATATATCAATAGGTAAAAGCTCATGAAGGTCAGACTCCCTGTTCTTTAATTGTATCTTGCACTTTTCACTTTATTTGCTATGCATTTAGTGTCTTTCATTGCTTTGTATTTGCAATTAATTGGTTTCCTTTAATTGCTTTAATTATTCTAATTTTTGGTATCGTAATTAATTTCTGTTTTAGCAGTTAATTTGTTTAACATCACATGCCCTGTAAATAAAAGTGGAAGTGAATTGGAAACCAATCCAATCTGCTGTGCAAGCATGTCAGAGCGAAAAGGAACTACAGTGCGAGAGAAAAATGCTTCAAACAGTGCATCAACTCAGGAAATTCCAATAAGAGCAACTCAGCTGAGAAATATTCAGTCAGCATATTAAATTTAGACACATTTTAATAACCCTCCTTTAAAAATCTTTTACTTATTTTAACTTTGTGTAAGATGACAACACCCGTAAAACACAGTTTCTATCAGTTGTTTCTTAAAAAAATTATAAGTGGCTATGTACTGTAAGTCCTACCACTGAAATTCAAAATAAGAAATTTGTCATCCATGTAATCTGTCAACTATGTTACACAGTAATGGTTCAATTGGTAATGTTACCTAGTAATCAGTCAGAAAAAAATGCAACTAACAGATATGTTACACTGAAGAAATTCACTAACTAACTATTGGTTCTACTGAGAATTATTATTTTTTTTGTACAATGTGAACTGTACCCCAAATTATAGAATGAATCACCAGTAATAAAAAGCATAAATATGCTTATATAGGATCCTATATTTAAGCAAAAATAACAAAAAATAAATAAAACACAGTATGATTTACTTTTAACATAATCTTTGGTAGCGTTTATTTTCTTATACCACATATAATGGCATTAGGGCAAGTGTCCACATGTGAGGTAAGTGGCCTCAGTGAGCCTTGGGTCCCTATTATCTATTTACCATTTGTCCTTTCACAAATTACTTTTAGTTGATACCAAGTACTGCATACAGGGAACACCACAAAAGTCCTCCTATTGCTCTGACACAGAATTTAACCGTTACAGTTTGGCTTTCATCTAGTCGATCAGATCTTATGTGTTTTGATTCCTGTAATGTCAAATAAATACTTTCCTATTTTGTCCATTTTTCATCATATCAATTGTGAGAATTGCTTGATAGGTGTCAGTGTAATGGGGGTAATTATTGTTATTGACTACATCTACCTGTAGTTTTCATTTTATGTTTGATGAGTGTAAATGCACACTGTCAGACTGTGAACATAACTGTCTCAGAAGTATAAATGAGTGTGCTGAGATTTAAACCCGATACATTTACTAAAGTCAGTATAGTACTGCAGAGTTTATTTATTAGCTTTTCCACACTAGGATCTGTATAATTTCTTGCTAGACAAGTATTTAACACTCGTTTGACTGTGAAATATAAAAATAAAAAAAAGATAAAATGATTTAAGACTTTTTACATCTATTGTGAATAGTGGGGACACTATTGCGACATGGAAATTAGCTAAATATAATTACCATCATGAATCATTTGGTAGTTTAATTTTCTTTAAAAGTTCTACATTATGCTCTTACACCGTTTTCTCAGCTGCTCACACAATTCTTATATAATTATAGGTCTTGAGCCACTCCTCATTGCTTCATAAATTAAACATGTAGATTAAATTGCAGAGATGGGAACAAATGTTTTACTGTGACAGGTGGCAAAGTACCTAAATACAAATTAAAAATGTGTTGTTTATTTAAGAACCTCAACAGCAAACTTATTTCTCCTCTCGTCTGTTCCAACCACTCAGCATTCAGCCTCATCAGTATATTTATCTCATCAGTATATTTACCAGCCTGATCCCTGAGGTCAAAAAAATCAAAACCTCAATCTTTCTTCAGAAAAACTATTGGTAACTCAATACAATTCTTATAGAGTCTATGGTCAACACTCTAGCATTGGTTGTCATGCTGACCTTGTGGGCATTTTTAAATAGTGCCTTCTCTGCTAAGATGTGTTTCTGGATTTCTCTGAGCTTTATGGCATGTTAACATATTAACTAATTAAGTAGTTTTCTTCTGAGCTGATGAATTTTTCTACTTGCACCTTGTGGAATACCTTTTGAAAACTAAATCAGAAAGAAATAATCACACACAAGAGGATCTGGAGAAATTGCTAAATTCAGTATTATTGCAAAATATGCTGCTGGTTAGCTTGATGGTTTAGTGGTTAGCTTGGTGGCTTAGTGGTTAGCACTGCCGCCTTACACCGCCAGAGCCCTGGTTCGATTCCCGCCTCTGTGTGCATGGAGTTTGCATGTTCTCCCTGTGCTGGGTGGCTTTCCTTCTGGTTCTCTGGTTTCCTCTCACAGTTGATATGGAAATTAGGCTAATTCGCGTTCCCAAATTTCCCCTGAAATTTTCACCCAATAGAAGCCACTGTTAAGCATGGCAAAATAGGCTGCTCCCCAGTCAAGTCTCTCTCATGGAGAGAACATGATTTGAGAACTGTAGTTCTAATCTCATAATAGACTACTATGTTTTGGTTCACCTCTCCGTGCCCTTCTGTGTGTGTGTGTGTGTGTGTGTGTGTGTGTGTGTGTGTGTGTGTGTGTGTGTGTGTGTGTGTGTGTGTGTTTTAGTTCCAAAATATAATAAAAGCAATTTCTCTTTATCTGTATTTCATTATTTTTTTAATGGGGAATAGAAAAGATACTTTTTCTAGTCTTCTTTCTTTTGTAATTTACTGCATGATATCCCTCACAGGAAGATGGAGAATAAAGAGCGCAGTAGTTCTGTTTGCCCCATAGGTAATCTGCATATTCATAGATTTTTTTTTGCACACCTGTGCATTGACTTCCATACTCTCAAATGATGGTACAATGTAATCTGGAAACCTGAGAGCTTTGAATAATTCAGCACAGGTTTAATTACTCAACCAGCCAAGATCTTGTCACATGAGGTAAGCAGAGGAGGCAGACCAGAATGAAGATGTATGAGAAAAGTTTTGATGGATTTATATGTTGTAGGTCATGTGAAATGAATATAGTGTGTCTGAGACTGGGTGAGCTTAACTTGAGTCATTAATCATAAAATTTAAATATTAACAGATGTAAATCCCATTAAGAAGACATCACATCAACAAGAATTTTCAAATTTGAGCTACAGAATTCACTTGTTTCCTTTCTCATTTATGCTTCAAGTCTCACCATGGTCATTGATTATTACTTTTATTTAATTAGCCAATCACGTGGCAAAATGAATAAAGCAATATATATGCACATCAAGCTCTTCGGTTAGTGTTACCTTGAAAAAATGAGAAGTGGGAAAAAGTGATCTCAATTCTTTGCCATATTTGTTGGATCCAGATGTATTGATTTAAATATTTCAGAAACAGTTGATCTGGAATTTTTTGTAGAGGAAGCTTTGAAAAACAAAAAAACATGTTCAATAAGCTGTAGTTGTATGTGCAGAGACACCATGTTAATGAGAGACATCAGAATATAATCTTCACTGATTCTAGCTAAAAGGAAGACCACAGTAACTGAAATAAACTCTTATTACTGTACTAAACAGTAAAACATCACAGAATGAAGAACATATTGTTAATGTCAATGATCTACAGTAGAACAGCAAAAAATCAAACTAGGTAGATGTTAGATAGGTATGGTGTTCTGACATTTCTCACCAACTGTGAAATTTCCCAGGATTCTCTCTCTCTCTCTCTCTCTCTCTCTCTCTCTCTCTCTCTCTCTCTCTGGTTCCACAGCTTCCCCCACTTCCTCCTCATTACTTATATGGCATTCTTCCCATGGCTTGCCAAAACTCTTTTGTTTCCCTGGAATATGCAAATGGATTTGATGTATGTAGACTCAGGAAATTGATTAGTGTTTACACACCTCTTTTTTTATGAAGAAACTAGAATAAACACCCTTTGTATGTAAAAGCATATTTTCCAAATACATTTCACATTTTCAATTAGTTCATTTCTATTTTATTTGTAGTTATATGTTTATTTGCGGCGGCACGGTGGTGTAGTGATTAGCACTGTCGCCTTGCACCTCCAGGGTCCGGGTTCGATCCCCGGCCAGGCTCGATTCCCGTCTCTGTGTGCATGGAGTTTGCATGTTCTCCCCGTGCTTGGTGGGTTTCCTCCGGGTACTCCAGTTTCCTCCCACATTCCAAAGACACGTAAGGTTAATTGGCATTCCCAAATTACCTGGAGTGTGTGAATGAGTGTGTGTGTATGTCTGTGTGCCCTGCGATGGGTTGGCACCCTGTCCAGGGTGTACCCTGTCTCGTGCCCCAAGTCTCCTGGGATAGGCTCCAAGCCCCAGTGACCCTGAATACAGGATTAAGTGGTAATGATGATGAGTGAGTGAGTGAGTGTTTATTTGTATGTTCTTTTATTATTATTCATTGTTGAGCTGTGGAGAAATAGAAATCTCACATATATTTCAAATACCTATAAAGATTTATATTTATTGTTTCGTCAATTTGCCACTATGAGCAAGCCAGAGTGCGACAGTGGTGGCAAAAAAAAGAAAGAAAAAAAAAGCTTGTACTAACTTGTATTTTAAAATTATATAAAATTATATAAATCTCATGCCTTCATCCCTTTTAGCCAAGCAATAGATACACCTAATTTTGATTGTCGCTTAAAAAAAAAAAATCAATGCCCACATTCAATGTCCTCATTACTCAAGAAAAGTTAAAGAAAAAAAAGCAATATAGTATTGCAACAAAGTACCACTAATCTAAGTTATAGCATGTTTAACCTCATTCAGAATGTTCTGACATGTTTTGTCTCATGTTAAATATTTTAATTATTATTATTTATTTTCAAAAAATTATTTAAGCCTAGTGAGGAAATTTATTTAGCAAATAACAGGGGCAAGCATGTATTTCACAGTGTATTCACATTTTCAATTATTTATTATTCACTTCTAAAATGTTCCTGCTGCTAAACTGAAATGACCAAATTTGTCTTTCTGAATTTTTGTCTGATATGCAGTGGTATGCAGTGTATTTGTGTAACTTCAATGCATTCCCAAAAGTCCCTCTGACATGTGTCTAGTACATACTAGAGTGCCCTGAATAAGAATGCTGTTGCTGTATTTGTTAGTCTCACATATTTATACAAACATTTTACTTTAGCATCACCTTTCTATACAAGTTGGAAGTAGGCATTACAAGTGCAGTCAATTGTTATGCATATTTCAGAACTCACAAACCCTTCTAGAGAAAAGGTTGTAGAAAGTGCCTCAAGATGCCTTCTGCGAACATGAACAATGAGCGAGGGATCCAAAATGAATTTGGAAGAAACTCATCCCTCAGCACGATAACCTTACTAGTCCGCCAGGTACTGTAGGTTCTTCCCACATAGTCAGGATTTAAATTCTGTGAAGGCTTGACTGCCATCAATGAGCCAGGAAGAAGGAGATCAGGATGGTGGGTTTGATGCACATGAAACCAAGGGTTAGATTCAAGAGGTGTGAAAAAAGTGTTGATGGTCCCTATAGTGGAAGGTAAGAGCAGTCTAATTGTGCATTGTGGATTGATGATCTTTAAGATAGTGAAAGGGCCTCTTGATCTAGGGGATAGTTTCCAGGAAATTTTTGATAGGCAGGTCTTGGGTAGTAAGCATGACTATTTACCACACACACAGTTGGTAATGCTGTTACAGTATACAGTCATACTATTTGAGGGTGGAAAATATTAGAAGGGAGTCCAAATTTGGCAAAAGAGAATTCAAATTTGGCAGAAAGGAGTACAGGTAGAGATACAAAATTGACAGTTATTGAGAAGTAGTCAACTATGATGAGAATGCATATGCTGCTCTCTGAGTTCCCTGGGACAATGTCCAATGTGATGTCAGGGTCTGAGGGGAACAGGAAGAATTCAAAGGATGCCTGACAGGGTTTGTTGCAGGACTTGTTTCTAGAGTAGGTATAGCACGTACTCACAAAAATGACAATGTCTTTCCCCATTGTAGGCCACAAGAAGCAATGCTGGATGTTAGTCAGCCATAGTCTTCAGTTTTGCGTGGTGCATCTGAATTTTTGAATGGACCTCCCTCTCTGACCAGATGATTTATGTTTCAAGTTTTAGTTTTATGAAGATTTTAGCCCTAGAGATGGTAGGTAGTATACATTAAAGAAAGGGCAAAGGTCTTGTTGTTTTTAGCCATAAAAAATTGTGACCCAGAAGGAGAAGATGATGGTTGTATAATACCAGTGGCTAAAAAGTCCAAAATATATGGCCTCTCTCTCAGGAGCCTCTGTCTCCTGAGGAGAGGGAGAACTGTACAGTATGTGAGGTGTTGTGCCTGGGATAATGTCAATATTGTAATCCTAGGGACTAAGGCATGGAAGAGAGACTGCACAGGATTAGTTGAAGATCATCTCGAGGTCAGAGTAATAAGGAAGAACTGCAAAGAAATGGAAAAATTCCACACATAGCATTTCTCCTGTCCGACATTTAGGGACAGGAGAAACATTATGAGCAGACCTCAGACATGAAGCTATGCACAGAGGGCTCTATTCTATGATTGCATTGTTGGACCAGTCAATGTGTTATAGCATATCAGCCAAGAATCCAAGAGAATGTGTCCAAGAGCATCCAAGGATCAGGGAAGTGTGAGCATCATCCATGATTAATAAAGAAGATCTCCTCAGAATAGTTGCCCAAAGAGGGTAACAGAGACAGTTTGATGCATGATGAAAGCAAGGTCTGGATAGTTGTGCTAAGTGAGGTCTCATTCTCGTGAGACTTGGACACCTTTGCCTGATATGATTTTAATTGATCCACTAAGCTGGAGCAATGCTGGAGGATCGGAGGGAACGTGGTGCGGTGCGAGGTGTGATTAGAACAGAGAGGTAAGTGAGTGCTAGGCCATTTTTTGTTTGCAGGCAAGCATCAGGGTTTTAAATTTGATGCAGGCAGCTACAGGAGCCTGTGCAGGGAGTGGAGAAGTGTGGTGATGTGGGAAAACTGTGTGTTGAGAACTTGGGAAGGTTGAAAACAAGATGTGCAACTGCATTCTGGATCAGCTGCAGAGCACATATGGTGGACAGAGGCAGATCTTGCAGGAGTGATGCCGGAGTTCAGTCTTGAAATAACAAGGGACTGAACAAGCACCTGAGTAGCCTGTGAAGAAAGAAATGGGCAGACTCTTCTGATGTTGTGAAATCAACACGAGCAAGTAATGTTAGCAACAGGTGGGGAAAATGACAAATGATTGTCCAGAGTTACCCCATGATTGCAGGCAGTGCCTGAAGGATTTGTCTGATTGTTGTCTGATTTGTGCATAACAATGGTATGAAAAGCCTTACCAAGAGACCAGGTATCGAGGGAGAACAGAAGAGGACCAAGAATTTAACCCTATGGGACCCCTCTAGAGAGTCTGGGGTCTGGAGAGTCAAGACCGCCTCCATGTCACCTGATACGACCTATTTCTTAGGTAAGAAGCAAACCATTGCCACCCTGTTCAACAGATTCCAAGGTTTGTAAGAATAGATAATAGAATCTTGTGGTTAACGTGTTAAATGCAGCTGACAGATCCAGATCCAAAAGATGAGAACAGATGCTAATAGATAGATGAGATTAGCTGATCTAGCAGCATGGTGCTTCTCAATGACTGAGGGGAGGGCAGTCTCTGTGGAATGTGCCACTTTGAATCTGGATTGGTTGGGATTATTAAGTTGGTTCTGTGAGATATAAAGACATTTGGTTGTAAACAGTTCTTTGAAAAGTTTTAGAAATAAAAGAGAGAAGCAATACCAGGTGGTAGTTGCTGACATCTTGCCTACTTAAAAGCAGCAGAGACATGACCAGATGATATGGAATGGTTGTGATGAAGGAAAGGAGGTCTTGTGAGATGGCCAGGAGCATTGTGGAAGTGATTTGATCTAATGAACAGGTGATGGTATTGGAGGACAAGATGATCTGCTGAATCTCTTCAGTTGACAGGTTGGAGAATTCTGCTAAGCGAGGAGAGGGAAGTTCTGGTGTAGGGGTTGGGTTGGGAGTAAAGATCTGGCAGATTGCTGCAATTTTCCCCTTCGTAGAATGTGGCAAAGTCATCAGCAGTCACAGTGGGGCAGTAGGAGTTGGTGATGATATTAAGAAGATATTGTGGAGCATGCCCGGATCATGTGCCGAGGCTTCCAGCTATTCCCTTCACAAGGCAATTTTGGCAGAAGTCACATCATATGAGAATTTGAAGAGAAGAGCATGATAAGAGACAAGAGCTGTGATTTCTTCCATCTTGTCTCTGTAATTCTTAATTCTCTTCCGTCATTATGAACTGTAATACCTCGGTTAGCCAAGGAGCAGGAAAAGAAATCTTTCTTGGTTAGAGGACTGAGGGCCTAGGAGGTCCATGGATGAGGAGAGAGAGAGAGGGAAAAAAAGTATCAGTTGCACCTGTATGTTATATATACATACAGCACAATTTGATACATGGGGAAGAAAGGATATAAATAGGACTTTTTGTGACATGATTGTTATTCTCAATTGCATTTTTTTCTTGTTAAGAAAGAATGTTTGTATTACTGTTTACACAACAGGATTCTTTCCACTGCTGTTCGCTACAATGGGTGACAGAAATCATTGAAGAGCAGAGGAGGACATCAATATGATGAAATTATTACAGTTCAGTATAAAAAAGCAATGAATATGCTTGTCACTGACAAGGCCATGTACATCACCACCAATGCTGAGGTCAGAGACTTCTTTGCCAACATTGTACACGTCATACAGTCTTGTAAATCAATGGGGACAAAAACAAGGTTCTGAGAACTGATAGATTGCAAACCATTATCCAGATGGAATCCAAATTGAAGTCAATGAGTTAAAAAATCTGTGGTCACTAATGTAGAAAAAAAAAAAAAACAAGGTCATCCACCAAGACAAAGATGTATCTCTTTTGAATACGTAAATCCTGCCAGACCTTCTGTAGAGGTCAGATGCATTTATACTTTTCAAATAAACAAGCATCAAAGGGTTACAAACAAACCCTGGGAGTTTTCTTTCATGATTGATTATAAAAGGCCATCTAATGCTACAATGTGTGAAGCAAACCATTTTTGGCTGATAGAGACAAAGACTGTACTGAATAAGCCATATATATGGTGCAGGAAGAATACTGTACCTCTCAGCTACCACACAGATTTTGTTTAGAGGCAGCCGAGGAAACAAAATGTGGTGATTATCACCAAAACAGTCATGGCCCAAGCGAGTTTAAAATATCATAATCAAGATTCACATTGGTAGAACCAAGAAATTTCACCCATGATGGCCAATCATCAACATAAAAATCCTGCAGCATTCACAATTTACTGGTTGTATTCACTATTCACTGGTTGTATTCACTATTTACTGGCATCTAGCGATGTAGGGAAAATGAGTAGGGTTCAGTTAGACAAAAGTACAGTCAGAGATATCAATCCTAACCTGTCAGTAAGACCTGGGAGTTTATTTGGTTAAATGCATACAGTTATAGAGAAAGAATAACATTTGTAATTAAATCTAAAAGAAATGTATACTTTTCATCTATCAAGGAATAATGATGCAATTGACAATTTTTTTTATTATTATTCTGCTGAACACTTCCTTTTGTTTCCCTCTGGAATAGACCTTTGCTACTTTTGCACAATAAAATTTGCAAGGAAAGCAAAGGGTGAGAGCCTTGGGGAAATAAAAGTGCTCATGCAGTTAAAAGCGAATCCAAAACTCTACAGCCTTCCTGTGAGCATCTCAGCCTATGGTTCTGAAAATGAGATTTAATTGAATTGCAGTCCCTCTAAAGCTCTCACTCATCTTTTTATCCCAATCCCAATTCACTCAGTCATAACACAATTTACACACCTCTGTATAAGTCAGATAAATGTTCATCATCTCCCTAAAACCCCATTATGTGTATTCCTGAGTGTGGCGGATGGTGCAAAAAAGGGGGGTGGACGCAAACAAAATTTAAATGAAACTTTTAATACTCGCCTGTAAATAGCCATTTATCAGGTGATTACGCATCATTACTACTAGTATGAAATAAAGGCATGACTTACATCGCATCCAGTCAGCCAGCTCCACTTGCCATAAGAAGTGCTGGAAAAGACTCGTTGAGAATGGTCCAATCACATGAGCCCAAATATTTAAAAACAACATTAATTCGCTAAGAACAAAAGTGGGAGGGTTCAGGGCGCACAGTACTGCGCCCCAAGGATGATTCGAAAAGATCCAATGAGAGCTCAGCCTCAAATCACATGTTTTTCAAAAATGTACGTGCCTACATAGACACTCATTTGTCCGGCGGCCTGCGTATATGAACACAAATGAACGTAAAACAGTTTAGATTTTTTTTTTATTCAAATAATTAATAATATATAATTTAAAAAATAATAATTATTATTATGTTAAATCATTACATGGTAAAGTAGCATTCTTCTCTGCCTAATTTTAAGGGGCGCGTTGCCACGTATTGACCGGCCACCACTACATGTGTGTGTGTGTGTGTGATTGCCTAACTGAGAAGTCTATGATTTCTGAATTTGCATTACACTGACACATCAATATACCCCCATCAATCACAATGGATAAGATATTCTGTACATTATATTATACTGTACAGTATATACTGTATTCACATATAATTGTTTACTAATATTTTTCACTCACGCACGCACACACATCCAAAACTGTTGGATATACATATTCCTTTTGGGACATTAGTCCATACCAAGACATAAAAACAGCTCACCACAAATAGTGCAGCTAGAGTGTAAAACATAAAGCACATTACTAGGTTAATTAAAAAGATATATGCTCCGGGACAGTGTGGGAATCCAAATGCATATGAGCAGAAAATCCCTCACGAGATATCAAAGCTGATAGCCCATAGTTAATTTAAATGAATTCTCCCTATTTTCTCCACTACAAAACTACTCCTGCTTTATTAAATTATGTAATGCAAATGCAGATAAAATTCAACTGGCTTGGTGAGAACAGAATGTCAGACAGACAGCAATTGCACAACACTAATATATTTAAAGGGTATCCCAAAAGTGCCCATACTTTTTATACATTTAACAATTTATAGCAAAATGTATTTCCTATTTGCACTGTTATTGGCTTATATCCAGAGGTGGAAAGAGCACTACAATTTTGTACTGTTACTTCAATGAAATTTTATTGAAGTACAAGTAAAGTTACCATTATAAAAATCTACTCAAGTAAAAAGTAGCTCATAAAAGTAGCTCATACAGTATATACTGTATGTATATACTCATGTACAGTATATACTCATAAATGTACTCAGAGTAAATGTTACTGAGTAACGTTTTTTTTTTTTTTTTTTTTAACAGCAGGGTTGGATGAGGCATTCTAGCGTAGTTCAAAAAAGATGAGCAGATATAAATCTCAAACTAATTGTTTTTAACTGAAGGAAAACCTTTGCATAATAAAGCTGTTGTCTTTCTTGTGCTTGAAAATCAAATTGGTCACTTAAATATGGCGTTACGTCCCAGTTTATGGTTGGGTGGTTCAGAAGAATGGTTCAGGGTTCTATTTTAAACTGTATGGAAATGGTGGTATATGTCAGAAAGAACTAGATCCAGTCATTAACTGATGAAATAATGAGGTTTGTATTGCTTTACAAAAAAAATACACACACACACAACAGGAGGAGGATCAGATTCAGGGTAGACCCAGGCCAAAATAATAAACTAATTGGTATTTATATTTAGTAGCTAGATTACCTGCAAAAAAAAACAAACAAACAAAAAAAAAAACAGGTACCTTCCCTGACTCCCTAAACCAAAACCAGTGAATAAATTCCCTCTTCCCAAAATAAACACCCCTACTACTGGTGAATGCACAACCATACAGTGAATTTATCTACAAATATATACCAAGACCAACCAAAGCAATAATCAAAGTCAATGGGAGGCAAAAAGTCACAACCAAATACCAAAACGCCAAAATCACAACCTCTTTCCTATTTCCCGCGTCTCTCTCCGGTTTATATATGGTGGCGCTGGTTGATGACGTCACTCGAAGGGCGGAAACGACCGTGTAAAAGGTCAGGTAGATGCCGATGTGGGGACAGTCAGAAAACCTGGAGTGGAGTCTGGAGCAGCGCGCCACCAGGACACGATACACACGCGAGCGCAACGAAGCATTTATACCAGGGGTGTCCAAATCCAGTCCTGGAGGGCCAGTGACCAGCACAGTTTGGTGCTTCTTCTCCTCAAACACAGCTGATTTAACTAATCTGTTAATTACTAGGTTCAGTGGGTGTGTTTAGGTGTTGGTGAATTACAAACTGTGCTGGTCACTGGCCCTCCAGGACTGGATTTGGACACCCCTGATTTATACAAAGCAGAATATTTTTTGCATTTTCATTCATCTGTTTTACTCAGTAGCGCATATGATTTAAAATGTAGCGAATTACAATACTTCAAACAAAACATACTTAAGTAAAAGTAAAATTACAGATTTTAAAAACTACTTAAAAAAAAAACCTCTCAATTACAGTAACGCGAGTAAATATAATTAATTACTTTCCACCTCTGCTTATATCTAAGTCAGGGTTTATACTTGCTTACTTGCTTTGTGCTCTATTCACTAAAGAGCTTACTGATTAGGAATAAATGTCAGCTAATTTAGGTTATATTTATTTATTCATTATATTTATCCACAAAAATGAACAGAAGAAGTATTCCTGAAATCTTAATTCTGACACATAAAATGCTGCTGCAACAAGTATTATCCAGTTAAAAAATCTTTTTTGCATGAACATGACAAAGAACATATTCCCTGCTCAAAAACTCTTTACTTCTTCTATGTGAATCAAATACCAGTACACAATCATCCATAATGAAGATAGATTGAGAGCTTGAAAAGCAATTTCTTGATGCATGGCTGGAAAAGCACCCACCCACTGACATTCTTGAAATAATTACATTGCTTTAGCTTCAGTTTCAAGTTTTATTTGCAATTTAGTGGCATCAATATAGACAACTAGAATGTTATGCTCCTGTGCAAATTTTCTCCTAGCCTTTTGTCAACAAAACAGGACTGGCTGATAAATATTTAAACCTTCATCTGATCGAAATGAAGGCTTTCTCCTTGTCAATGATAGCACTTAAATAGCAGTGGAAACACATAGTATTAATGTGTAATATTGATTGCCAACCATTGTTGGAGAACCAATGAAATGAGAAACATGTACTGTCTCTGACCTTTGGAACCCGATGAAATAAATGTCGTTCTGTAGGTTTGACCCGTGATTTTATATGATCAGGCAGTGCTTTAGTTGCATAGTTTTCTTTGCTGTAGTATGTTTAATTTTTTATGTGTATCTTTTAAATATCATAGATGAATATTGTGATTGCTCACTGCAGTGTGGGGCACTAAACACAAACAGAGACACACTTCAGAAAAAAAAAATCTATTATTGTTCAATATTTCAGGAAGCATGCGTGAGTTTGGAGAATGCAGGTGCAGTCTGTCACTCATTGTCAGTGATCTGTGCAGAAGAACTAGGTGCATTGAATTTTTACATTGATACTCCCTGGCAGGGGCAAGGTCCTTCCTGGGTATTAAGAGAAGGCTTGGCTGATGGCCGAGGGAGAGAGCTGTCAGGAGATTCTAGTTGAAATAGTATGACAGCAGTCATTTCAATCCATGAAACAGATGCATTTATTCACCTGTTGGTTTTCAGGTTCCTCTTTTATGCTGTACTGGCACCTCATGGAGGGTGAATAGAGAAACCAATCATTCTGCACCAGTGGTGTTTTGTTTCTCCACCCTACCCTGTCTATACAACTTCCACTGTGGGTGCTGCAATGGCATTGTCCTTTAAACCACCCTCATGTGCACGAGGAGCAGGAAAAGATTAGAGCAGCTGGGTCATGGTGTCATAATATATAGCAAATGCTTGCCCTACCCCAGAAACTAAATATTAAGATATTATTACTTTTAGTTACTATCAATTAACTACAATCATTTTAGGCCATGATCTATAAGATGTCAAATAAACAATACTAATTTGTATATGAAATATGACAGATTCAGACCTAGCTGATATAGATGATGAAGTCAGATCCTGCAAAACAGAGACATTTCAGTTTTGTGTACTAATTTGTGTATTTGCAGTTCTGGAAATAATTGCAAGGATGCAGTAAATTATAGTTCTCCTCCCCGGGTAGAAATGATGAGGCAAACATGTTCTATTACATAAAAGACACTTTTTATAATGCAGAATGCAATTTGCATGACCACTTGCATGTGTTTTACGCATGCTGCCCTTGTGGTCTCCGTGCTTTAGATTTCAGATATTATTGTTATAATGAAAATTGGTTAAATTCTGCATGTAAAGATATTTATAACAAATAATATCAGTTTGCAGGTATCCAACTCTAATAAACTGGAGATTCAGATGTTACCCTATAATAATAAATGTTAAAGAGGACGCTGAAAGAAAATGAAAGATTTTCTTACATAGCAGCGAAACAAAAAAGTACAAGTTGAGGACAGGTCAACACTGAATGTCTTTACCTACAAAAAAAATAAAGACATTCAGAGGACAAGGACAAAATACACAGTGGGACATGTGCAAAAGACAAAAGTCCTCAGTAAAAAGATGGTCCTGTTTGAGAGGCAGAACACCACAGAGAACACTGGTGAACCCATTATGGAAAGATATGAAGAGGAGGGTCAACCGAAGCTCAGAACATGGAGGTCAAGAGCTAGAGGACTTCGTGAGTTGACTGCAGTGTGACTGATGAATGGTAAGCGTGAATGGCAAGAACACTGAGTACAAATCAGATACTGGCTCAGCAGTTACTGGATTTCTCAGCTGTGGCTTGGTATCAGGAACACAAGGAGCACACCATACACCCTACAGAGTGCTATATTGGCTGGGAGAACACATTTTCAACATAAAGGAGTTGGTTTCAAACAAAAGGTAAAAAAAAAAAAACCCTTATGAGACCATATAGTATTGAATCTCAAAATGTCTGATAGGGTTTTTAGGGAAAAGGAAAGCTGTTTATTTCTAACAATCTTTATTGGATTAGGGTTAAAGAAAGAATAAAACATATAAATTAGAGCCAAAAGCAGCGTGTCTTCCCGAAGGCAAGACAAAGTAGAAGCATGAAAGCTATGCAGGTGATGCCCAAGGCCACAGACTCCACTCCATATTCTGCTGCTTTGTGCAAAACAAAAAGGTTGATGTGAAGCATCTGTACAAATGGTACTGACAAGATGCATAATTGTAATAATTTCAGTAGTTGACATCTTTACCAATTGCTCAAAATCAAATCAAAAACCACAGAAAGAAGACATCGCTTTCCTGATCATATGCTTTACTCTTTATATATAACAAATATATTTGTCCTAATTCATTGGAAGGCTAGAGGAAGTTTTTCTACCACATAAGTGCACCATAGTGAAAGGTCATGCTGCAGGTCTTCCTCGCATGCTGTACATCCACACGCAACCTCTGCACCATATTTGAAGATACCACAGACTGTTGATGCTTTTAAATCCGGTCTTAATTTTTTTCTTTTACAGAGCTTTTGGTTTGAAATTATTTGTAGCACTTTGAGATGTGCTTCAAATGTAATGTGCATTATAAATAATCTGTATTATTATTATTATTATTACATTTATTATAAAAAGATGAAAGCTTGTTGATCAAAATACACACAAAATAAAATATTTGCACCAGCCAAATGTCCCTACAAGTTTAAAAATGGCCAAGAATGATAAATTATTACAGCAAAACTCCTTTTATATGTGACTGACCTGCAATCTCTCTCTCCTATATATTGTTTTTGCTTTCATTCCAAATTTTAGATGGACACTGGCATAATTAGACTGGCATAACAGGTGTGCTAGAAAAGTAAGAATTCCTACTGTGAAAGTCAGGGAAAAGTGAAGAACCCTGAAAGACATGCCTGCTGGAAAGAATTTTGATCCAGTGTTCAATAATCACTCTGTGTCTGAATTCACTCTCCCTTGCTTTGAGGATGATATGCCAGTACAGCAAATATACCAGTCATCATAATTACATAGAAATATTAGAATAATTAATATTACCTTGTAAAATAAACATTACAAACTTTAACTCTCTATGAACTTTAGATCAAATAAAGATGATAATAAATAAATGTACAGAGAGCACTTAAATGTTTGTTGAAGTTGCACTGTAAAAGAAATCTGTAAAAATCATAGATATGTTTAATAGTTAAAGTAAAAGCACATACACAATGCAGTGAGTGTTCAGCAGTGCAGAAAATGGAAGCAATCAGGATCAGCCTTTGTTATTTTATTTACTATCATTAAACTTAATTCACTATACAGTATGGTAATAGTTAGTTACAGTAGGTAGTTAGTTAGTTAGTTAGTTAATTTGTTAGATAGATAGTTAGTTAGTAATGAGTATTTAAAGGATTAATTGATTACTTAAATGAATAAGCACTTATGCCGTTCATTAATTTCTTTCAGTCAGCAAAGACCCCTGAGACCCTGAGATGTCCAACAAAGGTCCATAGTGTAGTTCTGCGTTTAAAAATCCATCATATATTATTGATTCTTCCACATAAACTGCAGACCACAAATACCCCTGGGGCCGATGAAGAGCCAGACATCCAATAGCCATGCTGTGAAAAGGGCACTGGAAGGGTGTAGAAGATATCTACAAGTTAGTGCTTCTTTCAAAACATGGGAGCTGTAGTAGAAAGCAAGACATTTTTTACTCATGCAGACAGGAGGAGGCAATAACAACTGAAGCTTGCGGGAGAAAGTAAATTGGCTATAGATTTAGAGGCCTAATAATCAAGGTGTCAGTAAAGGTGACAGTGGCAGAGAAAAGCTCACTGAGATGATATAAAGGGGAAACCTTGAGAGAAACCAGACTGACCATAGAAACAGGAATAACCACAGGAGAGGGTGGGAGAGAGTGAAGGTGAGCATGTGTGTTTCTCTTCACATCTGGTCAATCATGCCATTAGTATGCTGACACTTTCTAAACAAAGAGTTCATGAAGGAGATTACATAAGAAATTAATATAACATCTCTGCTTGAGTCAAATATATGTTTGGTATTTTATATCTTTATAACAATTTTTTTTTTTTTTATAAAAAATACGACTTAAAGTCTAAACTGGTTCATTTTAAATATACCGCAGAACTCTCTAACAGTAGTTCTGGCTATAATTCAAATGTGTGCCTGCTCTAATTTCTAAAAAAAAAAAAAAAAAAGTGTCACAATGAAACTTTTACATATTTTTAAAAATGTAACTTTTTAATTTAAACTGTTATTATGGTGATAACTTTTAAGCATAGACATATACCTGAATTACATGCCTGCTGGAAAGGTGGATTTTGTTCCAGTGTTCAATAATCATCTTAATTCTCTCCCTTGTTTTGAGGATGATATGCCAGTATAGCAAACATCCCAGTCATCATAATTACAAAGATAGATCTTAATAATTGACATAACCTTTAAAAAAATAAACTTTACAAATGTTGAATTCCAATCAAAATGAAATCAACATCCTGTGGCCAGGCACCACATCACAGGCCCAAAGGTCTCATGGAGTCACGCAGAGCTGCCCTGGGAGCAAGGGAACCTACACAATACTGGGCTTAAGGTTAAGGCTTACGTGATTATATTTTACTCTCATTTCGAGTGTCAATGTTTTAAAATTTAAGTTGTCTTGTTTCAGTTTTTCAAAGCAAAGTTTAAGACAAGCATGAAATCTAGACCTGTCACTGAAAGCTTTACATTACACAGTGACATAATCGGTCTACTGTCCAAAGTTAATTATCCTAATGAACACATATTTTTGCATACAGCAGTCTTTTAGCTTTTAATACTTTGATGTTGAAATGAAAATATGACATTGACCTTATCTAACATGGCTTCATGTTTAGGACACTGAGGATCTGAGGAGAACACTGCCGTGTTTATGTGGTCAGCTTAAGTTATCAAGCGTGAGTGTGTGTGCTTTTCATGCCTACACAGCAAAATCCTTAGTCTTGAATGAATACCCAGAGTGTTGATTTAACACTTTCAGAGTACATTCGTGACCATTAGGTCATATATAAACACTTGGGGAGTTAAATCAACACTGGGAATTTTG
The DNA here is from genome assembly GCA_013621035.1 of Clarias magur. NCBI lineage: Eukaryota > Metazoa > Chordata > Actinopteri > Siluriformes > Clariidae > Clarias > Clarias magur. The sequence goes on along the minus strand of QNUK01000109.1, from coordinate 1,513,279 downwards.
CAGTGTGCAAACTCCAGGCACACAGACCCAAGGCGGGAATCAAACCTGGACCCTGGACAGTGCAAACTATTAAGCTAGTGTGCCGCCTTTTCATAACTCTTTTTTTTATACAGTTTAGTTTTATTTCAGGTTAATGCACCAATCTGGCAATGTGTAGGATCATAATGAAAAATGTAACTTTTATAGTATTCACTGTATTAATAAAAAAATTATCACTAAAGGGTTTGCCAGATTGGGCTAGTTTTAAAATACTCCAGAGCAGCCAAGATAAAAAATAAATAAAAATAATAAAAAAATATAAACAAATTAAATAAATAAATAAATTAAAATTAAACAAATAATAATAAATAATAATAATAATAATAATAATAATAATAATAATGAAAAACAATAATAATATTATTATTATTATTATATGTCCCTGATACAAAATCCTTATGATGGTAAGACACTGCATACTGCAACGATTGCAAGTGAAAAGGAGGGATTATGACATGGATATTGTTGATACATCAAAATTATATGTGAAATACTTGGCTCGATGATGTATGCTATCAATGCTCAAATGGCTATTATGGGGTTACTAGAAAACATCACTAGGTAGTAAATCGTGAGTAGTATGTAAGGCTGTGCTGTTGTTATTGTCAGCCTGCCTTAATAACGTTACAAGCCACTGTATGAATGTGGTCAAATAATTTTGAAAATACCCAGCTTGTACAATCATTTTGTACACGCTAAGATTTCATTCAACAGAATGAACTTGTGCGCTGATTATGGCATGCAATGTGGAAGCCAATTCATGAAAATCGAAAATTATTCCTCCTAGAACCACTTTTTCACAATTTGAGTCCTTGAATATGCTTGTGCCATCAGGGAAGAAAAACTCCACTGGTGAGATAACCTGGTCACTCAGTACATTCAGGTCATCTAATTTTATTTTATTGCCAGATATCATTGCTGAGTCTAGACCTGACCAACTGAAGCAACCCCAGATCATATCACCACTTCAAGAGACTTGTATAGTGGCCACTATGCATGATAGGAACCAAACGAAGCAATCCAAACTTTTTAAGCTCATGTGATCTTTGCTCTCATATAGTATAAATCTATTGCTCAAAATTCCAATTGTCATGGTCCCTATCCACTTATTCACCTGCTTACTCCTACATTCAATTAATTTTAGACCTGTTATGCAACCACATCAATTTTTTTTTTTTTTTGGCCCATGTACTCTGTACTACTGTACATAAAATTCAAATAGCAGCAGAGGGTTGAGATAAGCGCAAGGCACAAAATGTAAAGCTTAGTCGATGTATTTGCAGCTGCCTTGTCTTTGTGCTTTTTACTGAACTGAGAGAAGGAGCATCGACCTGCAGGAGAGAGATAGCGTCTGCACCACACATCACGAGAGAGTGAGAGGGAGAGAGAGCGAGAGGGAGAGAGGTCACAGGATATTTAGAAGAGAGATTTTCCACCTTTCATTAGATTACAGTGCTGCAAGCACAGGCTACAGAAGGGGAGACAATTAGGTTGGGTCCCACAAAGAGCTCTACACCCTTGAGCCATATTACACTGACTCTACTAAGACACACACACACACACACACACACACTATTGTTTCTCCTGATGCTAAATTGATGATAGTGCAAAGGCCAGTTCTCTTGAAATCACATCCTATGCTTCTCAAACTACAGGGTGGGCCATTTATATGGATACACCTTAATAGAATGGGAGTGGTTGGTGATATTAACTTCCTGTTTGTGGCAAGATGGGTGGTGACCATGGTGGCCATTTGGAAGTCGGCCATCTTGAATCCAACTTTTGTTTTTTCAATAGGATGAGGGTCATGTGACACATCAAACGTATTGGGAATTGCACAAGAAAAACAATGGTGTGCTTGGTTTTAATGTAACTTTATTCTTTCATGAGTTATTTACACGTTTCTGACCACTTATAAAATGTGTTCAATGTGCTGCCCATTGTGATGGAGTGTCAATGCATCCCTCTTCTCCCACTCTTCACACACTGATAGCAACACCGCAGGAGAAATGCCAGCACAGGCTTCCAGTATCCGTAGTTTCAGGTGCTGCACATCTCGTATCTTCACACCATAGACAATTGCCTTCAGATGACCCCAAAGATAAAAGTCTATGGGGATCAGATCGGGAGACCTTGGGGGCCATTCAACTGGCCCACGACGACCAATCCACTTTTCTGGAAACTGTTCATCTAGAAATTCTCGGACCTGACACCCATAATGTGGTGGTGCACCATCTTGCTGGAAAAACTCAGAGAACGTGCCAGCTTCAGTGCATAAAGAGGGAAACACATCATGTAGCAATTTCAAATATCCAGTGACCTTGAGGTTTCCATTGATGAAGAATGGCCACACTATCTTTGTACCCCATATACCACACCATACCATCACTTTTTTGTTCCAACAGTCTTGGAGGGATCTATCCAATGTGGGTTAGTGTCAGACCAATGGCGATGGTTTTGTTTGTTAACTTCACCATTCACATAAAAGTTTGCCTCATCACTGAACAAAATCTTCTGCGTGATCTGAGGGTCCTGTTCCAATTTTTGTTTTGCCCATTCTGCAAATTGTGTGCGCCGATCTGGGTCATCCTCATTGAGATGCTGCAGTAGCTGGAGTTTGTAAGGGTGCCATTTGTGAGTAGCTAATATCTGCCGAAGGGATGTTCGACTAATGCCACTCTCCAGTGACATGCAGCGAGTGCTATGCTGTGGGCTCTTGCTGAATGAAGCTAGGACAGCCACTGATGTTTGTTCATTAGTGACAGTTTTCATGCGTCCACATTTTGGCAAATCCAACACTGAACCAGTTTCACGAAACTTAGCAAGCAGTTTGCTAACTGTAGCATGGGAGATGGGTGGTCTTGTAGGGTGTCTTGCATTGAAATCTGCTGCAATGACCCGGTTACTGCGTTCACCAGATATCAACACAATTTCGATCCGCTCATCACGTGTTAACCTCTTCAACATGTCAAATGGCTGTGAACAAATAGAAATTTGTAAATACCTCATGAAAGAATAAAGTTACGTTAAAACCAAGCACACCCATGTTTTTCTTGTGCAATTCCCAATAAGTTTGATGTGTCACATGACCCTCTTCCTATTGAAAAAACAAAAGTTGGATCCAAGATGGCCGACTTCCAAATGGCCACCATGGTCACCACCCATCTTGAAAAGTTTGCCCCCTCACATATACTAATGTGCCACAAACAAGACGTTAATATCACCAACCATTCCCATTTTATTAAGGTGTATCCATATAAATGACCCACCCTGTACATCACACACTGTGTCTGACCTAATGCACATACACCTAGACACACACACACACCCAAAACACCCACACATATTCACGATAAACCTGGGTTCATTGTATTAGTTTGTGTTTAAGCAAAGAACTATTTCTCATCCATACTTCACTTGCTCCATGCTCTGTGCTTCCCTTTATAGCATTAATATTTCTCCTCTGAATGACACATCCATAATTTCTTTCATTCTGCTGACTCTCCTTCCTCCCGCTCATCTTCTCCAATGTTGTTTCTGCCAATTTGCCCTGTTATCTAAGTTTTTCTCTCTAGCAAACTTTTCCCTTTGTTGAAGTAATTTCTTTGATAACAAAAACAAGAAATAACAGACAGACAGATATCCCACATCTTTATCTATGTCACGTCACTCTATCACCCTTCCAATGTTTTCACTGCAGAGTGTTTCAGCGCATGCGTGTCTGTATGGGGGTTCAGAGTGAGCAAACAAAATATTAAAACTCCTTTATGCAGAAAAAGACTGATGTAAAAAAAACATACACGCGCGTGCACACACACACACACACACACACATACACACACACACACACACACACACTGTAATACATCCGTCTAGTACAAAAACATCATACTCTATATTAGAATGATAAGGAAGGAGCTAGAGAGAGACATTTTGGAGAAAAACTTTGTGAATATATGAGGAAAAACATGAGAAAAACACTAAGAACAAGTAAAGAACAAACGAAGAATGATAATAAAGGATGACAAAAGAACATAATGAAAAATTATAGTTATGTGATAGACACATAATGGCTAGGATCAATTGAAAGAAATTAATAACGAAGTCTGAAGTACAGAGGAGAGAGTGCGAATGAATGCAGGGTTGAGCAGGATGTGTGTGGGATATACTAAGAGAATAAGACAGAAGATGGAGAAGGAAAGAGAGAAAGAGATGATGACTGTATTGAGGACGATGCTGATGATGATGAAGATGGTGATAATGAGGTCTAAATCAGGCTGCAGTTTGAATGTACTAGTATTATACTTACTGTAAGTAAGGGATTACTCAACAAAAAGGAGAGAGAAAGCGCACACACACACACACACACACACACACACACACACACACACACGTTATGATTAATTAAAAAGGTAAAACAGGAACACCCTAAAAAATTCTGGGTTAAAAACAACCCAAACTGGGTTGTTTTTAACCCAGCTGCTGGATAAATATTGGACCAACTACTTGCCGGGTTAATTTAACCCAGCAAAATGGGTTATTTATTTAACCCAGCAAGATAGGTCAAATATTCAATCCAAATGCTACAGTAAATCATATTTAACTATAATGCTGGGTTAATTCTACCTCACAAATAGGTTATTATTATTTTTATGTTTTACATGTCTATGGGTAAAACAGTTTAAACAGTTAAATTACTTTGACATACTGGTCTATTACAAAAAAAAGACTCAAAGTTTTGCAAACCATACATATATGCAATAAACAATCAAATAATACAAAACAAGTTCAACAGCAACATCATTACGATACTATTACTGAGAAGCACTAATGCCTGAGATAATGCCAGTGCTGGTCATTATCTCCCAACATCAGGATGTAGGGGTTCGGCCTCGACACTTCAGCCTGCTGGAGATATTCCACAGTGTTGGTTCCAACCTTAGAAAGAAAGAAATTAAAGAAAGTAAAAGTTTATGGAAAAATCGAGAGGATTGGCTAGTATTCATATTTGTAAGATTAGTGTTTGGTAACACCTTAGCTTTTTATACTGTATGTGGTTACTAATGCTAGCAACCTAGGTAAATGCTAGCGTCATACTGGCACTACAGTTAGCAGTTTAGCTTTCATTCATCACTTCACCATCTTCATACACCCTGCAAGCATTCTACAAAGAAAGCTAAAAGCTTAGACATTTTTGCAGTTTCTTTCATACACAGGTTTGGTTCTTTGGTTTGGCTACTTAGCAGCCATTGTCAGATAAACTAGCATGCTATAGCACAGACCAGGCTGAAAGTTTGAGTGTAACACAGTAAGAGTAATAAATGAATAAATATACAGTAAACTAATTCAATCATAGGTGAGTGAAAGTGTGTATACAGACCTTATATTTAACATTTACATTTCCTCTTAAATGCGTGAGGAGGAAGACCAAAAAAACTGTCACTGAATACACTGGTGAACTTCGGGGGAGGGGCGGTCTTGTCTGTGATGTTAGCTGTCACTAGCTAACCCAACTCCAACCCAGCAAGCTGGCTTAAACAAAAAGTACCCAATTCCCTGTAAATACCCCAGAAAAATTACCCAACAGAGGCAACCCAGCGTTTGGGTAGTAAAAACAACCCAGCATTTTTTAATGTGAAGTTTTCTCTTAAGAACAGCCTCCCATTTCAAAGTTAACAATATAAAATGAAAGTGAGAACCATTAATAATCCAAAAACTGTATGACTGACAGATTGTAAAGTTGGAAGTCCTCTTTAGAATTACCGAAAATTCTGCAGATTCATGCGGAACATCTGGGCATACTGTATATATATAATATGTATACAGTATTGGGGACATGCATACCAATGTCATGTGGTTGAAACCAAGACCATATTTCATGAAAGGGGAAATCAATCGGTGACAAATCCAAGCACAAAGACATCTGGGAACAATTCCAAGTTAATAAAGAAAACTTCACAAGAATGAACTCATTCATAGCCCTAAATACCAGTGGTGTGCTGACCATCAGGCACACTCAGACAAATATCAATAGGAGAAAACAAAACAGAAAAGAGCAACATATTAAAAACAAAATTCATACAATTTCTACCTAGGTTTTGTGTCCTCTACCTCTGCACATGGCTCTCATTTGGGATGTGTATGAGCGGGTTTTGAGTGTGTGTGCTGTAACTGGACTCACTGGTTACTCTCAGATTAATATGAGCTAGTTAAAGTGCATTACCTTTCTAGAGAAATCAAGGCTAAATATAGTGTGCTGCAATCAACCTACTGTTTGGCCAACAACATCCTCAAGTGTCTAGCAATGTTTTTTGAGGAGAAAACCAAAGTGGGAAGATAAACATTAAATTAAAGACTACCCTATATAATCAATAGCAATTTCGCTTGTGCTTATAAAACAACCCTACTGATAGACACAGCTAACTATGTAACCTGTTAGGGCTGAATTTCATTCCCAGTATGCAATTATGTGCCCAGATGTTATCGTTTCATCACAGTGACTGTTCAGCTATGTCTACCTGCTGTGATCATTTTACATTATCAACCTTAGGATTTGCATTTAAATACAATCTAAGATCAGGTCAGATGTCTTTCTGTTGAATGTTCAGAGGACTCGAATATAAAAGAGGAACCCATTATAATCAAATGGCAGATGTTAACCACAGTAGATATATTGAATAAGCTACTGTTATATAACACTTTCCACCTGAATCTGTGGTCTGTGTCAGACTCAGCAGGGATTCTGTAGAATTAGATATTTTTCTTTGTGCCTCTGTTGGGAACACTGGTAAATGTAACACGTATTTATGGTTTTATAGACATAAAGCTAGATAAAATATGGAAATAGCAAAATGGTGATTGTGAATTAAGATCAAGCTGTGACTTCAATTTCTTCATCAACACTACATTGGAATCATCCCAAGAAGAAGCTATGAACAAGACATCTGTATTAGTTAATGGTAGAGTGTTATTGAGAAGGGATACGTGTAATTAAATTATGTTTCAAAGGTTTGTAATATGTTTGCAATTTGCAGTAAGTTTAGATTTTTAGAAAACTCCTTCTATATTTGATTTAAATAACTTGCATTATACATTTAGAAAAGCAACAATAATCCATGTTTTAAATTATTTTGTGAGGACTATCCTCCAGGTAATCTGTTATTATAGAATCATTATCATATTAGGATAAGCACATTTACTGTATATTCAATTTTTCTTTTTTAACAATGCATATTGTCTCTAAGCAGCTTTACAGAATAAATAAATTGAAATAAATTAGAAAATAAATTTAGTGCTTTATAGGTAAATACAGTAGTAGCATTTTAAAATCAATGTGAAATTTCACTGGGAGCCAAAGCAGAGTGGATAAGATTCACATGATGAAACAGAAAGGGACAACCAGCTTACTTACCAGTTACAGTACTTTGCTATGTGAAAACTTACTTCTAGCTGCATGTGGTCCTAGGACCAGTAATGCTATCTTGTCAGAATTAAGAAGAAGGAACTTAATAGCCTGCCAGTGACTACATTCCTCAACTTTATTTAACTAGTGCCTCTCATCTTGTTTTGCTGAAACATATACAGTAACTGACACCAGCATGACAGTGAAAACTATGCTGTATACTATACCATCCTTATGTTGCACAGTGGTAAAATATAGCGAGAAAATAGCAGTGGGAAACAGAAACAGAATCTTGTGGAATGGCAAACTTTACTTTAGTGCATGTAGAATGGTCACCATTTACATCTACAAACTGATAATGATTTTCAAATAAGACCTGAGACAGAAGAGGGCAGTTCCCTTAACTCCCAGAGCATTTTCTAATCTGTCAAGGAGAATAGTCCAATTTCTGGTGTCAAAAACTACACTAAGGTTAAGCAACAAAAGCAAGGAGACACAACCCTGATCAGAGGCAAGTAGTAGGTTATATACCACTTTGCTGTCCCTGAGCTGATGTCAGAAATAAGAGGATCCTAAAGTAGGACACAACAGATGTTGTCTTTAAAGATTTTAATAATAAAATTTGCACTAAGTGAAATTAGATCAGTCTCTTGAAGGGGAGTAAAATATTATGATCTGATATAGTTAGCCTATCACCTGCATGAATATGTATTTAATTGTCTGTTTTTAAAGTCTGATTAATTATGATTTTTATTTTTTTTGCAGGATATTTTACATTTTGTTATTAAAAATTCTTCACTACTACATTATTGGTATGCATGTTTCTTTCTTTGGAGGGCTTATTCCTAGTTAATTTTGCTACAGTAAAAAAAAATATCTATAGTTATTGTTGAGTTGATCTTATAGCACTAAGAGCTTTTTATTTATTTATTATTATTTATTTTTTTACAGTTTTATTTCTTGTTCCATGCTGTTTGATATACTACCAGTTTAGTAGACACGATTTACATTCTAGTTTTCGAACTGCTTGTTTTAAGGTATGTTTATCATTATAACAGGGTGTTACTTTTCTAATATTTTTGTTTAAGTAGGGCTAAATTATCTAGGGTATTATAGAACTTTGGGCTGTGCAAATGTCATTATAGTTTCTATAGTTTAATCCAAAAGTTAGTTTTGAATTAAATATTATATTTAATCCAAAAGTTAGTATTAGTAGTAGTGAGGATTTATAATATGATGGGAACCCCATCATTCTGCTTCCTGACTCATTATGTGATACCACACCCTACATCCAAAACATTTGTGTCTTATGCAAGCCTTTTGTTGACCTGCAAATGGCTAATGTATTTCCTATCATCTGTCTGTCTCTGACTTACATGTTAATGACTGGTTCTTTTGATGTATGGGATGTACGTGACACAGGGCACCTGGCCAAAAGCTTAAATATGCTCTCTTTGCTGATAATAAACAGAGATCTTCAGACACATGTGTGCACCTGCACTTATCATCTCTCCCAGTTCGGTCTCAACCGGTATGTGTATCGAAGTGTGGTGGACACAAAAAGCAATAATTCTTCTTTTAAGCCATCTTAAAACTTAAAAATTCAGACATTCTTCTTAAACCTAACCAATTGAAAAAAAAAAAAACAGACTCTCTTAGTCTTTCTACCACAGTCTCTATATGTTGAAACCTGAGTGGCAACTTCTTGCAACTAGCAGAAGATCGGGTTAGCCTGTTTGTCTGGTCCCTAGTCTGGGCTCTGGGTGGTCACTGATTTAACTAGGAATTATATTAAGTCCTTCATAAGGTCCGACCATTCAGCTGCATGGTAAGGTTTTACCAAACTTTAACCTGAACCATATTGACAAAATGGTGTGAGTGGTAGTAGCTTGAGACATCTATTTAAAAAAAGGTTTTGAGTGACAAGTTGGACATTACACTTTTCCGTGCTGTTCAACTCCATTTACAATGCCTTGCTAAAGAAAAAGTTGCACAATCTAAGCTTTAACTACTGTACATCCCATTCCTAGCGCACAACATGATGGACAATTCATGTGTGTAAATGATGTCTCATTCTCCCAGATCCACTCTTTCACAACCTGAGTCCAGGACTATGCCTGTTCCATCCAGGAAGAAAAACCCCACTCATGGGTTAGCTTGGTCATTCAGTACGTTCAGTTAGTGAGCTGACTTAATTTTATTGCCACATAACATTGCTGAGCCTAAACCTAGATTTCATTCATTCATTTTTTTTCAAACCACATTTCTGCTGCTGGGTTGATGTTGCTCCACTATCCTTCCACACTTGAATAATGTTTTGGGGAAATGTTACCTCAATTCCAGTAATTTAAACTCACTTTAGTTGTTTCTGTTGATTGATGCCGACCAATAATGTGACCTTTCTGAAATGACTATTTTATTACCCAGGCAGTGTATAACAAAAAGCATATCTGATATTTTTGTCAACCCATCCACTAAAGTACCACTAAATGCATACATATCATACATATTGTATTTCATCAAAATCTATATGTCCATTCTGGCAACAATGCTCCTAAAAGCAATTTTACTTTATTTATTTGTTTAGTTATTTTGGTTAGCTTTTCAGTGATTTTGTTAAAGGACCTTTGTAGAAGGTTCAATAGCAATGGCATTATCAAAAGGTCAATGCGATTAACAAGAGTCTGGACGGAGATTCGATTGCACAGGGATCAGAGCAAATAAGAATTTGAAAAAGGGTTGCTGGAGCCACGCAGTGGGACAAGGCCGAGTTGGGGCCAAGATGTATCCGCAGGGCGCTCGCAATAGTGCATCGTACTGCAATTAACCCCAATCAATACCGACAGACCAAGAGCACATTGACAACAACAACATCTTTATAACTCAATACCTTCCCTTAATGTTCATCAAATTCATGCTAGAACTCATCACTTTGTGTCACACCCACTGTGTGTGTGTACTGTTTCTCAGGCTGCTTTGTAACAATCTCTGTTAAAAGTGTTATACAAATCACATTCATCTAAGATAGAGTTTGAACAGACCACTGACACCGTTTTTAGTATTATGGCCTCTCACTACCAGAGTCCCTGGTTTGATTCTGGGTTTGAGTTATCTTAGTGGATTTTGTATGTTCTAACTATGTCAGTGTCAGATTCTTCTATGTTCTCTGTCTATCTTTCACTTCCCAAAACCATCTTTAAGGTTGTCCCAAGGTGTGAAAGTGTGTCCCTACAATTGACTCGCATCCCATTTATAGGGTATTTCCGCTTCATGCCCAGTGCCTCAAAGATCCAATATATTTTTGGATACACACCAGGATACAGTGCTCATTGAAGATAAATGAATAATTACTGGAATTAATAAATGTTGATGTGACTTATGGGCTTTGCTCTTTGTGATTTTCCATTCTTTGTCCTAGAGCAATTCCAGGCTGTATTTCATCAGTTTTGTTCATTATCATTTTCTTTTAACTCTATTATGAGAGTTGATTTCCCACTAATGTTAGTATTGGCATGTGTGTTGAATTAAGGCCACATTTTATGGACCATGACTCTTCAATATGCTTTAAGATGCAGACTCTATGATTCTATCCCCCGGAATTAGAAGAGCTTGACCATTTTTTTGACTTTCACTATACAAGGAGTCTTTTGGCTGGTGTATTAGGATATGTGGCGTATTTCACATGGCCTTCTGGGTTTATAGAGCAATTTAAGCACCTTAAATTGATGCTTGTATTGTATATAAGAACAGAAGAACTACAGTTACTGATTGTATACATACATTAACTAGTTACAGTTAGTAAAGTAACAAAAGTAAACTAGAGTTAGTAACCCTTAGTAAAACCAATCAGTAATCTGATTGATGATAGTGAGAAACATTGGCTCAGTGGTAGGTGTTTTGTCTGCATTGCAGAAGGCCCGGTTTCATTTCCCAGCCATTGGATGCAACACTGATCTTAAGCCTGGATAAAATGGGAGTTTTGTGTCAGAAAGGGCATCCAGCGTAAAGCCTTTGCCCAGCTTGTATGTGCAGACCTGATGGTCCACTTTGGCGACCCCTTGCCGGGAGCAGCCAAAAGACCACCACCAACAATGATAGCCATTCCATGTGTTTTAAAAGTTTAATAGCAATAGGATGCATAACTATAATATATGTGTCACTCCACGTCACAGGTGTTATAATTCTCGTTAACCCTTGAAAACGGCCATTAATTGGTGTGTGGAACAAGGGATTCTACAACATACGTAGCACAGGCGTCTTCCATTTTACACTATTTGGGATTCAACACCATAATAGTTAGTTAGCTGAGGCTATTCTCAACTAGAACAAGTTGAGACATAAAGAGAAACATACAATAGTTACAGTTTATTTTCCTCCCCATTTGGCTACATACAGGGTGGGTTTCATTTAAATTAGCGAGACAATATTTAATGGCTATAGAACCTGTAGTACCACTGGTGTACCACCCTCTTTTGCTCTTATTGTGCGTGAGTTTGCTGATGACACGGTCGTGGTGGGCCTGATCTCTGACAACGATGAGACGGCCTACCTGGAGGAGATTGGAAATCTGGAGGACTGGTGCCAGAGGAACAATCTCCTCCTGAACGTCAGCAAGACAAAGGAGTTGATAGTGGACTTTAGTACTAAGCAGGAGAGGAACTACAAGACCCCTGCCATCAACGAGAGACCAGTGGAGAGAGTGCACAGCATACCTCGGTGTTCACATCACGCAGGACCTGTCATGGTCCTGTCACATCAACACCGTGGTGAAAAAGGCACGGCAGCGTCTCTACCACCTCAGGCGCCTGAGAGACTTTAGACTGTCCTCTAAGGTGCTCAGGAACTTCTACTCCTGCACCATAGAGAGCATCCTGACGGGAAACATCTCAACCTGGTTTGGGAACAGCACAATGCAGGACAGACGAGCCCTACAGAGGGTGGTTCGATCAGCTGAACGCATCATCTGTACCAAGCTCCCTGACCATCAGACGATCTACAACAAGCGGTGCTGGACCAAGGCCAGGAAGATAGTGAAAGACCTCAGTCATCCCAGCAATGGACTGTTCTCTCTGTTGCGGTCAGGAAAGCGCTTCCGCTCCCTGAAGGCCAACACAGAGAGACTAAGGAGGAGCTTCTTCCCGCAGGCTATACGAGCTCTCAATCAGAACACCACATAGGACCTAACACTCACACACTTGCACATTTTGCACACCTCAGGACTGCAAACTTTTTAACTTTTAACTTTTACCAGGACGCACAATCCGTTTACACATGGAACATTTGCACACTTGCACATTTTGCACACTGTGAACTTGAACTTCACTATATTCTGGGCTGCACTACATCACATTTCCATTATATTTCATTTACTATATATATTCTCTATTTTTATTAGATATTCTTTAACTTCTTTATTTTTATCTTATTCTAATACTTTACTTCATTTTTATTCTTATTGCTGTATATTATGTAAATAAGTGTTTATTTTAAATCTCTTATTTCTTTTTTAATAAGGAACATTTTTCAATTACTGTGGCACTAACACCTTTGTTCTGGAAGTGTTTGTGTGTGCATATTTGTGTGGATTTTTGTGTGGTTTTGTTTTTTCTCGGAGCAATGCATAAACACAGGTTAATTGCAAATTTTATGCAGCTGGTTTAAAAACAGATATAACACTTGATAATTTTTTTTCTCTCTCTCTCTCCACTCCAGGAAGACTCAGAACACTTTCACAAGCTGCTTGTGATAGGTTTGTTTGTTTGTTTATTTGCTTATACTGATTAATTTTATTGCTGTTATTTTCTGTCATATTTTTTAAAAGTCTTGTTGGAAATAAAGATGAGGAGTTGAAAGTTTTTGTGAAACCATGTGGAGAATAAACAGATGCATAGCCCAAGAGCAATGTGTGATTTGCAATGGGAACATCATGTTCTGCATAGAAGATATACGTGTATTTTGTCTATCTGTCTGCCTGTCTGTGCCTGCATATGCCGTAAAAAAAAAAAAAACATAGAAAATGTAAACATTAATGTGTGAAAAAATTTTAAGATGAGCATCAGCAGTGGTTTTGTTGTGTGATGAAAGCACTTCTATTATTATTATTATTATTATTATTATTATTATTATTATTATTATTATTTATTATTTATAAGAGCCAGAGCGATATGTATTCCAGAAATGATCTAAAAGCTGACATTATAACAGAAGTAAATGACATTATACTTTGCTGCAAGACACAATCACAACTGCATTCTTTCGTACATGTGATTGTTCAACCAGAAAACAAAACACCATAAGAGAAATTTAAAAGGACATTAGCTGCCTTTCTGTTTCTCCTCTGAGCCCAATTACTGGCCTGTCTAAGGATATACAGTAGGCATGCTACAGACATGTCCTCCAACACCATAGCCTTGAAAGTTTTTTTTTTTTAACCTTAAGAACTAATGATATTGCTTTTTGCTATTTTATTTCAGTACTTAAAAATAGTGTCTTCTTCACCTGTGACCAACGTTTCATAGGTCAGTAATTCTGGTAAGCCTGAGCTTCCAACTGCTTAGGACATTTTTTCCAAGCACCCACTGTACTGTGGAGAGGGCAAAGGTTACACACATCACATTCTTCTCACTGATGAACAACCACTTTGCATACCACACAGGAGGGTTCCTCCAGCTCATTATCAGAAACTGAGACTGGCCCCTTTCTGATATGGTGGAGAAAGGCACCATTCTTAAGTCGACAAGCGAATATCTCACCACTGAGAAAAAAAGTGGAAAAAAGATGGTGGTTTGTAGATCTGCACAGATTTCCGATGGCTGAATGCTCTGACACTGACAGACGCCTATCCCTTGTTAGATCAGCCTGATTGTTTAGCTGTGTTTAGAAGGAGCTCATAAGAACCCAGAACAACATCTAAAGAACTGCAGGTCTCACTTGCGTCAATTAAGGTCAGTGTTTATGATCCAATCATAAGAAAAAAACTGTAAAAAAATTGCATCAGTTGGAGAGTTCCAAGGCCCTAGCTACAGCTAACCAAGAAATAACACATTTACTAATAAGCATCTTGATTATCCACATTATAGACTTTTGGGCAAACATTCTGTGGACGGATGAGACAAGAGTTTTTTGATCCCCAAAAGTCAAACATTGAGGTTGTGGTGTGATGTTTGCAGCTTCAGGACCTGGACGTCATAATTGATGGAACCATGAACTCTGAGCTTTACCAGAAAATCTTAAAGAATGTCTGGCCATCCAGGCTATGCAGCAGGACAATAATCCAAAACATGTCGTGAGATGTTACAGTTTATATAAGAGCCTTTGTGCAGGCCTTCAGAAGGGAGCAGTGTAATGTGAGCTGCAGGAGTGATTGTACACACTTTACAGGAAAGCCCTTTCTGTTCAGAGATAACGTGGGTTTATTAATTGAACACAAAATGGACACAATGAAAACAAACTGGTCTTCTCAAAATGGGAGTCTCTTTTCAACTGAAACACAAACACAAAACTCCCTTTTGTTATTCTTTTTGTGGGTTTTCTCTTTTCTTTATCTTTTTTCTTTTAGCACACTATTTCCACATGCTCTTTTCTTGGACTTTGTCCTCTTACTTTTCTCTTTTCGTAGACTTGGTCTGTTCATTTTTCTTTTACTTTTGTCATGATCGTTGTTTTGTTCCTATTACTTACTCTCATACTGGTGCTTATTACCTAGAAGATTGGTCGTATTAGGTGACATGGAGGGGATCCACATGTGCCCTACCCAGACACTCTACTGGTCTCCCACAGGGCTCAGTACTTGGTCCTCTTCTGTTCTCCCTCTTCACCCGGTCTCTTGGTAAGGTCATATCACTCTCTCATCATCTATACCACTTAATCCTGTATTCAGGGTCACAGTAAGATCATATAAACACATGGATTTTCATACCATTGTTATGCAGATGACACACAACTTATTCTCTCCTTTCCCCCTCAGACACTCAAGTTTCCACCTGGATCACAGCATGTCTGGCAGATTTCTAATCCTGGATGGCAGGATCAACTGAAGCTCAATCTGTGTAAAACTAAACTGCTGTTCATCCCTAGGTCAAGACCTTGTGATATCCCTGGACAACAATCAGATCACTCCTTCGGCCACTGCCCGCAATCTTGGGGTAACTGTGGGTAATCATCTGTCATTTTCCCCCTACATCGCTAAGCTTACTCAATCTTGTTGATTTGTTCTTTAAAACATCAGAAGAATCTGCCCATTTCTTTCTTTACAGTCTTAGGTGCTTGTTCAGTCCCTTGTTATTTCAAGCCTGGGCTACTGCATTTCACTTCTGGCAGGTCTGCCTCTGTCCACCAGTCGTCCTCTGCAGCTGATCCAGAATGCAGCAGCATTTTCAACCTTCCCAACTTCTCCGATACCACCCCACTTCTCCACTTCTTGCACTGGCTTCCTGTAGCTGCCCACATCAAATTCAAAACCCTAATGCTCTCCTACAAAGCTAAAAATGGCCCAGGATCCACTTACCTCTCTGCTCTAATCACACCACGCACTGCACCATGTTCCGTCCAATCCTCCAGCACTGCTCAACTTGTTCCACCATCTCCCAGTGATCGAGAAAGACATTCATTCAGACTCTTTTCTGTTCTACCAAGGTGGTGAAATTAACTTTCTCTAGATGTTCGTAAAGCTGAGTCTTTGAAAAGCTTTAAATGACGAATCAAGACATATCTGTTTCTTCAATACTTGGACTAATCAGAAGCTCAGAACTGTGTGGTGCAGTTACCTGCAGATATGACCCTCTCTAGACCCGTGGTGTTACACAGTTATTAGGTTTAGAGAGCATTTATTTTTTCACACAGAGCCAGGCAGGTTTGGACAGCTTTTCCCATAATAAACGAACTAATCATTTAAAATCTGAATATTGTATTTACTTGGGTAAATACAAGACACCAATCTTACTAATAATCAAATTAATGAATCAGATAGCATTGTACATTGTTAATTTTAAGTTTGAAATAGCAAGCAGATTAAAGAGATTTTGAGGGAGTGGATTGCAAAGTTTGGAAGCTATAAGTCAAACTGTTGAGCAATACAGAAAGGACTGTTAACCAGGACAAAATGCTATGACTTCAGAGTAAAGGATTTATTATATTTTGTAAGCAGTTCAATAGAACGACTAATAAAAGAAGTCATATAGTAGTCAAGGCAGGATTCCATAAATATGCACAAACTAGTGTTTGTGGATTTTTATTGTTGGGCATATCTGTACTGATATCAAAATTGAGATGCGAAAAATTTCATAAATTATATAGCTTTATCTCCAGCAGTGTTGATACTGTACATTGGAGTGTAACTTAATGCCTGAAAGTCAGTGTGATATGGGCAGTGTGGTCAAATATCATCTTTAAATATGAGCAGCAGGTGGAACCAGCACATTATCCGTAATCCTTTCCCACTGTGGAACATTATCCAAGTTATGTATGAATGTCTTGTTTTTGTGTTTGCAGGAGAGACAAAGAATAGTATACTATATAATTTGTGCACCAAGCAGTGTCTGAGCAAGTGCATGCATTAAAAAAAAAGATGACAATTGTAGTAGCATGTGAAAACACATTGCCTGTAATTTATTAAAAAACCTGCTACTCACTATCTCATTCTTGCAGAAGGCATGCTGTCAGCAGAGCAGCTGAAGCCATTTCCTGCTCCATGCACAGGAGGACTAGTGGTTGCTGCAGTGCTTTGTGCATTTGTAACGCACTCTCTATGAGCACACCTCTCTGTCTAGGTTCGGAAGGAGCTGAGTGTTTAGTGCAACAGAAATACGGCACACAATTGGTAAATTGTACAGTTAAATCTTAATTAGCTTAGAATACATAATATAATTTCAGTACAAATATGAAACAAAAATGGGCCCTTTAAACAAAATAAAAGACTGAGTGATCACTCTCCTAATCAGTTTCTGTCCCTCCCGATGGAGTGTTCCTCAGTTCCTTTTCTATAATGGTATATGTAGGTATCTAGATGCCACTCCAAGTGATTGGCACCCTCCTACCCCAATAATTTCTCACTCAGCTGCTGCGTAGCTGCTGAATTCCCTAAAGATCAGCTGGTGGCTCGCCATCTCTGGTTCTGTGGATCCTCGCAGCAGACGTCGACGTTGTTCTCACTCTCAAAAGACCTGACCGAGATCAAAGAAGTACCGCGACGCAAGAAAACAGCACTCCGCACGGTCGACACCGTCTGTGTGGAGCTTTCTTGCCTTCTTTTAATACTTCCCTCCTTCACTTAACCTCGAACAAGTTTATAACTGTTTAGCACGGTTAAAGTGCAACGTGAAACAACACACCTTTTTTCTGCTTGTTCTCTCCTACCACTGCACTACTCTGCGCAACTTCCGTTCGCTGCACTCTAAACTTCCGGTGATTATTGATTAAAATTTATCTAACTGCAAAAAAAAACAACTAATTGTATTTCTATGACCTAATACAGGTACAGTATACTGTTTATATTTTAACCCTATATTTCCGGCTGGGTTACACATTCCTGGGGTGCATGAGCAAGAAAAATGACAGCAGTCTCTCTCCATATCACATAACAAATCACTCAACAATATTAAGTCACAATACAATGAATCAACTGACTGCCTGAATGCACTGAATGACCAGGTGATACCATAAACATACAGTATTTTTATCTAGAAAGCGATTACAACATTCACCAGAGCCCATATTTACTAAAGATTTACTCAGATTACTATATTACTACCACTCAGAATTACTCATAGGAATCATGCTCAAAGTTCATTTAGGATCAAAAAACATTCCTAGTGTTTATTTAGCTTGTAATTACTATATTACTACCACTATTATATTTTATACTAACTATTAATTTATAAAGCTTCCTACTTATTTTCAGTGAAGAGTCATTGTGTACAACACCGAGAGACGAGAGCCAAATTGTAAAAGAGTGGTTCTGGGATTGTGAAGATTAATTTTCAAACTTGAATTGGAAACCACATAGTCTTGGGCCCATATTTACTAAGCGTCTCAGAGTAGGAAATCACTTCTAAGTGTCCATAAAATTCTCAAAGTAACAACATGTCGGTCATACTTTTAGGAATAGGAGTAAGAGCAACATTCCTAAAAAGGAAAATCACTCCTATTTCCAGCAAAATGTAGGGGAGCTCTGGAGGTGTCCTAAGGGCAGCCTTTTTGTTAACACTGAGTGATATGGCGCTCATAAAAGATATATTTGAACAAAAATATAATACAGATTGTTGGTCCATTAACAAAGATCTCTTATGCTGTCTCCACAGGTGATTTCTACTTTAGATTTTTTTAGTAGCAGCAAAGATGCAGCTTTGAAACAGTGCTGATTTGGGTTTGTCACGGTCAAGAATGTCAGAAATAATAAATCAAACTTTGCTTTTACAGTACCACAAATATGAGACAATTTTAATCATCATCCATGGCACAAAAACATAGTTTCACAAATTGCTGTCCACTCACTTTTATATTTAGAGATAAAAGAAGGGCAGACTTGTTCTTTAATTATTTCTTTACATTTTACATCTCCATAAGCAAAAAAAATCTTATCTTTCTTTTCAGATTATGACAGTCCTAAACAGCCCTATTATAGGGGCTTGAAACTCTTGTAATTGGAGCAGTCTGGTTAGTATAACTTCATACAGCCAATTCATGCATCTACAAGTTTTGTTTGTGTGCATAATACTGTCACGCAACTCACACTGATTTCAACTTCTATTATGTCCTACCCTAAGGACATTCTATGATTCACTACCTACAATATTTCACTCTCTGCTTTAACCATGCCATGTTCGAATAGTGCCATTGCATGAAAGATGTCAGACCACAAGATGCATAGACCACTTATTGGTATCTGGTACTATAACTATTTACAAATGTGGCCATTAAAAATTTGTGTTTTTTTTAAATTATTATTATTATTATTATTTAAATCTGCCCACGTGTTAGTACAAAAAGACAAAGTGAAAACTTCAGGGTTTTTTTTTATTATTTTTTTTATAATAGTAATCATCATGCTTTTTTTATGTTTGTGTCCAGCATGGAATAAGGTTAGCGTCACGTGGTTCGGAGGAAACACGTGATAGTCTTCACCCTCCTGGCTGAGTGGTAGTAGTAGCCTAGTCATGGGGAGGAATTGGACGCAACTAAATTAGGGAGAAAATCAGATATGATCAGATTTATCGATACAAATACAGACATACTCCCCCCAGAAATGTAATGAATATATGCACAGATATATATTGGCTACTCGCTAGCTTTTGCAATGCAACATCATGCTATTGTGTTTGTGTACCTATTTTTTTTTTTCTGGGTTGCTACAATATCATTTCATTTACAAAAACACTTGCAAAGAGAAAATGAGGGATTGGCAAAGCTGTTCATGTAATAATAATAATAATAATAGATTCACAGCACTACTGCTACTATTACTACTAATAATAATAATAATAATTAATGGAGAAAGTACAGTCAAAGAAGAATCATTATTGATACATGACACATTTATGAGCTGTCAATAGGCACCTGAGAGAGAGTAACACATTATCGGCTTCAGTAGACACACAAATTAAAACATGACTGCCCCTACAGGTAATGTACGACATGTGCCTGAGAACTTCACTGCTGCCCGTGGCAGCTTGTGAGATCCCTTTCCTTGAGACATGCATTCTTAATGGCCACATCTGTAGGTGATCCACAAACTGGGGGCACAGATGAATTTGGCATATTTCCACATGTGGACTGGCAGTGGGGGTATGTTGTTAGGAGAGCATGTGTGAATGGTGAGCAGCAGCTTCAGTAGGCCATATGTAAACCTTTACACATGGGGTGTATTATCTTAGCTTATGGTTGTGTGTTTTTGTGTTTGCAAAGAGAGAGCAAGAGAATTCTGATTCTTGCTTTGTTGCTTCCCACAGGTTTCAAATCTGATGCATACCAATAGTCTTCCCCAGGTACCTCCAACTTATATTTGTTATTGTACTTTATTATTGTACATTATTTGTTTGTTCTGAATAGTCTAATCATAATTGGTCACATTTCTATAACACATAAGTGAGAAATTGATAATAACAAGAGATTTGTGATCTATTAATGAGTTTAAGAAAATTTGAGCTTATCTAGACCCAAGTGGAAAGTGTGCTGAAAATGTGGGCTGTTTAACAGATTGGTGACATCCGGTAAAACCAGGAAAACTAACAAGAAAACCAAATTAGCACTTCATACAGTGTGTGCATTCAATTCTTCTTACTTGGTGGCGGGACTGTGTCAACTTCTTAAGGAGAGAAGGTGATTATTCTCTGCCAGCCACATCTGTTTTCTCTAAACTAGGCCTAAACTAGCATTGTGTGTTTAGCACTTTATTTATGACTTTTAGGTTTCTCACTACATCTTCAAGTAGCCTGACTGTTTTTACAACCACAGTTGTTATCCATCATAAACCTTTACTGTAAAATACTAACTGCCAAATAAAGTTTAGCATTTCAAATATGCAATAAGAGCACTTCTCATAAATATAGTTTCAAAAGGACATGCATAAATGTACACAGAATAATTGCTGAGCGAGGGCGTCAGAGTGACATCAGATCACGGAAGAGAGAGAATAACTAATCATTTTGAGAAGATTGAATGGAAATCTGGTGAGTCACAGCAAATTAAATAAAGCTGTCCTTATCCCACACAGTGCAGCCTAGACTTCTAACTTTGCTGTAATGTCTGTTTTTTTTTTATTATTATTATAAGGGGTCCAGGATGCAGGTTGCAGGATGCAGTAACAACACCAAGAGGCACAATTATTAAGCATGGATGTATAACATGCCTTTGGTACAACTTTCACCCACACATATGCAGAAAAATAAGAGCTGTTAAAATGGCCACCTACAGCGCTAAACTGATCTCATTTTGTACTTTGCCGTCTCCTGCCTGCCTCAAGCACTCTTCATCACTACCTCGTTTGCTCTCTGTCACTCTTCATCACTCTTGTCTCACCTCTTCCACCCACCTCATCCTACCTCACATGCTCACTCTCTCACACACAATCCTCTTAGCTGAGACTGATTCCTCAGGCTTATGGGCAGCCAGGTGTACACTGCTCTCAGTTAAACTCTTGCGCACACACACACACACACACACACACACACACACACACACACACACACACACACACACACACACACACAAAGACCACAGACCATTAAGGGAACCAAATAAATCCTACTGGTTAGGTCTCACTTTTGTGGAGCAGGTAATGCTGAAAATTTGTGCATTTAAAGGGCCTGCATTTCACAAATGTTGAATTCAGGGGACTAAATAATAACAAAGTAGTAGTAAAGAAATACAGGAGAACTAAAAGGAAAGTGTAGGAAGTGTGTGTGACATATTTTTCAATCCCACTTACGATAGCTCCAACAGGAATTCCTCCTTATTTATATTGTCCTTTAAAGCTGAATAAAACCCTGGAATTCTGTCATAACTAGCGCTGTGCGAAAACACAAACACGCACGCACAAATTGGCAATTTTTGACACTGAATCCCAGACACATTCTTGGACACTACTGAGAGTTTCAGCTTCCTGGCCATTATCAGCCTTAAAAAACCTCCTACAAATGCTCTCTCCCTTTAAGTTTGTGTGTGTGTGTGTGTGTGTGTGTGTGTGTGTGTGTGTGTGTGTGTGTGTGTGTGTAACAGTTAACATCTTTTTTATTATGCCATCAATGTATTATGATATAATTAACTGCTTGACCCTAATAGTTTAATTATTGACCTATACAGATATACATGCTGCTTTACAACAGATTACAAAATGCTGATTTTTTAAAAGAATTCTCAATTTATAAGTGTGGCAGGGTAAGTGTTTGTTTTTATTTGTGGACTTGTTTGGGGCGTGGTTATCCAATTAAGGAGGGGAATGCAGTCTATTTAAGGACCCTTATTCTGATACGTGGGGACTTGTCTTGTGGTTTCTGGGTTCACCTCAACCTGCCGCGTCCCTTCCCATTCCTGGTTCCTGATTTTTCTTCAGGTATGATTGAATTCGGTTGGTGGTTTAACTATGTGAATAGCTTGGGGCTAATTTGTACTATTTATAATTTAATTATAGGGAGTCAGCGGGTGAGTCAAGTGGAATATTCGTAGCGGAGTGCACTTTCAGGTATGCCAGTATTTATAAGAGATTTCTTTTCATGAATAAAATTTCTTTTGTAGCAAGTATATTTATTGTTTATAGCTACTGCACCATATTAAGGTGAGAAGGTCGGCCGGTAGATCCATTTGCGGCCCTTGCTGTGAGTAATCATACAGCCTCATGTGGGGTGTTGTTTAACCCAGTAAGTATTTTCTTTTTCTTTTTTTATTTTGGTCAGTCGATTGTGCCCTAATGTGCTATTCCTTTTGTACTAGGAGTGAGGTAGAATATTATATTTCCGAAGCCTTATTCTTAGCGGACAACGCTATATGTGACGCTGTTGCTGTTTTGCTTATGGGTGTCGTGGACCCTTAGCTTGAGACTCGGCTGCCATGTGGGCCGTTGGGCTGGTAGCTATGGTACCGTCGGTGTGCTGAGTGAGGGTTTATTATTCTTATTTTTGACTTGCTTTCCTGTTTTTTTTTTTTTGTTTGTTTGGTTTGGCTGGATTGTCTTCATTGGTAGATTTGTTTTTGTGTGTTGTACTGTGATGCTGAAGGTGTTTGTGTTATTTTCTGGCTTTGTTGATGTGATGTGTTTATGTACCAGTATCGGTTGTATATAGGGCTGTGAGAAGACTTGAGTGTCCCAGCCCCTATACTACCGAGTCTGTGAAACTGTGTAGTTTATTTATTTTCTTTCTTCTTTTTTGTCTGATTATGGTTCAGTGTGGATTGTGTCGCCATCATTTGTTATCTATTGTGTTGTGTTGTGTTGTGTTGTGTTGTGTTGTGTTGTGTTGTGTTTCTTTACTTTTCATTAGGAGCCGGGCATGGTGTGGAACAGGGGAGGCTAGCTGCATTTGTTTGGGTGTGTGCTTCACCGAGTGCAGATGTGCCAACACAAGTTCCTTGCAGTGGGTGCCTGGCATTTGATTTGATGTGAATTTGGGGTGGGTTTTGGATGATTCCCTGAGCTGCAGCCGGCCTGCTCTGTTCCTGCTAGCCTCTGGCCCCAGAGGGGTATTTTTATAAAATAATTTATTTTCTTTGTGCTTAATTGGAAGAGGACATTTTATAGTTGGCCTTTTTAATAATAAAATATATATTTTGTATTGATACCCATGGCTCATTCGATTTTTATTCTTGCCTTCGATTAGTAGAACTTACCCGTGTGTCTTTATTGGGAGTATTTCTCTGGCGCCCCACCAGGGTGGTGTAAATTCTTTTGTACCTTCCTGTTCCTTTGGGATGTAGGCCTGCCACATAAGCATGCAAGCAGCCAGATTACCTCCATGTGGTATTTCTAACAATGAACTTGTCTATTACTGATAAACTAGTATTTGCTTAAAGTGCTAAAACCCATCACTGCTCTCACAATATAATATTTAATTCCTCTTATTCTTCATATTCTGTGCCAGGTCTAGTTTTGTACATTGAAAAAGCAGCAGTCAGATTTAACAAATGGACATTAATGCACCTTGAGTGTCTCTTATGTATAAATAGTTTAAGAGGCATCATCATTAAAATACAATGACAAAGGAGTTATTGCATGAAAATGTAACAATGATTTTTAAAGCTATAGCAGTAGTTCTAATCTATGGCTGCATTCCCATTACTAGCCACAGTATTTTGTTTTGTTTTTTTTTTTTCTTTTTTTTTTTTTGCATGCCATGATGGTTCTGGTTTGTAATTACAAATGACTTTTATATGATTCTAATGTAGACACATCTATGCTCTGAAAAGGTATGTGTGTGCACACCGATACGTCTTAGTTATACTGTCTGGGTTAAAACATGTCATATTTGTGTGACTACTTGTCCATTCAAACAATGGGGGGTTAAACAATGGGATTGGAAAAGACAGACTAGCCATTTGTTCTAATGGGCATGGGTGAGCCTTGATCCTTGCTCATGATTGTGTCACCAGTTTAATAATATATGCTTGATAAACAATGTTAACATGTTAATGTTATGGTTGATTGGTAAATCACACACACTCACACACACACACACACACACACACACACACACACACACACACAGAGGTATGTGGACAGAGAGAGAGGTAATGACCACAGGTGGTAGAAGGAGAAACGAGACAGTGCTTATTGTGACCACTTATTACTGTAAGACAGAAGCCTGGAGAAGAGTAAGTAAAAGAGAGGAGAGGTGCTGATGAAATTGGCTCAAGTCCTGCAGATGCTTTATGAGCCTGCTAGAGAGAGAGAGACCGAGAGCGAGAGAGAGAATGGAAACCACATTATGCATCCTGCCCAAAGGCCTGCTCTTATTACATTTCCAGCTGGCCAAAAGCAGACCTCAGCACAGAGGGACTCACAGAAAAAGATCGTAGCATATTACATGCACACACAGACACAGAGAAAGGAAGGGAGATATCTCATCTATTCTACTGTATCCTTACATGTCAGTGGTCTTTATAGCTCGTGGTTCTCTTTGCATTGTTATATTTCTTTCTCTGCATACACACACAAAAATAAAACTATTATATAAAAAAATGAAGACCTGGCTACAGCAGGGTCTTTCTTCCTTCTGTAAATATACACATAAAATTTCAGCTGACACACATGGTGGAAAGCAATCCCTACTATATCTACTCCATGATTGCAATGAACATTTATCATTTATCAATGAAGAGGGAAAAAGATTAAGGCACTTAAGCTTGGTCTGTTTTATAAATGAATATTATTGCATTTGGAATACTACAGTGTCTTTGACACATAGCTGATAAAACCAACAATGTAAAAAACCATGACACAATAATGGCCGCATGTTGTCTAAGGGGCAAGGGCAAAAAAGAAAAAGGTCAATAAATAAATAGATACATTGTCCATTTAGCATATTGTTAGAGAATGACTACAATTGGTTGAATTCATTAGATTGACCAGACAGTACAGTAGGAAAGGCATTCAGTGCAGATCTGAGAAAGGAAAGATTTACACAAGTAATCAATGTCTTTTGACACCATTTCTAAACAATTGCAGTTTCCAAGTTCGGTTTAAACAAATGTACATAAATACAAGTTATTGGGAGGTGGAGCCACTTTTTCGAGGTCTGGAAGAAGATTCAGGATGTTGCTCAAGCTGCTCAGTTGAGAGAAAATTGGGTTGGATAATCAAAAAAACAATCCAGAAACTACAGAAACAATTCAGGCCTGCCATGAACCGGAAGCTTCTGAAACACCGTGGAAAATGGCTACTGTAAAATGTGTTTTATATTGCCAAAGACGGAAAGGCTGGTTTTCTAAGAAAGAAGCCCCTGGTCCAAAAACAACAACTTTGAGTGTGAATAACTTCTCAGGAACCCTAAAGGTGGATAGCTGTTGTAATATAGTTGAAACAACATAGCAATGACACCCACTGTTAGGACAATTCTAGGAAAACATTGTTTTTGAGAGTTAGAAAGACTTTCATGAAATGTATAATCTTTCACATCTGACCTCAGCCACGGTCCCTTAAGTTTCTAACATCTTCAATCTTTTTTCTTGTTTTTGTTGTTGTTGTTGCTGTTGTTGTTGTTGTTACCATGTTGGCAGCTTCTCACTAAAATATTTCTTAAATTGCTGTTTTTATTTATTTATTTGTTTATTGTTATTGTTAGTATTATTATTATTAATAATAATAATAATAATAATAACATAATTAATAATAATCAGATTTTTTTTTTCATGTGATACTCATTATGTGAATGCATTTATAAGGATCAACAGCATGTTTCATAGTGAAAGTATGATACTGGTAAGTATTCAGTGCTCTCACAATAATCGGGAAAGTTTGCTGCTGGTGACAGGAGAAATATAACAATCTAAAAAAATATAACAATGTAAAAAAAATCTAAAGGTGTGGCTGAGTGCAATAGGTAGTGCTGAAGCAACTACAGCTACGACCTAAAGAAGGTTTTGTTGGTGCTTTACTGTTGGTCTGCCTCCATAAATAATACATCACTTTTTACCATAATGTCCAGTCAGTCCTTTGTAACAACATCTTACTGGACATAGTAACTATAAGACATAGTAATATTCACAATGTTTTTCTTTTGTTATTAATTTATTTCCCAGGTCCTTTGCTGGTGCACGCCATTATATCTAAAGGTCACTTTATCTCTTGCTTTTTGCTTATGGGGGTGTTTAACGGGGCACTATATATATATATATATATATATATATATATATATATATATATATATATATATATATATATATATATATTTTTTTTTTTTTTTTTTTTTTTTTTACTGAAAGACACCAATGAGGGCACTTCATTCTGTACTGTCACATAAAAAGATACTCTGGAGCACTACCTGATTTACTCATAATTAATATGGCCATTACAGAACTTTGATATGTTTTCTTCTTTGTGCAGACCTTAGATGTCACTTTATCATGTTTACTTTACTGTGAGGCCACCTTAGAGAGAGCATTTTATCATGTTTGCTTTACTGTGGGGGCATATTAAAGGGCATTTTTATCACATTTGTTATACTGAGGGGAAACTCAAATGGGTATTTTATCACATTTGCCTTACTATGGAGGCACCTTTGAGGCTTTGTTGTATGCTCTTTGTTCCCAGGGGCGCCAGAGGGATCGATCACTCCTCTCTGAATCTGCCACTGACATATCCAATGTAGAGGAATGAGAGAATCCAAAACTCTTGAAACAAGTGTCACCACTCTGACAATCACCGCCTACATAATGCAGTGTTAATAAGTACTCTAGCACATTATCATGCCAAATATGACACATATAATTCATCCAGCAATCCTGTGTGACTATGTGAAATAAAAAAGGCAATTATATTCCATGAACCAGACTCTATCTTTATTAACTGAGCTTTCAAAAGATGTCATGCATAAGACGTAAAATGGCAGAACTTCAAAGGAAGAAATGGCACAAAAGACAGAGAACCAGAAAAACTAAAGTTTCATCTTTTGTTCTCTTTTATTCAGAGAAGTCTAAGGAAACAATAGAGTCTGTTGATGACATTTAGAAGTTGGGAAGGAACAACATGCTACTCTACTTAGACTGTAGATTGCTTATGCAGTCTATGATTTGGGCAAAATTTTGTTGCATTGTGGATAAACAAGAGAGTAAAACAATCCAAATGCACCCATAAGAGATTGGGGAGAATGGATGAACACACATGAAAATTCAAACATATTCATATTATACTTTTTTTTTTTGCTGGCCTTCTGGGTGATTGTATTAAGAATCTGATACATTTATCAAGCTTAAACTTAAAGACTCATCTTGAGTCTTACCTTGATTAGACAAAATAAAATACATTAATGATTGTGGTTTTGGATGACAGCTTTCCCCCTTTGTGCATCTATCAACTTAGTTCTAAAGTAAAATTGCAAAGGATTTAGCAGAAATGAAGAACTTTAGCAGAAATGAAGATGACTGGAAGTAACTTTGGGATTAAAAGCATTTAAACTAGGGTTGTCGGTGGAAAATAGTACAGTTTAATGGATTTAAACAAGGTGTATGATTTCACACTCATACATATTTTCAAATTCTACAGCCTAAGCCAAGAAAAGACTCAGGCACAAGATCTTAAACAGGCACAAGAGTCACCACTCCACCATAGTCCAACCAGGAATCAAACACAGATTAAACCAAACACATTATAGGCAATATATCAATTGTCATCAATTTTCATCAAGGAAAGCTTGTAGAAGCACTCACCACCTTCCCTCTTTCTTTGGCACTAGGGACAGTTTAACATCATGTCCTGTGTTTTTTTTATTACATTTATGGACAAACACTGACATTTTTGTAACATAATTTAATATATAATTATAATTGACATATATAATTAAAGATATTAAAAATATATAAGATATATAAGATAATATATACTGTATAATATAAGATATTAAAAATATATAATTAAATATAATAGTCATATACAATTTTTCAAGAACCCTTAAGGTAAATATATCATAAACCTGTATGTCTATGACTATTATCTTTAATTTAGACTAAGCCTCTATTTTATATTCCCTACGTAGACGGCCTCCCCTTATGCAGGTGTGTGAAGGGGCGGGGCCGCTATATAGTGCTCGCCCACATCCTGGCTCATTCACCTTCCGTCTTGTCCTGTACGGCTCATCACAGTGCCATGTCTGACTGTGAACCTTGCAGTGACCCAGAGATTGACTCATCTGCACGGGGGCATCCACCTCCCAGCTTTGATACAACCTAACTTAGAAGTGAGTCAGAAGTGACTCTTTCTTTTTTTCTTTTCTCTTGCATGTTTTTCCAAAACCAAAAGTGAAAATAAAAGACTTTTTTGTTTTTTCGCACTGCAACAACTGACTTGTGGCATCTGTTTTTCACTCACTGCTCACTTACACTGTTGGAGAATGCTTAAGACACCCTGGAACAATACCTGGGAAATTTGCTGTAAATGTGTATTCAACAAAAGATAAAACAGCATCTTATTCTGGAACTCCAGGTGACCACAGCAGGGCTCACATGCCTACAACAATGTGGCCCCATGCAGGGACCCATGCACCTCTTAGCAAAACTCACTCCTCATGACCACATTGAGGCTTTCTCCAGATGTTTGAGAGGTCAGCGGAGCAGGAAGGATGGCCGAGGCGAGATTGGAGTGGCATTATTATTCCCCTTCACATGGGAGATGCTCAGCGAGCCTACTTTGCACTTGGCAGAGGAATTGGATGACTATGACCAACTAAAAGAAGAAACCATAGCATGCTGCAGTCTCTCTCTCACTGGGAAACCATCTAACTGGGTGTACCATCACTGTACCTCTTTTTTTAGGGAAAGACTGGGCCAGGCGGCTGCCACTGAGGAGGAGAGGAAAGAAAAAAAGCAAGTGAGAAAACATAGTGTCCTCCAACCCCTCATTGCCGGCCAGACCCGAACGACCATGCAGATTTCCCTGTTTCAGCAGGTACAGTGGAACCTCGGATTGCAAGTAACGTGGTTTACGAGTGTTCTGCAAACCAAGAAAATAATTTAAATAAATTTTTATTCGAAACCGAGCAAGTATTAGTTTACGAGCGCCGAGTATCATGTATCACCGATTGACACCGAGTGACACTCTCTCACCTTCCCCCCTCCCTCCACTGCTTTGCAAACACGCAGAAACTCTGCCCGTCTCTTATGAGTGTGCGCGCACAATTTGACACCGACATACACACGCGCACAGACGCTTTCTCGCATTTTCACCCCCTCCCCGGCTTCATAAACACACAGAAACTTTTCAAAGGTAAGGTGCTGGTTCATTTGTTCGTTTTTTTTGTTTGTTTTTTTTTACTTTACAGCAGTGATTCCCTTAGTATCCGTTAAAATGGTGTTTCCGCTGTGTTTATGCGTTTGTTGTGAAACTTAAAAAGTGAGTCCGTTAATATACGCTCATGCCAGTCTCAGAGAGATTTCTTTTTTTTTCTTGTTAAAACGGTGTTTCCGTTGTGTGTGTGCGTGTGTGTGCGCGTGTGTGTGTGTGCGCGTGTGTGTGTGTGCGCGTGTGTGTGTGTGTGTGTGTGTGTCTTTGTTATGAATCTAAAAAAGCGAGGTGGGGAGAGGGAGGAGGAGTGTTACTGTGTAAAACGAGTCAAGAGAAGGGGCTAATTCCACACACACACACACACACACACACACACACACACACACACACTGCGCGGACCAACGGAAACACTTATCTGTCAGGATTTATTTGTTTTATTTTCATTTTATAGATTGTATTTATTATTTTTATGTATATATTTTTTGGGGCAGTGGAATGAATAATTTGAGTTTTCATTATTTCTTATGGGAAATTATGATTTGGTTTACTTCTGGAACTAATTATGCTCGTAATACAAGGTTCCACTGTAAATGGAAATTTTGCACAGCTCCAGAGGGAAGACGTTCACTTAAAGCACGGCTGGAGTCAAGTGCACAAGATAGAGAGAAAAGCTAATGGCGGTGAAACAACTGCTGGCGGTGTGGAATAGGCTCCTATACTACTCCACCGAGAGAACAGTGTGATCTGGTGCCACAAGAAAAAATGGCTAGAGTAAATCATATGGTACATTTGCATCCTACTGGCCGACACCTCAGAGTAAAAAAAAAACACGGCAAAGAAGATCAGAGATTGCTTTCACTGGCTGGGGCTCGACATGGAAAAACCTTTGCCAGTGCTGCCCCGAGTGCCGTTAAACTGGACCTAAAAAGCACGCTCCCACCCACTGATTCCCTTACCTATCATCAGCCTCCCCTATGATGGGTTTCCTCAACTTTTCCTCCAGTTTCCTAACACAGTCCAAATACAATGTTCAATGTGTGTGTGTGTGTGTGTGTGTGTGTGTGTGTGTGTGTGTGTGTGTGTGTATACTTTTGTATTTTTTTTTCTAAATATAATCAGCAAAAATAACATATTTTCAATATTATTGGAAAGCATATTATAATATCACAAACATTATGTGCATTCATTTAGTTTGGACAATTATCATAATGTTGCCAAACTGACAGTTTTATGTATGTCCATTCTTCAGATGATGTTTTCTTGCTTGCAAAGTGATTAATAAAAAACATGAATATTCATTAAAAACATTTAAAATGCATTTGTAATTCCTAAAAGAATAATATTGTTAAATTGATTGTTTTTATTTAAACATATGAATACATTATATTTGTTGTGTCCTGTTTTTGTTTTTATTATTATTATTATATTATTATTATTATTATTATTATTTGTCTCAAATGCATTCATTCATTCAACATCATTTATTATGTGAAAAAAAGTGTCTAAACCTGCCTGGCCCTATGTGAAAAAGTAATTGCCCTCTAAAACCCAATAACTGGTTATGCTCCCCTTGCTGTAATAACTGCAATCAAGCGTTTGCGATAACTGGCAATGAGTCTTTCACATCATAGTGGAGGAATTTTGGACATTAGGGCATTGGTGGCTCAGTGGTAGGTTTCTTTAGTGCCATGCAGGGGAAAACTTTCATCTGGGTCCAGTTCCCAACCAATTCCCAACACGATGCGATAAGCACGCCCAAACCCACAAAAAGGAAGTTACATTTTATTTCAGTGGAAGCCATGTTGAGTTGCAATGAACAAGGGCTGTGTAGTTGTGCCCTTACCTTTGTTCCCATATTGTGTTTCCCCAACCGATTAATTCCCACTGACGTAAAATTTTATTTGTCATACACAGAGTTTTCAAATAAGAATATAAGGTATGAAATAAGAGAAAAAAATTAAATATACAGTAAGAGAAAATTTACAAATATCAAACCTTTATACAGTATACAGTACAGTGGGGCAAAAAAGTATTTAGTCAGCCACCAATTGTGCAAGTGTGCAGCTTGGTGTGAAGAAATCAACTGATAATCTCTCTCTATCTAGGGCTCCACGCAAGATCTCACCCCATGGGGGCAAAATGATCACAAGAACTGTGAGCAAAAACCCCAGAACCACACGGGGGGACCTAGTCAATGACCTGCAGAGAGCTGGGACCAAATTAACAAAGGCTATCATCCGTAACACACTGCCCTACCAGGAACTCAAATCCTGCAGTTCCAGATGTGTCCCCCTGCTTAAGCCAGTACATGTCCAGGCCCGTCAGAAGAGAGCATTTGGATGATCCAGAAGAGGATTGGGAGAATGTCATATGGTCAGATGAAACCAAAATAGAACTTTTTCGTAAAAAAATTTGTCGTGTTTGGAGGAGAAAGAATGCTGAGTTGCATCCAAAGAGCACCATACCTACTGTGAAGCATGGGGGTAGAAACATCATGATTTGGGGCTGTCTTTCTGCAAAGGGACCAGGAAGACTGATCCATGTAAGGGAAAGAATGAATGGGGCCATGTACTGTGAGATTTTGAGCGAAAACCTCCTTCCTTCATTGAAGATGAAACGTGGCTGGGTCTTTCAGCATGACAATGATCCCAAACACACCACCCAGGCAACGAAGGAGTGGCTTTGTAAGAAGCATTTCAAGGTCCTGGAGTGGCCTAGCAGATCTGGTGTCCAGATCTCAACCCCATAGAAAATCTTTGGAGGAAGTCTGTGTTGCCCAGCGACAGCCCCAAAACATCTCTGCTCTAGAGGAGACCTGCATGGAGGAATGGGCCAAAATACCAGCAACAGTGTGTGAAAACCTTGTGAAGATTTACAGAAAACGTTTGACCTCTGTCATTGCCAACAAAGGGTATATAACAAAGTATTGAGATGAAATTTTGTTATTAAACAAATATTTATTTTCCACCATAATTTGCAAATAAATTCTTTAAAAATTCTATGTGATTTTCTGGATTTTTAAAATTTATTTTGGCCTCTCTTATCTTTTTAAGTGGGAGAACTTGCACAATTGGTGGTTGACTAAATATTTTTTGCCCCACTGGAGAGAGAGAGAGAGAGAGAGAGAGAGAAACATTTATCTGTAAAATTTTATATTATGTACTAATAATAAAATATAAAATTCAAATATAAAAAATATAATTGAAATGGAATTGGGGTTTAGAAACCATCATGAGCAAGACAATGTGTAGAATAATGGGCAAAGTTAAAGTTCCATGATGTGCAAAATTTGCAAATGTGCATTAAAATTTAATATGTAATGTGCATTGTGATGAACAGTGAGATTGTTTTGTGTGAGAAGGTCAGATTATTAAGTCCTATGTGGTGTTATGATTGAGAGTCTGTATAACCTGCGTGAACAATTACTCCCATGACCCAACACTTCCCTCTGAGTCCTGTGTTGGGGTTTCCACACTTAACAACATATTTGGTGGCCTTATAACAACTGAATGCAGTACTAAGCCCAGATAAAAATGAGAGGTTTGTGTCAGGAAGCATATCCGGCGTAAAATCTGTAAGCGATGGTCCACTGTGGGGCAAATTATATATTGCATACATCGTCTGTGCTTCAGGGTAGGGGGGGGCCTGGAGCCTATCCCAAAAAACCTAGGGCACGAGGTGGGACAGGGTGCCAATCCATCACAGGGCAAACCTACATACACATACTCACATGCTCATTCATACACTAAAGGTAATTTGGGAATGCCAATTAGCCTAACCTGCATGCCTGTGGACAGTGGGAGGAAACCGGAGCACTGAGAGGAAACCCAACCAGCACGGGGAGAATATGTAAACTCCATGCACACAGACCCGACATGGGAATCAAACCCTCAACCCTGGAGGTGCAAGCTACCACGCCGCCATGTGGTTACCAGTTTCTTTTCATTTTAATTAAATTATATTGTTTTTTATATAATTTTATATATCATATTATATTATATTATATATTATATTATATTATATTATATTATTATTATATTATATTGTTAGGAACAATACAAAATTGAGAAATGTAATTATTTAAATGACCAGATTTTTTGTGTTTGTGTGACAATTTTAAAAGAAAGGTAATTAACAATAGGTGGTGTGTTGAAGTGAAAATATTGTCCAACCCTATAGGGAAGCAGAAATAAACATTACACAGATTAGGAAAGTTTAAAATGCTTCCAGACTCACTCACTCACCATCTACTGTATTCTGCTTAATCCTGTATTCAGGGTCACGGGGGGCCTTGAGCCTACCCCAAGAGACTTAGGGCACAAGGCGGGGTACATCCTGGACAGGGTGCCAATCCACCAATGTGTGCCCTGCCAATCGTAGAGCACACACAGGGCACCTACATTCACACATTATGGCCAATTTGGGAATGCCAATTAATCTAATCTACATGTCTTTGTACTGTGGGAGGAAACCCACCAAGCACAGGGAGAACATGCAAACTCCATGCACACAGAGACGAGAATCGAAACTGGCTGGTAATCAAACCCGGACGTTGGAGGTGCAAGGCGACAGTGCTAACCACTACACCACCGTGCCTCCAGGCTTCCAGACTTTCTTGTATTTATAATGTAGTCTTAAAGAATAGTTCTCCAGACTTCTGAAGAACATTTTTGGCTCACATTATTAGTCCAGTCCCTGTTCCTGACCAGTTTCAGAGGAACATGATTTTGTTTGTTAAGCCGCACAGTGACCTATAAATAAACAATATCTAACTTACTTAAGTCATTACCTAGTGGTAAACAGGTGCACATGATGAAATATGGTCAAGCGAATGATTAGTATCTGGTGATGCTGAATGTTGACTGGTTGAAATAGATGAGAGAGGAAATGTGGTTGCTGCTGAGGTTGTTACATAAACTATTTTTTTATTGTATCTTTAGCCTATTACAGTAAAACATTTCTTCCCATTTATTTTATTTAATATACACAATTTAATTAATTATTAAATTGAAATGAATTGAATTGAATTGAATTGAATTGAATTGAATTATGAAAATAATGAGCATTTGCTCAGGACTTGTGCACTGTAATATATGTTACACCATTTTTTTTCTTTTTCTTTTTTACACCACTGCAAATTGAAAATAATTATAATTGTACATTTGAAAAAACATTCTAAACCCTCAAAAATGGCATGAATGGTAATTTTATAATACAAATTATTCCTCTACTTTATAACAGTGCTGAACATATTACTGTATGTATATTTCTGGTGTGTGTGTGGGGGGGGGATCTAAACTGTTTTTAAAACCTAACTATATGTATAGCAAAATATACTCAAGTGTTTAACATTCATTTTATTTGAAGTGCAGGATTTAATCAAATGACTGTGATCCAATTTGTCATACATAGCAAATTCACTAGTATTATGTTAACACTTAGAATGTTGAATTACACCCAGTTTATATTGGTCCATTGGTCTAAAACTATGAAAGTGTTAAATCAAAACTGGATATTTAACTGTGTAGTTAACAAAACTGAATATTTAAAACATCCACAAAAGAAAAAAAATTAAATGACGATTACACTGAACAAATTTGCTAACTTGACTCCATGTTCTGTACTACTGAAAATTAACCTTTTTTTCCCTTATTTACATTTAAATGGACATAATGGCTTACCTAATACAATACTCACTGATGATAATGGAGTGAAAAAGAATTACCCTAATGTAACCTCATAAGTCTAAAAATCACCTCAATTATTAACTAGCTTGATTTTTTTAAACATCATTTAACATAATTTACCTTATTACGTTTACAAGTCCTAGTCCCGGTGTAATATTAATAGTTGGCAGGTTGGCTGAGAGGTGATCTTGGCTAATTTATGCTAATCAATAGCCCTGCTCACTGAGATTGCAGTCTCTCTATCACTTCATTTAATCGATTTATTTAATCTTCATTAGCTTTGAGGAAGGGTGCTCTTGATAATGTCAGTCAGACTACAGTACTTGCATGCTTTCTACCTGGCTGAGCAGAAAAAGTCCCACTTTGCTCAGAAACAAAAAGCTCCCAATTTTTGGCACAGAGTGTAATTCCAGCATTTTGCTGAAATGTTAATACTTGGTTTGTTTTGCTCTTGCCAACTCTTTTTTACAGTATAGCTAGAACAGTAGATGATCCTAATTTAGCTGTTTTACATGAAATTAATGCTAATTAGGAACATCACTGGCTAGCTGCTATCAACAAGCTAGGCTAGTGTTTTTCATCAAGGTTGATTTATCATAAAAGTTGGCTGGGTGATTCTATGATTTTAACAGCCTAACGGCATTACATTTAAAAACAAGTATGTAAAATATAAGTTTTGAAACATCAATTATCAATCAACTTATGTTAAATTATAAACATTTAAAAATGATTCAGAAACATCAATTACTGTTCTATAGCTTATTTCACTGTAATATGTATGTATATTGTACTAGAAAGAGGAGCTGCCAAAACTTACTCCTTTAAAACCAGTCACAGAAACACTTTCAGCATGACACAAACACATTTAATAATGATGTGTCATCTTAAACATCACATTTTTAAAACTTCTAACTTGTCCTGAATTGTCTCTGAATCATTCTTGTTGTGTTATTTCGCGCTCGGGCTGCAGCTTACAACCGCATCACATCATTCAGAACAACAGCACTCACTCTAATGTGATATTGCTTTCTTTTATCCACACTTTCAGATTGAGGATTGTGTATTTACTTATTCTAGGTTTAATAATTGAAACACTTTACAGTGCCTTTAGCCTGTGTTGCTCATTTGAATGCAATCTGTAGCTATTTTCACCTGTTGTCAGTCTGAAAGAAACCTTGTAAAAATAAAATAATGTTGCATGCACACACACGCATCCACACACACACTCAGGCTGGGTCAGTTTTGGCTATGATGCTGTTTGTAGTAGTGTCTCGTAGTCTCTGTTAGAAGGCTAGTTTGGGATCATTGTTGTTTTCATTCTTAGCATTATTTACATTGGTATGTGGCTGATTCATTTTATTTTGGTTGAGATATTTCTTCCTGTTATAGACATAGTGTTTGGCAAGTTTGCGTGCCAAAAGTGTGGGTAGAATTTCTGCTTTAGAGGCTCTAACATGAGTGTCATTGATTGGCTAATGGTATTATTTCTTTTACATGTTTTCTTAATAAATACTTAAAATATGGAGTCCCCTTAAAAGTATTGGAATGGCAATGGCATTTATAAATGCAAATTTCTGTTTTCATTTTCTGATCTACAGTATATGTGTTAAACAACTTACAACAGAACAGAATAGAACAGAGCACCTTGGGTCTGAACTCACACATTTTTTATTGATCAAAATTATTGAATCATGGTACTCACACGATGATCTTTTAAGAGTACCTTGTGATGTAAACTCTAACATTAGGCCATATAATTTTTTCCTTATCAAAAAAAAAACAAATATATAATATACAATAAAAGTAATTAACCTTTCGGTGTCTCTTTCGGGATTTCGTTGTGTTTGGCATTTTTTTATTAATACATTTTTGCCCCTTAGTTTCATATACACTGAATTAAAGAGCTAAATTATACCTGTCCTCTTAAGTAATAGTGCTGACAAATGAGTAAATAATAGACTTTTTATGAATAAGCTTAAGGGCATACCTTGTCTTGTTTTCACAGATGGCATGAGTTTCCATGGGGGCATCTTTTAGAAAATATGTTTTGTATTTGGAAGGCTTTTAAAAATGATTAATATAATTAAAGTAATTATAAACTATTATTTTAATTCCCAGAATAATGCAGGTTCAGTCTCCTGTCACACAACAGAACATCTCCCTTCTCTTGCTTTCCATTGCATCTTTTTAAATAAAGCATTAATGTTGTCTCGGTGATCCCAGCTCTGTTGTGTAACCAAGCAGATGGTGAATTTTCTAATAAATTGTTTGTTGAGTGGAGAAGGGCACCCTGGTGTAAGAACAGCAAGGCTAATTGTAGTCCTAGGGACCCTTTCCCAAACATGGCATATTGCATCGCAGGAACTTGAATCTGAACCTCAGCAGTTTTTTTCTTTCTTTTTCCTAAACAATGCTTTTAGCAAAGTTTGCCATGACCTAATAGGCACCCTGGACATCTTTCCTTTTTTTTTTTTTTTTTGGTAATGTTTGTATTTCAATATGAGTACACTTTTCTTCTTTCAGGGAATAGTATACACAATAATACTAACAGGCTGTTTTGAGTGTTTGTGACAGCACAATATTCTAGAAAGTCATTCAACAATAAAGCAACAAATTAAGTATTGTTGTCTCATAAGAAATAAAGCATACGCAATTTACGTGTGGCCTCCCAGTTCAGTCCAGACTTCTTTATTGCCTAACACAGATTCCAGCACCCCTGTAGTATCCCCAGACAATCTCAAGCAAGCTGTGAAATAAAGTCTATTTACAGGGCCCAGGTTTCACCTCCGGTAGGCTGCCCCTGATAAAGCTTGATCTGGGGCAAGCCCAGGGGTATTCTTGGAAATTTTTCCAAATCTCTTCACCTTGGTTTTATGGATTCAGATTTTTTTGTATTATTCTGTCAAATCTCATGGATTGTTCAGCTCATCAACTTACTGTATCATTAATAGTAAGTAATGAAACCTTGCTCCTTTTCATCACCTTACTTGCAACCCTATTCTTTTAATACTGTAAATTCCTATAACGTGACCAACAAAGTCATTATAATAGGTACATATGCTAAATCTAACATTTACATGGAACATTTTATGAATAACTTTAATGCAAAATAAGTCATGAAAACTGCTACAAATTTGCGAAAAGAAGTAATTTTTACTAAAAATTATAATAATAATAATTATGCAATACCTAAAGTGTTTTGTTTTTTTAAGTTTATTTACAAATGCACATGTACTGTACTATACATTTATCCATTTTATTTATTTTTAGTCATTTACAAGTGAGAAAGAATCTAATCCAAATGCAGTATTTAGCTGTTGAAAAAATTATAAAGAAAGACATTTTCACAACACAGGGATGCACATAATGAACCATAACTAGACATTAGTTATAGTAAGCATGAATCTGTAAAATGTGGTTATAATAATAAATACAGTGTAATATGTGCAACCACAAGAAACACAACTTTAGCATGCACACACACACACGCACACACACGCGCACACACACACACACACGCACACACACACACACCACAGAGAGAGAGAGAGAGAGAGGAAGATGAGGGTGGTTTGCGTCATTATTCACGAGCACTGGGAATAACAGAGTCTTCATGTATAAGACCTCTCTTCATAATGAAACAAAATCTGCTCTAAGAAACATAGGAATGCAAATAGATTTTTTTTTTGGCCATGGATCAGAATAATCAGTGTAGGTTTAACTGATCTTTTTGTGTGATTTTTTTTGTTTGTTTGTTTTGTTCTTCATTTATGCAAGGCCTGTGTGAACAAAACATTAAACATTCACAAGATCACTTGCTATACCAATGCACAAATCAGACTCCAGGGGCCTGTTAGCAGCAAAACAGCTTGCTGAACTGTGGAGGGATATAGCCAGTGAAGTTACTTTATCACTGGCTCTGAAAGATGAGGCTGGCAGTTTCAGATGGAAACGTTGCCTTCTAACC
Source organism: Clarias magur (assembly GCA_013621035.1). Lineage (NCBI taxonomy): Eukaryota > Metazoa > Chordata > Actinopteri > Siluriformes > Clariidae > Clarias > Clarias magur. Next base: position 1,473,764 of record QNUK01000109.1, on the reverse strand, counting down.
ATAAACAATTATTAGGCATGCATGAGTTTAGTGTTTTGGACAAGTGAAGTGATTCATGGAAATTAAGCTGTGACTCATGTAGCATGTAATAGATATTATATTAGTATATTCTGTTAATTTATTAAATATTTTACAACTTTATTTCAATAAATAAACAAGTAAAACTGTTCATACTGTGGCTGCCCTTACACAAAGTAAATCTATTCCTCTATATATTAGCTGTCAGTATATTGAATGATTTGGTGGTCTGATCTAAATATATTCACAATATACTGAATAATATTATATTTGATTAAATATATCTGTTTCATTCTTTTTTACAATATGCTTATGCAATATGCTTATGGCATTTGCATATGCAAATGAGCCATATACAAGACCATAATGAGATTAAAGCCAGATATAAATTAGATGCATGAAACACAAATGAGGAAATATTATCAAAATAAAAAATATCAAAAATCAGCATACAGTGATGAGACACAACAAACACCACCTGAGACCAGTCAGTGTCCATACTGACTTCTGTCCACTACAACATTAAAACCAGTAGGGTAACAATATTAAAAATATTACAGTTTACTATTACTACTAATTTGTAAATCAAGCCCATGCATGAAAATAAATACATAAATGTGCGAAATACAATATACAGTTTTTATTGTGTAATAAATTTACAATTTATACAACATAGCAGACACCAGCAAAATCTGTCAAATCAAGACGCTAAATGATACTGATACAAAATGTCACACAACCTGACAAAGATATTAAGTGTCACACTGCTCAACTCAAAGTATGATTTATACATGAGTTACACAAAGTCCACAGCATTGTGACAATCTTCCAGTTAAAAGAATCAGTCAAAAAGGTTGAAAATTGGCTGCTTGCTGTCTGTAAGGGCAACAGGAACAGGGCTGGAAAAGTTATTTCTCACCAACTCCTGAAGCTGCTTAGTATCTAATGGAACAACAACAACAACAACAAAATATTAAAACATTTGAGAGTTACCTAAACACCATTCAGCTACTCCATTCGCAACTGTCTGAAGGTTGGGAGGGGGGCTTGAGCTTCAGCTGCTGCTTTCCAGTCTGGATGATGTGGTGCAAATGGAGACTCTGGAACATTTTCCTGCAGTTTCTTTGGTGAAATTTTTGTTCTTCTCAAATGCTTCTGAAAAGAACCCAGTTAAAGCAAAATGTATATAATTACCAAGATAATCATTCCACAAACAAACATATTGGTCTTTATTTATAATATATAATTAACCGATGACTCTAAAGTTACAAATTCTGGTAACTACTGTGTAAACACTGAACATCTCGGGTTACTTGACTGTAACCCTGTTCCCTGATAAAGCGAGAACGAGATGCTGCGTGAAAACGCTATGGGAACATCTCTTTGTTGCCCGGTTGTGAAGCCTGTGCATGTCAAACCCGCCGAATACCTTCGGCTTATAACCTGTGCCAGGCATGAGGTCACCGAATAAGGTGCACCAGCAGGTTATAAATAGGAGTGAACCGATCAATTTGATCAGGAGATCAATTTTGTCTGAAGGACGTCCAGGCACGCCAGCAGTGCGTCATCGGAACGCAGCATCTCGTTCCCGCTTTATCAGGGAACAGGGTTACAGTCAAGTAACCCGAAATGTTCCCTTTCAAAAGCTACACTCAATGCTGCGTGAAAACGCTATGGGAACGAGAATACCAACGCCGCCGCACTGCAAGTGTCTGGACCCCCAGGTTGTGTAGCGTGTGCGCACAAGCCGAGGAGGTCTCAGACCTAGCTCTGGGATGCTGACTCAAGGACCCGTGAACCCGGAGTAGCATTGACATCCAGACTATAAAATCTAACGAACGTGTGCGGAGAGGACCAGCCCGCCGCAACACACACCTGCTGCAGGGGAACGCCTCTTGCCAAGGCAATCGATGAGGCAATTCCCCTGGTTGAGTGAGCCCTGATTCCCAGAGGCGAAATATGACCACGCGCCTCATAGGCTAGGGCAATGGCATCTGTCACCCAGTGTGACAGAGTCTGTCTAGTGGCAGCCGCCCCCCAGTTGCGACCCCCATGGCAAATAAAGAGCTGCTCTGACTTACGCCACTGGCTAGTGCGGTGGACGTAGATCCTAAGAGCACGTACTGGACACAGTAAGTGAAGTCTCTCCTGCTCCGGAGCTGTGAAAGGCGGAGGACAGAAGGCTTCGAGAACCACTGGGTGCATGGACAAGAATGGAACCTTGGGAAGATAGTTCGGTTGAGAATGCAGAATAGCTTTGACTAGCCCAGGGGCAAAGTCTAGGCAGGATGGGGAGACTGACAGAGCCTGCAGATCCCCAATCCTCTTCAAAGAAGTAATAACCATAAGAAAAAACATCTTAAGAGACAGAAGCCTGACAGGCGCTGACTATAGTGGTTCGAAAGGGGTGTCGGCCAGGCCTTCAAGTACGATAGTTAAGTCCCATGAAGGGACCATCGCTCTAGTGGGCGGCTTCAACCGTTTAGCTCCACGAATAAAATGGGCACCTAAATGGTGCTTGCCCACAGAAACCCCTCATTCAGAGCGTGACAAGCCGAAATAGCGGCTATGTACATTCTGAGCGTACTAGGGCATAAGCCTGAGGACAACTTTTCTTGCAGAAACTCCAGCACTGAAACAATCTGGCAGTGAACTGGGTCTACATGCCTTGCCATGCACCAATTTTCAAATACACTCCATTTGAGGGCATACGCTCTTCTAGTGGAGGGAGCCCTGGCAATTAAAATGGTTTCAATTACGCTGGCTGACAGCGCAGCATGTCTTAGTTGGTCCCGTTCAGGGGCCAAACGTGAAGGTTCTAGAGCTCGGGCCAGGGAAGAAGTATTGTCCCCTGCGCGTGAGACAGAAGATCCCTCCTCACTGGAATCAACCAGGGTGAGCCGTCGAGGAGAGATATTAGATCCGAGAACCACACTCTGGTCGGCCAATGGGGCGCTATCAATAAGAGGCGCAAGCCCTGTTGATGGACCCTTGCCAGGACTCCTGGGAGCAGAACTATAGGTGGAATTGCATAAAGGCGTAATCTGGGCCACGTGTGGGCCATTGCGTCCAGACCCAAGGGAGCTGGAGGAGTCAGAGCGTAGTAAAGGAGACATTGTGCTGCTTCTTGTGAGGCAAAGAGGTCCACCTCTGCTATGTAAAATCTTTCCCAGATTTGACTGACTACTTCTGGGTGGAGCTTCCATTCCCCCTGTTCTACAGCTTGTCTGGATAGCAGGTCTGCTCCTACATTCATGCGCCCTGGAATGTAAATCGCCCTGAGGGAGAGGAACTTGTCCTGTGCCCAAAGCAGAACCTGGTGCGCTAGCTTGTTCAAGCGGCGCGAGCGCAGTCCACCCTGGTGATTTATGTACGAGACTACCGCAGTGCTGTCCACCCGCACTAGGACATGGTAGCCCCTCAACTGCTGGAGGAAGTGTTTCAGGGCCAGAAACAGAGCCATCATTTCGAGGCAATTGATGTGCTACACGAGAAGATGACCTCTCCAGTTCCCTTGTGCTGGACGGCCATCCAAGACCGCACCCCAGCCCGTGAGGGAAGCGTCTGTCGTTAGCATCTTGCGACGACAAGACGGACCTAGAGTGGGACCCAAAGTCAGAAACCGGGGTCTGAACCACACAGAAAGGGCACGAAGCCCCCGGCGCGTAACCCTTATTAGCCTCTGGGGGTTGGCCCCTGAATGAAACCCCCTGGCTCTCAGCCACAGCTGAAATGCTCTCATGTGCAGAAGGCCCAAAGGTATCACCGTGGACGCAGCCGCCATGAGGCCTAAAGATTTCTGAAAATTATGCACAGTGACCTTCTGGCCTAGCTTGATTTCCTTTAGGGTGTTGAGAATGGATTCGACACGAGCAGGAGACAACTGTGCGCGCATTGTGACCGAATCCCATGTGACACCCAAATATGTTGTCCTCTGAACAGGAAGGAGAACGCTTTTTGTGGCGTTAAGTCTCAATCCTAAAGAATGAAGATGGGCTAGGACGACATCCCGATGTCGAAGCGCTAGCTCCTGAGACTGGGCCAGAATCAGCCAGTCGTCTATATAATTCAAAATACGGATGCCCTGGAGTCGTAAAGGAGCCAGAGCTGCAAAATCCATGCATTTTGTATATGTGCGGGGTGACAGAGCTAGGCCAAATGGAAGGACCCGATACTGGTAAGCTTCGCCCCCAAAGGCGAACCTCAGGAACTTCCTGTGCTGTGGCAATATTTCTATATGGAAATATGCGTCCTTGAGATCAATTGTCACAAACCAATCCTCTAGTTGAATTTGAGAAACAATCATTTTGACAGTCAACATTTTGAATCTGGATTTCCTGAGATAGCGGTTCAAGCCGCGAAGATCCAAGATTGGACGCAACCCCCCCCCCCTCTCTTGGGCACCAAAAAGTACCGACTGTAGTAGCCCGACTCTCTGTCTGGAAGGGGAACATGTTCTATGGCCCCTTTGCCTAGCAGAGTCTTCAACTCCTGGGCCAGCAGATGTGCACAGTCCGGTTTCACGGAAGTGGAGACCACGCCGTTGAAACGCGGAGGACAATGTGCAAACTGAATCCTGTAGCCTCTGCCTACAGTCTTTTGTACCCAGGGAGATATGCCTGGCAGTAGTTTCCACGCTGCCAGCTTCTCCGAAAGGGGCACGAGCTTTGACACTTTGGCTGGATGGGGGGGTGTTAGGTGTCGGGTATCCTGAAGTATGGCAGTATGCCTGAAAAGCTTTACCCACCAAAGCAGATGTCAGTCTGCACGGTTTGGAGGGGAGAGTAGGCTTTTTCAGGGAGGATGATGTCCCAGGAGAGAGATAGCCCGCAAGCGTCTCTTCTATCTGAGGCATCATCATATAACTGTTGGTGCTTTCGCATCAACGATATTCGAATAAATCGAAGTCGATGGTACAAAAACACGCGATGAATATGGTCTGCTCCATGAAAGGGTTAACTCATCATGGAGGTCACCAAAGAAGGGGAGAGAGAGGCGTTGAGGCTCCTCCCCCCGGCCACCTGACAGAAACCTGTCGTCTAGTCTTGAACGCTTAGGGGAATCTCGCTTCTGCGGCCGGTCGATATGCAATCGCTCGACCGCACGCGTCACAACCTCTAATAATTCCTCATAAGCTCTGTGAGCACTGGAGGAGCGTTGTGAGGAGGCTACCTCCATGGAAGCGAGAGAGGAAGATTCTTCCGCTCCATCACAAGAAGCGCCGGAGCGCGCTTGCGAAGCGGAAGCTAAAACTTCCTGATCCGGAGAGAGCGTGAGAGAAATCGGAAATTCCGTCTCGTGCGCGTCTGCCAGATCAGCACTTTAAGTGCTTCACCCTGAAGCCCGAGGCGAGCGTGTTCCTCCCCCAAGCAATCAAGACAAAATTCGTGAAGATCACCCTCCAAAAGAGATCTATCGCACGGAGGCACGCATCTCTTAAGTAACTCCGCCATATCGGTGAGTTAAAGCTGTTATTTTTATTTCGCTTTCGCTACGGCTTGTACATGCACACGCAAACACAAAGCGGTCCTGAAGACAAAAAGATCTGAGGATGTTTCCGGTTCACTCCTATTTATAACCTGCAGGTGCACCTTATTCGGTGACGTCATGCCTGGCACAGGTTATAAGCCGAAGGTATTCGGCGGGTTTGACATGCACAGGCTTCACAACCGGGCAACAAAGAGATGTTCCCATAGCGTTTTCACGCAGCATTGAGTGTAGCTTTTGAAAGGGAACACTCTGATCATGCAGTAACATTAACTTACTATTTGAAAAAAGTAAAAAAAAAAACTTAATATGTCAAACCACTATTGTTAACTTAGGACCAGCCTAATAATAATACTGTAACAAGTTGAATGATTTTTACAATAAAAAAAAACAAACAAATAAAAAACAAAAAACAAAACAACTAATTTCAACCTCTCTATTTACCTAGACATGCTAATCCACATGCTAAACCACAAGTAGAATTTTAATTCCTTTTTCAATGCAAGAACAAACATAAGCTATGTAATTTTCAGCTAAAATATACTACATGTTTTTGACCACAGACTCTGTGGTTTTAACATTTTTTAACATTCTGACTCCTTGTCAATAATAACTATGTGCTTAATTTTAAATTTGGCGCAAAAAAGTAAAACCCATCTTCATCGTCCGCTTCTTGGTCTTCTTCATCATTTGATCTGCGGCAGGTAAAGTAGGTGCCAGCTAAGGGTCCGGATGAAAGATGCTTGGTAAAGTGTATTTTGCTGACTTGACACAGAGGCCTGGCTAGTTTTGCAAGCTTAGAGCATGTGTGGGAGAAATTGTGGGAAATTATTAGACTAGTCTTTTATTTGTCTTTATTAGACATGTACTGTACTGTAGGCTTAATTGGGTTGGCCCTGAGAAAATGTTAAACATTCAGTTATAAATGTATAATCAAAAATAGATTTGGCCTTAAATGATAAGTGTAGACAGAAATCACTGAACACAAACATTATCTCATTGCTTCACTTCTTGATTAAAAAAAGTTACCAATAGTTCTTTATTGGTAATGACATCTGTACTGAATATAAGTTTGCCATTTTCCAGTTTAGTTTGAATAAACTCATTAGGGTGTACATTTGTACACATTTGTAAAAGGTTAGCCATGTTGATCAACTAGGGACAACTGGATGTACTGTATGATAATATAGTGTTTGGATTTTTAAAACATAAAGCTAGATTTCAAAATAAAACATTTATCTACTTTAATCATTACCAACCTACATATCTTCATTGAACACATGGTGTATTAAAAGAGAAACTTCCTTCCTTCCCTATACATACAGTACAGACCAAAAGTTTGGACACACCTTCTCATTCAAAGAGTTTTCTTTGTGTTTTTAATTGTGTTCTTTATTGTGTTCTTTAGCCCTTCTGTCCTTAGCAGTGGTTTCCTAATAGATATTCTACCATGAAGGCCTGATTCACACAGTCTCCTCTTAACAATTGTTCTAGAGATGTGTCTGCTGCTAGAACTCTGTGTGGCATTGACCTGCTCTCTGATCTGAGCTGCTGTTAACCTGCGATTTCTGAGGCTGGTGACTCGGATGAACTTATCCTCCGCAGCAGAGGTGACTCTTGGTCTTCCTTTCCTGGGGCGGTCCGCATGTGAGCCAGTTTCTTTGTAGCGCTTGATAGTTTTTGTGACTGCACTTGGGGACACTTTCAAAGTTTTCACAATTTTTCGGACTGACTGACCTTCATTTCTTAAAGTAATGATGGCCACTCGTTTTTCTTTACTTAGCTGCTTTTTTCTTTCCATAATACAAATTCATACTCTTTGAATGAGAAGGTATGACCAAACTTTTGGTCTGTCCTGTACATGGTCCATTCATATATTGCAATATATTAATAAATATAAGCATAAGTTTTCTATATATGGAAATTTATTATTTAATATATTGCATTATATTTTACAATATATTGGCTTTTTTTTCCTTAAGGGTGATTTTCAATTTTTCAGCACTAAAATTGCCCAATTGCAAAATTATCAAAATTGCACAATTGTCAAAGTTCACAGAGCAGAAATAACTAGGGGGGAAAATGGCAGATGTCAAAGTAATTTTCCATAAACAATGTCGCCTTGCACCTACGGGGTCCAGGTTCTGGTTACAGACTGGTTGCTGACCCGGGGTCTGAGTGCATGAAGTTTGTACGTTCTCCCCGTGCTTGATAAGTTTCCTCCCGATGCTCCAGTTTCCTTCCACAGTTCAAAGACATGCAGATTAGGCTAATTGGCATGATTAAGTTGCCTCTACTGTGTGACTAGATGGTTGACCAGTCATAAAAATGAGAATAAATACGATGGTCACCATTGGTCTTTATAGTCACTAGTTGAACTACAGAGATTCCAAGATGGATGGATGGATTACTGCTAATTGATAGAGAAAAGGCATCTACTGAGAAGGCCAAACCTTGAAAACCTTTTTAAAACAAAGCAGATTCTTTGCCAAGATTATTTATAATCCATCTTTTTTCATTTGAGTAAGTAATAACTCCTACACAAAGCCTCCAATTCTATACAGTGCATAGGTGACACATATGGATCACTTTTGCTATTTTCTATTGGCAGTGTTATCTGCCATCATCACCATGCTTTTCTTCTATCTGCAACTCCTCTTAAAGTATTTGGGAGAATTTGAAGAAACTTTCACAGAACCTTTATTAGGGAGCATAGATGTACACTAACTATTTCATTTTATAATAAATTCGATTTTTCTGAAAAATAAGTAGAAAATTCCATGAGAAGGCGACACATGGTTTCCTTGAAAGACTCACAATGATTTTTTTTTTTTTTTCAATGAATGACTAACCTTGTGTGTCTCCATTGGCTGACTTATTCTATTTATGTATAGGAGGATAGAGCAAATCTTTAAATTTCTATTTCCCCTTTTACAGTACTCAACCTTGTTTTTTCCCGTTTATTTATCCATGAACCCAGTGCAGTCTCTGTCTCTTCACTCGCCTTTGTTAACTTATGTACCTAAATCATGGGCATGGTATGAGAAAGGGTTTGAATTATGCTTATGTTTCACCTCGTTTTAGATATACAATGCTTACTATGAAAACACAATAAGGGAAAAAGCAGCACCTCTACAGTACACATCAGTTTTTGATCTTCAAACTCATTAAAAATTAATAATAATTGAAAAAAAAGGTTCTTGAAAAAACTTAAGATCAGTCAAGTCATGTGAGTGGAGTCTAGAATTAACTGGATGTAGCAACATTATGCCAAAAATCCTGATATATTAAAGAGCACAGCTTTATGGATGTATCATGATAGATAGCAGGTACATGAGGCATATTATTAATAGGAAAATATGATTTCTTTTCTTGTATTTTTTCACAGATATTTTCATCCAAAGTAAAATCTTTTCTGAGCTGGAATGGCCCCTGGAACTACAACCTACAATAGATTGAGGGAATGTAGCTACCAGCCCAGCTACATGAAGTTCTTGATACGCAATTAATATGGCTCAATTGCATAATTGATGATAAATTTTTACTGCTCAACTATTTGCCCAGTCTCTTAATGACTAGTTTGAGTAAACATACAAAACTTTTACTGTAATGTTTTGTTATATAACAATATATTTAGTTTCATGGTGATTAATGCAATGTACTTTTACATTTAACACAGAAAAAGCACATACACCTTTGTCCAATCATGTTTAAGAAAATGTCAATTAAATGAAAAAATCTATGCCAGGTTAGCTCTGTAATTAGTCATTGCTCTCATTAGCTGCCTTCAGCTAAACAATGTACATAAACACTTGTGACTGGTTAAAGCCCAACAAAAGATCTGATATAGAATCAAAATTCACACACACAAACACACACACACACACACATTTCCCCCCCTTAATTCTGGGCTCAGTTTGTTGAAATACAGTACTGCTGGGACACCAAGTCTGCAAGCACTCAACGGCAAGCACTCTCTTATGGGAACTCTTTTGGGAATACATCCGATAGAATTTGAAAGGTTTTAGAATGAAGCATATATGTGTATTGTGTTATCCTATGTGCCAAATAATCACATTTCATTTATTCTCTTCTTTCCACACACCTTATGAACACACACATGGACACACACAAAGCACAAACATGAAAGGCTGTTAAATAAGGGCCTTTAAAATTAACCATGAAGGCTTCAACCTACTCAGTAGCACCTGCCACAAAGAGCTTATCTTTATAATGACAGAGTTGTCATACACAGTTATTGTTGTCATGAAGACAAAGACAGGATGCAGTCCTGTCTTTTAACACAGCTCAATAAAATAAACCAGACACCAGCAACAAACAACACCCACTCACTTTAATTCCAGGTGTGTAGTTAAATGAAATATAAATCTATGCATTGATTAAAAAACGCCGCTGTAACGGGTGCTGTACGTGGGTAGAAGAAGAGGCATATCTGCAGAGGTGACGTGCGGGTGAAAGTCTTTTAATAATCACAAACACAAGGGAAACTGAATAGAAACTTAACCAGGAGATACACAAAACATGACAGATCAAAGTGGAGACAAACTATATGTAACAGACTAAGAGATAACATAAGGCTAGGGGCTACACAAAGGCTAGGAGCTAACAAAAGGCTAGGCGCTAACATGGAACTAGGAGAAACCCTAAATTAACAGCAACCCTAATCAAACCGATGCAAGACCTCGACTGGTAAAACTCAAGAACATTTATAATCAAACTAATGAGCAACCTCGGTTCAGATGAGCGCTCCCATCACATGACCAAGGTGCATTCTGGGACATGGAGTTTTACACAGAAAAGAACACAAAGAAAACAGAAAATCAAAGGAAGTCTCTGGGTGCTTTGGCGCCCTCTAGGGGTAATCCCTGACAGCCGCATGGCGTAATTTTTTATTTTGAAACATACACATGTGGACAAAATTGTTGGTACCCTTCGGTCAATGAAAGAAAAACTCACAATGGTCACATAAATAACTTTAATCTGACAAAAGTAATAATTTTTAAAAAATTCTATGAATGTTAACCAATGAAAGTCAGACATTGCTTTTCAACCATGCTTCAACAGAATTATTTTAAAAAATAAACTCATGGAACAGGCCTGGACAAAAATTATGGTACCCCTAGAAAATCCTGAAAATAATGTGACCAAAGGGACATGTTAATTCAAGGTGTGTCCACTAATTAGCATCACTGGTGTCTACCATCTTGTAATCAGTCCTATATATAGGGCTCCAGGTAGTCACTGTGTTGTTTGGTGATATGGTATGTACCACACTCAACATGGACCAGAGGAAGCAATGGAAAGAGTTGTCTCAGGAGATTCGAAAGAAAATGATAGACAAGCATGTTAAAGGTAAAGGCTATAAGACCATTTCCAAGCAGCTAGATGTTCCTGTGACTACAGTTGCACATATTCAGAAATTTAAGATCCATGGGACTGTAGCCAACCTCCCTGGACATGGCCGCACGAGGAAAATTCATGACAAATCAAAGAAACAGATAATCCCAATGGTAACAAAAGAGCCCAGAAAGACTTCTAAAGAGATCCAAGGTGAACTTCATGCTCAAGGAACATCAGTGTCAGATCGCACCATCCGTCGTTGTTTGAGCCAAAGTGGACTACATGGGAGACGACCAAGGAGGACACCATTGTTGAAAACAAATCATAAAAAAGCCAGACTGGAAAATGCCAAACTACATGTTGACAAGCCACAAAGCTTCTGGGAGAATGTCCTATGGACAGATGAGACAAAAATGGAACTTTTTGCCAAGGCACATCAGCTCTATGTTCACAGACAGAAAAATGAATCATATCAAGAAAAGAACACTGTCCCTACTGTGAAACATGGAGGAGGCTCTGTTATGTTCTGGGGCTGCTTTGCTGCATCTGGCACAGGGTGTCTTGAATCAGGAAATCTCAAGACTATCAAGGGATTCTAGAGAGAAATGTGCTGGCCAGTGTCATAAAGCTGGGTCTCAGTCGCAGGTCATGGGTCTTGCAACAGGACAATGACCCAAAACACACAGCTAAAAACACCCAAGAATGGCTAAGAGGAAAACATTGGACTATTCTAAAGTGGCCTTCTATGAGCCCTGACCTCAATCCTATTGAGCATCTTTGGAAGGAGCTGAAACATGCTGTCTGGAAAAGGCACCCTTCAAACCGGAAACAACTGGAGCAGCTTGCTCATGAGGAGTGGGCCAAAATACCTGCAGAGAGGTGCAGAAGTCTCATTGACAGTTACAGGAATCGTTTGATTGCAGTGATTACCTCAAAAGGTTGTGCAACAGACTATGAAGTTAGGGGTACCATCATTTTTGTCCAGGCCTGTTCCATGAGTTAATTTAAAAAAAATTATAATTTTGTTGAAGCATGGTTGAAAAGCAATGTCTGACTTTCATTGGTTAACATTCATAGAATTCTTATTTATTATTACTTTTGTCAGATTAAAGTTATTTATGTGACCGTTGTGAGTTTTTCTTTCATTGACCGAAGGGTACCAACAATTTTGTCCACGTGTGTAAGTTGTGTGGAAAGCAGGATTTTCTACCATGGAGTGATACAGAACCAGGCAGGAGCATTCAGCGCATATCACTATTAAGCATAAACCCTAAGCTTGTTAACTGCTATTTTGAAAAACTTTCACAGAAACGAGTAATGAAATGAGTCCGTCAGGTATGAAGTGAGTAAAGAGCCACAGAAGTAGAATTGAGCCTGTAACACTGCTACAGCCCTATGTGCCCAATTATTATATTATGCTACTTCACCATCATCTAGGTCTTCATTTATTGCATGGCAGCTTCCAATCCAAAAGGATGAAGGCAAGGTCGATGTTTTGACCTGTCGTTCACGGGGCAGCTCTGCCCACCAAAAGGAGATTGCTAATATCTAACAGATCCCCAGGGTTGCCGAGCTATACTCTAATAAGCATGGATAAGAGGCATGCCCTCCCAGGAAGAAAGCACGATCACGATTATGATCAGTCTAGGGGTGGTAAAATAAACAGACAATAAACAGTTATTACCAGATTCCAGGTTCGATTCCTGCCTACAGTAATCTTAAACTTACAAAAATACTTTGTTTCCTTATTAAATTATAAAGTTATTCTGAACTGCCTGTAAATCGTCCGTGTTGTGTTTTGATCTTTCATTTTTGCTAGTTAATGTGAGCGTGAGCTTCCACCATCATGCTGCAACTGACTGATACCTACTGCTATGTGGTTTTGGCAGGCAGACATTTGCTGCAAAATCTCCCTAGTAAGATGTGCAGCAGATTACGTAATGGTTCACAATACTCCAACAATACAGACAGCAGCTTAGACCAGCTGTATGCGACAAACAGTCGCTACACAACTGCACTTGTGCATTTTTTTCTTTACTTCCTAAACATAGTGCCTGTAAAAGGATTTATTGTTTTGGGATATTCAAATAAAACAAAACAAGTTATAAGGATTTTTAAAGTTTAGTCAATTTTTACATACTGTAAGTCCTTTAAAGGCTGCATGTTAACCATTACAACAAATCTTATGCTATACACAGTGGCAAGTGTTTCTAATTTTTTCCCTACTCCATACAAGTATAAAAATATTGAAACATGTATATTTTTAAGTATGCATGAAGTGATGAAAGTCGTTTTAGTAGTTTTAAAAACACTTTCACTCTTGTTAACAGGTACACTTTGCATCACTTTTACATATATATCTTATGTTACATCTACTAAAAGTCATAGCTTATAATTTCTGACAAATTACTAGGAAACATAACCCAATCAACATGTAATTCCTACTCTGGAACTTGTGGTTGTCTTTTCTGCCATGAGATCGTTCAATTTCAGGAAATGATATCAAACAAACATTACTGCACACAGTATCAAGAGTAAACTTAAAAGCATATATTACCTTTCAAAGGCTTGAAGATATATCATTATATCTATTATATAGAATGTTTACGAATAGCCAGTTACTTGCACATAGGCTTTTCTCAAACTTGCTAGCTAAGTATAATTTCCTCACATTGTTATTGTCACATTTTATATTATGTTTATGTTTAGGTTATAATAAACATATGTTTATTATGTTTATATTATGTTTAATAAAGACCTGGAATAAACCTAACCAGTTGTATTCAGACTCCAGCTGCCAAAATTTCAGCATCTAATTGGTTTCTATATGCCAGTCTTCTTCTCTAGAAGACCTTTCATTTAGACCACAACAGGCATGTCTAACCCTCCGTTAAACTTAAAATGAAAGCTTTTGTCAGATTCCTGACGCATGGAATTCACAAAGGTTTGAAAACTTCCACACCATCCGGCACAGTCAGGTTTTGGTTGTCAGCATAAGGTATTACAGAATGAAGCAGATAAACCCAAAAGGGCAACAACAACAAAAAAATCGATGTTGATACACAGGCTAATTAGCAGGCAAATCAGACAAGGGTTAGGGTAAACAAAAAGCTTAGTAATGTCAGTAGTAGAATGCTCATGTGCGCTGAGAAGCTCACAAGGTTATTTATTGAGAGCATGCTGAGTGTGCTGATTGGGAACAGATGGTGATTAGAAGTTTAGGGAATCAGAACAAGGTAGTGGTGGTCATATGACTTAGTTCATAGTTTGTTGTTTGACTGAGGATTCAGGAAAACCAATTGTGGTGATACATGGAGCAGATTTAAGTGCTTGACTTGGTTTGCATGATATTTTTTTTTATAAATGATATTCTTTATAATAAGGAAACACTGTAAAATCTCTTGCGTTAGTACCTGTCATTGATGGTTGCATATTTTTTAGTGAAAAGATTAAAGCCAAAAATATGCTGATCAGCTTTAATGTAATCATTGATATTTCAGGTTGAAGTCCACGTACGTGAGCCTGTCTTTCCGTATGTTAACTCTCTGCCTTATTATCTTTTATTAACATTTTGGAAGGTTAAGTATCTTGTGCCTAATTTGCGCAAAGTTGTGCTTCTTCTTTACATTACTGCTTTAACTAGCATCACAGTTTTGGAACATTTGAAACAAACTGGTTTAAACTTCCCTGCAGGAAGAATAAACATACAATGTTCTATCCATACATCTTTGAAGATTCAGTTGTTAAAAGTTACATATTGTTTTTTTGGAGTAAGCCATGCTGTGTAATGCATTTGTGTTTGGTGAGGACTTCTGCATACATTAAGGGAAAAAGCACTATATTCATCAAAAAAACAATGACTGCTGTGAGGTAAAATTTTTATTTAATTTATGGCAAAGATTTAACATCAGCCAAATACAGAAGGACTTGTCGAGCCAATTTTGTGTGATACTATAACTCAGCTGCACAGATATACAGTACAGACATACTGACAGATAATATCCATAGATATGCAATGTCCATTTGGAAACTATTTGTAAAGTGCTTTATTTTTAATCATCATATTTATGATATACAGTATGTTTAACCATTTTAATATTGTAAAATGTTGATGAGACAAGTTAATTATGTCTATAACTTCATTATAAAAGCTATAGACACTTGTTACATCACCAGCCTGTCTTTCTCTCCCTTTTCTGAAATTAAAAGTAAGCACATCTGTCAAAGATTGTTAAAGAATGACAACCTAATGACCTAATTAGATTTGAGAATTCAAGAGCATTATGGCATAATACTTAATTATATAAATACTATAATTATCAACTACCTCCTAATCTTACTTATTTACATACAGTACACCGCTCAGCCACAACATTAACACCACTGCCAGGTGAATTGAACACTGATCACCACATATAGATACGACTTAACTGGTGACAGGATTATGGGCACCCATGGCTCACCAATGTTTGACTAAAGGTTTGCCCATCCAATCATACCCCCCAGAAAAAATTGAGCTGCAAGTGGATCATGATTTTTTGTTTGTTTGTTTGTCTGTTTCAGCCCATGTGAATATGTTGGGTATATGATAGTCAGAAAATAACTCCAGGTCACCATGAATATGGAAGAACTAATGATAAATAAAACAAAAGGACTTCAAATGTCTTTGTTGTCATGTAAAATTGTAATACTATTCAAAAGGAATACTCATTAAATTCAGGTGACCAAAAACAAATGATGTACTTAACCAATTACAGAAAGCATTTATTCATTTAAATTGCCTGCATCATGACTATCAAACCGCCTTAGCAATGGGTCATTTCTTCCCAGGACTACAGTAAACGTGCATCACACTCACTTAATGATATTCAGTCCATTTCTGTTCTCTGTGATTTTCTTCAGCTTAGTCAGACTGTTGATGCATGATCAAGGAGCGTTACATTTAGAATTCAAGCAAAGGAATGTAGGGTTACATGTTTGAAAAATATGCAAACAAAATTCTGTCAAATATGTCCATAGGGAGCCTAGATTATTCACTGCGATATGTATATTGCCCATCCATCTGTCAGGGTGTGTGGTTGGTGGAGGTGAAGGGGGGGGTGCAGCTGTGCAATATAAGGTTATAATAAGAACAAAGACTTACACACTGTTTATGTTTCTTATGCTTCGACTTTCTACTAAAAGTCACAATCTGGTCTTATGCCGTGCTTGCAACACCTTAAAATCATTGCAGACAATTCTAAAAGAAAACCAGCTGCAATCAAAAAATGAACTGCATAGCATACTGCAAAAGCTCTTAATACATTTTGAGGCATTTAGGTTCACTGTATTGGTTAAAAGCCAACTATCTGAAAGGCACAGTAAAAGTGCAGACCTTAGTCCTGTAGCAAGATTTGAAAACTGCTGTTAGTCTACCTTCTCTATTCAATCTGGCTGGATTTGAGCAATTATGCAAAACAAAAGGGCAAAAATATCAGGGCTCAGATATACAGAACTAATACAAACATGCAGAAGATCTTTAACTGCAGTGGTATTAAATATTTATTCAACAAGTTCTAATATTCGTTTATTCACAATAAAAATATATCTGTTTTGTGCCTTCAAATATTAGACAGAGTGTGTAAATCACAATTTATTAATTTTAATTATAAAATGTAAATAATTTTATTTCAATGAATTCATCACCTCAAAATGTTCATGAAATACACATGCGAGGCAATTTATTGAGTTATAAAATTCATAGCAGTTGTTGCGTGGTAGTATCCAGTATCCTGATACGTGGGTATATTCACATAGTGGAAGCGACTCTGCAGGTGTGTGTTCAGAGAATGGGGGAGAGAAAGAGATGTTAGATTCAAAGAGAAATAAATCTCTTTTATTAATCTGTCGTAAAGCTTACACGACTCCTCAGCACAAACACCTTATCTGAAATGCAGTTGCTTTTTGCCCTAACACTTCAAATAAAGCATTTCAGCAGTTTATGGATTAAAAGCACCTCTCTGACTGATCGCTAGTTTTAGCAGTTTCAGCACAATGGTTAGTGCTACTCTGAGCAGTGAGCAATGCTAACAAAGCAGAGCACACACAAATCAGTATTCCTAGGCAAACTCAGAGTTTACTAATGGTAATTCATGTCAGGGCATTCATGTCTTTTCTTTTCAGTTTTAGCCGCTATCACATTCATAATGAATAAAATGCATGATACCTACGTACTACATAATCCAACACAGACCCTCCCCAAGGATCCTGGAATCATAATTGCTGTTTAGTTTCTAATGTTTTCCAATAATATGCATATTTTTTGTTCACCTTCCAAACTGGATAGTCTGGGGTAACGTTTTACAAAACCTATTAGACATAACACTATGTCATTCATCATTTGTGGCTACAAAGATGATGTCCAAGCCCATTACCCCAAAATCATTTAGAAAAACAAGACAAAAGTACTTTAGGAGCATAAAGCGGATCTAAAACATATGTGTCATGCCAAAATGACAGTTCATCCTCCAAATAACCACACCCATGGTGATGCATACAATTCCCCCGGAAAGGCAAAGCACCTCTATCTCATATGTGTGAGTGTTTTCTATTACCTGTGTCAATATACTTTCTTTTTCTGGTTTAAGTATGCATTCCCTTTTTCTCATAAGTATGCATTCTCTTTCATGTGTACAAGTGCCCTGGGATAAGTTTCTGGGATAAGTTTTATGCTAAATGCTAAAGCTAATATGAAAATGACTATGGGATTGGGGCTGAGAAACATCAACCATATCAGCGTCAGGACCAATCATGTATATGACTCTATGATGAATTATACCATAATTATATAATTTTCACTAAATCTGATTGTTTTCAGGTGGATTCATGGATAACAACAGGGATGTAGTGGTGGCAAAACACAGGTTAATGGCATTTATGCACTTTATACATTTTTTGAAACAGTGTTTCCCAACCTCTGACTAGCATTAAGGCAGCTTCACTAAATAATATTATTAGAATGTCTTCGTTACAACTCCATACCTTAACAGCCCTACACAGCAAACACTATGGTTTGATCTGGCAAAACTATGTGAATAACCAGAGCTGATGAGAGGATATTCTAATAATAATCTTTAGTGAAGCTGCCTTACCAGTTGGTCAGATCTAGGCTCAGCAACATAATGTGCTCAAAAATTTAATCAGCTGACTACCTGAACCTAGATCTGACCAACTGAAGCAACCCCAGATCATATCGCTGCACCTACACTACAGGCTTGTAGGGTAGGCACAAGGCATAATTGGCACATCACTTCATCCCCCCATCACTCTGGAAAAGGGTAAATCTAGACTCATCAGAACACATGACCTTTATCCAATGTTTCATGGTGCATTCTTTATACTCTATAGCAAATTGAAGCCTCCGTTTTAGCCTCACTGATAAGTAGTGTTCTTAAGGACACACAATTTAGTTCCAGTTCCTTGACTTCTCTTCAAATTCAAATTCTCTTTGTGTTGTGTGTGGAAATGCTCTTACATTCACTATTAAACATAGCTGTAAGTTTTACTGTTGTTGTTGTTTTTAATAATTTGATTTCACTAAGCATTTAAGTCAGTGGTTCTCAAACATTTTCTGTCATTCCCCACTTAAGGGGGTGGGCGAATTTTCAAGCCCCACTTGTCAACAAAATGATGCATAATGGGCGGGCGGGGGGGTGGGGGTTGGGGATGCAGGGGAATCAGCTGCTCAGCAATAGTTTGTAGTTTTTTTGCACTGGGCAATTCGGTCAATTCTGTATGCAACTTTGAATGAAGCAATTTGTGCTTTGTCCATTGATTCAGATTTTACCGTGAGATTCTTCTGCCAACTTCCTTTCAAAGAAGTCGAGAGGCTTATTAATGTGACTGGGGTGTGATGTCTCTAATTGTCTTCCTAATTTGAGGGGTCTCATGCTGTCTGCTTCCAGGGGTTTAGGACACAAAACACCTATGGGTCTCTCCTCTGCCCCCACCATTCCCACCATGAATCCAAGCACACGATAGGCTTCATCATATTTTCTTTTCGGCTGGCTTTTTGGTTGATAAGGCTTATAGTGCTGAATCGCCTGCTTTTTTGTGGTCCATGTAACAAATTTATCCATTGATGTTATTATGCCCACTATGTACGCTACTGACCCGGTTTGTGACTGCGGTAAAGTTAGTTTTTATATTTGCATCTCCGACTTCAATAGCCGCATAAATAAACCCGCAAATAAGATACCTACATATACATATATTTCCTCTCTATATTGTCTTTAAGATACACCCGCCTTTTTTTCAATTAAGCGCTTAAATTATACATGTTTGAAAGCATAAACCCCATTATTCTCTACTGTGCAATGAATGATTTAGGGATCATCGCAAAATGCCACACACCAACAAAAAGCATAGAACGCTATTGATCTTCCCTTTTGTTCAGCGCCTGAAGGATCAAAAAGCAACTTTGTTGCCACACTAGAAACTAGAAATGCCAGAACAGTACTGCCTGATAATTATTATTTTTTTTTTTTTTTACAAAAATACGGAAACATCAGCATACACATTGGAATGAATGATACAACGTTAAACTCCCGGCCCCCAACTGATGTTATTTTTATTTACTTATTAAATTATTAATTTAATACAAGTAAACAACTACATTCTCATGTAATTATCTAATAAGCGAGTTGTGCGGCAGCAGTCGTATAAAATCATACAAATACCAATACTCAAATGCCACAGTGAATTTTAGTATTGTTGTTGACAATGTTCCTCACTTTGATTGACACAATTTATTATCTTCTCAGGCTAATTGCACCATGGCACAAAGCAAAACTCTCCTCAAACTGGTTTCATGAACATGACAGTGACTTCAGTGTTCTTAGGTGGCCTTCTCAGTCACTGGTTCTAAATCCAGCAGAAAACCTTATGTGGTAGAATGATCATTGCATGAATTCAGGAATTGCGTAATGCAGTCCTGTTATCGTGGAGCTGAATCTCAATGTAATTTTTCCAACACTTGTGGAATCTGGCTATGAAATATTGAGGATACTGTTTTGGGAGCAAAGAGAGACCCTACCCATCATTAGTGTAGTAATCCTAATAGAGTGTTTAATGAGTGTATGCCATACATGAATGCATTTTATCTATTCCAAGCACTCACGTGAACTAAACAGTGAAAAATGCATCTTGCATTTGTTGTTTTTATTTTCATTTTGTCTTGTTTCGTCATCGATTTTACATCCATAGCTGGCATCAGGGTTACACAGTATTACACTATAGTAAAATAGTTGGAGTTTGAACAAATTTCAATATTTATGAACCCATATATATTGCGATCACCAAAAGTGTAGTCAATTATGAAGTATGATTACAATGCCAATCTTTTGGCAAAATAGGTACAAAATAAAAAAAATTTTCCAGGCCTCTGTTAGACAGCTGAAGAAGAAGGGAAAACATCTGGTCTGTGAGCCTTCCAGTATTTTGCTATATAATGGAAACTCAGGTAATACACCACACTTCTTATAAAAATATTATAAGAATTGGACTTTGAGAAAAGCCTGAAACCACATTCTAGCCAGGCTCATTAGTAAACTGCATAACAGTATACACACATCATGTTCTCTAAGATTAAATTGAAATGTGTGATGTTCTCTTGCATCAGACAGTAAAACCATATCCCATCTCACCATATTAATAATATTTTGGGGATTTTAAGACATCTTGCATAACATTTATCTCCACCAAGAGTCAATAGTAAACTAAATAGTAAATATCTTACCACTTCAGTATCCACAAACCTGCAGTACAGTTTTAAAATAGGAATTCGGTGAAATGTCTGGTTATGACTGGTTAATCTTGTTCCTCACCAAAGCAGCTGGTAGTAAAAAAACATTAATAAACTGTCATTACACAGATTAAAGGACAAATGTATTTGACATCTGGGGTGGTTAAATACAAAGGAATTGTAATTATGACTTCATGTCCCAATACTGAGTAAAACATGTTATTTGATGTGAACATAATAAGCTGTGCTGTATGTGACCTCATGTTGATCTACAGAAAAATATATATTCAGAATTTATCTATATAATTGAAGAAAAAAAGTTTAAATATTTTGAAGAAATGTGCTTCATTAATTATCATACAGTGCATAAACAAGAGTAAACTGTAGTTGAAAGGAAATAAATATGCAAGACAGTGCCCATCATGAGGGATGTAAAGAAAGGAGTATGTAAAGAAACCCATATTTTTACATCTCATCTGCAGAAAAAATACTCACAGAGTAATGCAGTAGTGCAATGGTATGAATCTTTCCCACATCTCTCTCTTTCTCTCTCTCTCTCACTCTGAACACACACACACACACACACACACACACACACACACACACACACACAGAATTAAGGTTGTAGTAAAGAAAGTCCTTGATCGTGCATTTTGTTAAAGCTTTGCTGCCCACACATTCACATTTCATTCTGTGTACTTGAAAAGTATCCAGGTTTGTGTTTTAATCACTTCATAGTCAACTTTCTGGAGCTATGATGAGAGAAAAAAATGGTACTTCAAATCACATCTTGCAAGACATGCACATATGCACAAAATTCAGATTGATTCAGATCCAACTTTGCTAACTTAAATCATGCTGTCATATTTCTTATTGTGAAAAAAGGCCTTATTGCTGGTCAAATCTTTATAAAATTCATACTTGCTTTCTTGAACATGAACAATTAATGTTTACCTGTAGGTCACGAGGCTTTGAAGATCATCCAGCTGTCCATTTTGGTGAAGATCAGACCATTACTTGTATGCTGATTACAAAGCAGCTCTGGCAGACAACTTTTCTCCTCAGTCTCTATGTGGAGCGGAAACGCTTTCCCAACAGCAGCGATAACTATGACGGGGACGACTGAGGTCCTTCACTATATTCCTGGCCTTGTCCATCACTACTTTCTGTAGATTGTGTGCTGGTGAGGGAGCTCTGTGCGGAGCAGAGGGTGATTGAGGCTGAAACCTGTCTGCTCATCTGTACTGCATGTTGACTGCCAGTCAGGAAGCTGGAGATCTACTGACTCAGAGGTGGACTGTGTCCCAAGTCCTCCAGCTTGGTGGACGAATTTATAGTATTAAAAGCTAAATTATAGTCAAAAACAGGATTTTAACATAAGTTCCCATAAGTTAGTGTTGTGTGTAGAAGGTGTGAGATGGCATCGTCAGGTGGTTGATTTTTGCAGTATGCAAATCTATGTGTAATACAGTCGTACCTTAGCATACAAATTCAATACATTCCAGAGGCTAGTAAAATTTTATATTGCAAAATGCATTTTCCCTTAGGAAATAATGTAAATGCAGATAATCTGTTCCAGCCACCAAAAAATATTACCTTTGGCTTAGTTGTAATCATGTGATTCTCAGAAGACAAAGCGTATATGTACTACAGTACTCGTAATTTTTTATTTAAAAAGTTTGCTTTACTTGCAAAACACTCCCAGACCAAGTTACTTGCAATCCAAGTTTCCACTGTGTGTGTGTGTGTGTGTGTGTGTGTGTGTGTGTGTGTGTGTGTGTGTGTGTGTGTACAGTATAAATAAATATATTATATATATATTTTGTTTGTTTGGGTTTTTTTGTTTGGTTTTTTGTGGGTTTGTTCATGGGTCCCAAGAATGATATCATTCAGTTTCATTTTTAAATCAGACAGTGGTAGGAGGAATCATGAATTAAGGTTAAGAGTGCTTTTACGTCTATTTATTTCATATTTTACTACACTTACTGTACATGCCTTTTCTAAATGTTTTAATTGTTTTTATATGCAAAAATATGATTATAATGTTAAAACGTGGTAATATTAGTAATACTTTTGGGTGGCTAGAAAGGATTATCTGCATTTACAATATTTCCTATGGGAAAATTCATTAAGAACTCACCTCTGGAATGGATTAAATTCGTATGCTAGAGTACCGCTGTATAGACGTTAACATTCTCACATCTACCTTCGAAAAGAACCATAGCTGTGTAACGCTATGCCAAGCCATGCCCTCTGCTCGAGCCAAGTCATGATCACCTGCACTCCTTCCCACATTCCTTTCCACGGCTTCCGTTTTGCCGCTTCATTCACAGGCATGAGCACACCTGCTCCGTATTTCATTCATTAGTTTTCGCTCTATATAATTCGCCCAGGAACAACCGTCCAGTGCCGAATTATTTCGTGCTCCAAGCCTAGTGTCTAGAGTAGTTTTTTGTGTCTAGTGTATCTGCGAAATATACCTGTGCCTTCTACGTTGCTGACCCCTTTTTTCCTCTGATTACGTCCTTAGCTTCACGACTCAGAATTGTTTGCTGCGCTGATTGACAACCCGGTTTTGACCCTCTGCTTTCGCTTTTGTCTCCGACTCGCTTTCAAACTGCACGCCGGATTCAGCGCGCGCGGCAGCCTTCGCCTCTCCACACAGCCGCGCTCACACGGCCGCTGCGCCCTTTTCAACCTGCGCGTCAGATCGTGCACGCGCGCTGCATCTTTCATCTTTCCACACAGCCGCGCTCACACAGCTGCTGTTCTCTCTCAACCTGCGCGCCGGATTGTGCACGCGCGCTGCAGCCCTCATCTCCCCACACAGCCGTGCTCACTCTGCTGCTTCTCTGTGCCACTCATTCCTTAACCCCTGTCTACAGCCCCTGCCAAGCCACGACACTGCCCACTCCAGACAGCATCCCAAAGTACTGTATCCTTGGTTGAACTTCTCTTTTGGCTAACTCTTATATTTTTCATTAAAGTATAATATTGAACCCTATCTGTTGTGTCTGCTTCTGGGTCCGCCACGCCCGTCTCACACGGACCAGCCGTGACAGAATAATTCGGCCAAGATGGACCCAGCAGACTTGGGACAGCTCAGGACCGCCTTGGAGGCCCAGGGCACCCTCCTCGGCACACACCAGGGGGAGATTCAGCAGGTCAACCAAAACCTTAAGCTTATGGCAGATACCCTCACTGCACTAACCTCTCGGATCGAACAGCTTCAGGCTACATCACCTCCGCCGCCAGTTCAATCTCCACCACCGCCTATTCGAGAACCTCGCCTGCCACCACCTCAGTCCTACAGCGGAGAACCTGGCACCTGCCGATCTTTCCTTTCCCAATGCTCACTGTCTCTCGAGCTCCAAGCCTCAACATTCCCCACAGAACGTTCCAAGATAGCATATGTCATCACCCTCCTCTCTGGAAGGGCCCGTGAGTGGGGAACGGCGCTTTGGGACGCCGATGATCCCCGTTGCACCAATTATCAAGCGTTCACAAAGGAGATGAGAAGAGTCTTTGATCGCTCACTCTCAGGCCGAGAGGCGGCAGGGCAGATGTTGAGACTCCGCCAAGGAACACGTTCAGCATATGAATATGCCATTGAGTTCCGCACCCTGGCGGCTTCTTGTGGATGGAACGATTGTGCCATGTATGATGTGTTTTTTCACGGACTGAGTGAGGCTGTCAAGGATGAGTTGGTCTCTCGGGAGCACCCTGAGGACCTAGATGGACTCATGGATCTAGCCGGCCGCATCGACGCACGCCTCCGAGCTAGGCGTCGTGAACACACACCACCCCTGGTGAGAGCAGGACCAATCACCCCCCCACGAACCACAAGTCCCCCTGCAGAACCTATGCAGATCGACCGGACCCGAATCTCGCCCGAGGAGCGCCAACGTCGGCGGGATAAGGAGGCCTGCTTCTACTGCGGCCAAGGAGGACATTTCCGTCTTCAGTGTCCGTTAAAAAGGTAGGCCCCCCAATGAAACTGGGAGTCTTGGAGGGCCGTTCACAAGAAAACCTCTCAGATAAACGTTCCTTACTACCCATCATGATCGTCTGGAATAACCAAGCCCAACCACTCAAGGCTCTCATTGACTCTGGATCCGACCAAAACCTGATCTGTGGCGTTACAGCAAGGGACCTGGGAATCCCTCGTCTGCCCCTAGACAAACCCCTGTCTGTCCAAGCCCTTGATGGAAGCACTCTACCTCCCATTACTCACTGCACACCCCTTGTCACCCTTAGAACCTCAGGTAACCACGTAGAGACCATATCCTTTTTCATCATGAAAAGCTCTCATGCTCCAGTCGTTCTTGGGAATCCATGGCTGGTCAGACACAATCCCAACATTGATTGGACCAAGAACACCATTCGCGATTGGAGTCCTGCCTGTCTGTCTTCATGCCTTCACTCTGCGAGAGCTCATTCACCACCCTCTGTTGTTAATGAGGAAGCTCCTGATCTGTCCAATGTCCCGCCCGAGTATAGCGACCTCCGGCTAGTTTTCAGTAAGTCACTTGCTCTCTCTCTGCCACCCCACAGACCCTACGACTGTTCCATCAATCTCCTCCCAGGCACTGTTCCCCCGAGAGGGCACTTATACTCCCTTTCGGCCCCCGAGAGGGAGGCTATGAACAAGTACATCACTGAGTCACTGGCAGCAGGGATCATCCGCCCTTCGTCCTCCCCGGCAGGGGCTGGTTTCTTTTTCGTGGCCAAGAAGGATAAGTCCCTTCGTCCCTGCATCGATTACAGGGGCCTAAATGCCATCACTATCAAGAACCGGTATCCCCTGCCTCTCATGTCTACAGCTTTTGAACTCTTGCAAGGAGCATGTGTTTTCACCAAGCTGGACTTGCGCAACGCATACCATCTAGTGAGAATACAAGAGGGAGATGAGTGGAAGACCGCCTTTAATACCCCGACAGGCCACTATGAGTATCTGGTGGTTCCCTTCGGGCTGACCAATGCTCCTGCGGTGTTTCAAGCCCTGGTCAACGACGTCCTGAGAGACCTCCTGAACATCTCTGTCTTTGTCTATCTAGATGACATTTTAATCTTTTCTCATTCCCTGAGGGAGCACAGGGTGCATGTGCGACAGGTCTTGCAAAGACTCCTTGAGAACAAGCTTTATGTCAAGGCGGAGAAATGTGAATTTCACAGAGACTCTGTGTCATTCCTGGGATTTATTATCTCCCCTTCCAGTTTACAAATGGAGCCATCTAAATTAACTGCCGTCACAGAATGGCCCACTCCTACCTCAAGACGGGACCTCCAACGATTCTTGGGATTTGCTAATTTTTACAGGCGCTTTGTCAGAAACTATAGTTCCGTAGCAGCCCCTCTCACTGCTCTAACCTCCACAAAGATCCCCTTCTCCTGGAGCAAACAGGCTGATAATGCGTTCACTGACCTGAAGCACAGGTTCACTTCTGCCCCCATTCTAATCATCCCAGATCCTACCCTTCAGTTCGTGGTGGAGGTAGATGCCTCCGAATCAGGGGTCGGAGCCATCTTGTCCCAAACATCCCCCAAGGACAGTAAATTACACCCCTGCTCCTTCTTCTCCCGTCGCCTCTCCCCAGCAGAGAGGAACTATGACATAGGAGATTGAGAGCTATTGGCTATAAAACTAGCACTGGAAGAGTGGAGACACTGGCTGGAGGGAACTGCTGCTCCGTTCTTAGTCTGGACTGACCATAAGAACCTGGAGTACCTCAGGTCAGCCAAGCGGCTCAATGCCCGTCAGGCCAGGTGGAGCCTGTTTTTCTCCCGTTTTAACTTCACACTCGTATCGCCCGGGCTCCAGAAATGGAAAACCTGACGCCCTGTCCCGGCAGTTCTCCACACCCCATGAACCAGTGCCGGCCGAGACGATCCTGCCCCCTCGTTGCCTTGTGGCGGCCGCTCTCATGGACATCGAAACGCAGGTGAAGAAGGCACTCAGTCGGGAACCAGGTCCAAGCAACGTCCCCCTTCTCTTTGTCCCAGCGTCGGTCCGATCTCAGGTGCTGGGATGGGGGCACAGCTCCCGAATTGCCTGTCACCCGGAGAGCCCGCACTCTTTCCCTCCTTCAGCAACGGTTCTGGTGGCCATCTATGAAGACCGATGTTGATGGGTTTGTGACAGCCTGTGACACTTGCGTCCGGAACAAGTCGACCAACAAACCTCCGGCTGGTTTCCTGAATCCTCTCCCAGCCCCTCACCGGCCTTGGTCTCATATCGCTCTGGATTTTGTTACCGGTCTTCCCAATTCTGATGGAAATACATGCATACTGTCCATAGTGGATCGCTTCTCCAAGTCTGCCCATTTCATCCCCTTGCCTAAGCTCCCGTCAGCCAAGGAAACGGCTGAGTTGATGATCCTTCACGTCTTCCGTCTGCATGGTCTCCCCTCCGACATCGTCTCTGACCGCGGCCCCCAGTTCTCCGCAGGGTTCTGGAGGGCATTTTGCAAGTTAATCGGAGCAACGCCCAGTCTATCCTCTGGTTATCACCCTCAGTCAAACGGGCAGACGGAGAGATTGAACCAGGAACTGGAAAAGACCCTAAGGTGCATGGCCTCACGTGATGCGACCACCTGGAGCAGGACACTCCCCTGGATCGAGTACGCACACAACTCTCTACCGACCTCTGCCACAGGTCTCTCTCCCTTCCAATGCTGCTTGGGCTATCAGCCACCACTGTTCCCATCCCAAGAGGAGGAGGTAAACATGCCATCAGCCCTGTCTTTTGTACGCCGTTGCAAGAGAGTGTGGTCCCAGGCCAGAACCCGTCTTCTGCGCACCATCAGCACCTTTAAACGGCAAGCTGACCGGCGCCGCTCGGCAGACCCCAGATACAGAGTGGGTCAGAGGGTGATGCTGTCTACCCGAGACATTCCCATCAAGACAATCTCCCACAAATTGTCCCCCAGATTCATCAGACCATTCACGGTCACCAAGATAATTAACCCTGTTTCCGTTAGACTTTCCCTACCTCTCTCTATACGCCGCGTCAACCCAACGTTTCACGTGTCGCAACTCCGACGACTGGTCCCCAGCCCTCTATCCCAACCCCCCCGCCCTCCCCCTCCTCCTAAACTCATTGACGGTGGTGAGGTTTTTTCCGTGCGCAAGCTGCTAAGAGCTCGACGCTGAGGCAGAGGCCTACAGTACCTCGTCGACTGGGATGGTTATGGGCCTGAAGAGAGGAGTTGGGTCCCCGCCAGGTTCATTGTCGACCCGAATCTAATCTCTGATTTCCACCGGCAACACCCAGAAGCACCAGCTAGGACGCCCGGTGGCGCCCATAGGAGGGGGGGTACTGTAACGCTACGCCAAGCCATGCCCTCTGCTCGAGCCAAGTCATGATCACCTGCACTCCTTCCCACATTCCTTTCCACGGCTTCCGTTTTGCCGCTTCATTCACAGGCATGAGCACACCTGCTCCGTATTTCATTCATTAGTTTTCGCTCTATATAATTCGCCCAGGAACAACCGTCCGGTGCCGAATTATTTCGTGCTCCAAGCCTAGTGTCTAGAGTAGTTTTTTGTGTCTAGTGTATCTGCGAAATATACCTGTGCCTTCTACGTTGCTGACCCCTTTTTTCCTCTGATTACGTCCTTAGCTTCACGACTCGGAATTGTTTGCTGCGCTGATTGACAACCCGGTTTTGACCCTCTGCTTTCGCTTTTGTCTCCGACTCGCTTTCAAACTGCACGCCGGATTCAGCGCGCGCGGCAGCCTTCGCCTCTCCACACAGCCGCGCTCACACGGCCGCTGCGCCCTTTTCAACCTGCGCGTCGGATCGTGCACGCGCGCTGCATCTTTCATCTTTCCACACAGCCGCGCTCACACAGCCGCTGTTCTCTCTCAACCTGCGCGCCGGATTGTGCACGCGCGCTGCAGCCCTCATCTCCCCACACAGCCGTGCTCACTCTGCTGCTTCTCTGTGCCACTCATTCCTTAACCCCTGTCTACAGCCCCTGCCAAGCCACGACACTGCCCACTCCAGACAGCATCCCAAAGTACTGTATCCTTGGTTGAACTTCTCTTTTGGCTAACTCTTATTTTTCATTAAAGTATAATATTGAACCCTATCTGTTGTGTCTGCTTCTGGGTCCGCCACGCCCGTCTCACACGAACCAGCCGTGACAAGCTGAAGTAATTGAGACCAGCTATATTTTTCATAGTGTATAGTATAATATAGTATAACATACTTTATGATGCAATTTCATACTAGCATATTGTACTCTATCATATCGTATCATATCGTATCGTATCGTATCGTATCATATCTGTCATGGTGTTGTGTGTGTGTGTGTGTGTGTGTGTGTGTGTGTGTGTGTGTGTGTGTGTGTGTGTGTATTTTAACTTGTGTGTACTGTACATTGTGGGGATCTGCAACAAAATGGAACTAAGGGTGTGTTTCTCCCTCTCAGCCAGTGTTCCTGGGATAAACTCTGGTTTCACCCACAAAGTACACTGGATGAAAGACGGATGAGATTGGGGCCTTCCACTCAGCATCATTTGGTCAAAAATTGAGGATCTCACATGAAATTCATATTTTATTTCACACAATTGCTTAAATAACTCTAGTAGTTACTGAATTATAATTGTGGTTAAATAGCTGGTATTTGATGTGCAATTATTCAGGGAAAATATGATTAAGGGGAAAAAATCTGTCAAAGTTATCAAACTTAAACATTCACTTAGTTCACTTTTTCTAATTTTAAGAATCAAATTATAACATTTAAATGGTTTTTGCTTAGAACCCAGTGAAGATTAGGAAATATACAGACTTTTATGCAAACCTTATTAGGATGTGGGTAGCAAATTAATTATAGCTTCAGAGTGTTCAATAAAAAAGTAACTGATTATTACAATCATTATTCAGTCACCTGCACAGGGAGTCCCAGTTTAAATTGATTTAATAGACATTATTTTACTTTTAAAAAAAAGAAAAAGCTTTCTTTAAAAATTATAATAATAATAAAGTCTATGTCTTTGCCAGACTTTCTCTACTACTTTAATGCTATAGTGTTAGTGTTATCTCTCTCTTGCTCTCTCTCTCTCTCTACTTTTTTTCAGTGCAAAATATTTCCCCCTCTCCTTTAGCCTCATAATCTGTATGACTCAATTGCTTCTCTCAGGTCATCTGTCGTCCCTCTCTCTCCTCATCTCTCACTCACCCTCTATAGACAAATTGCCAAAAGATGGCTCTCAACTATTATTCATGTGGGTACTCTTTCACCGCTGTGATTTGAATATCTCTGGATGTTTGGTTTTGCCTCCTCAATCTTTTATAATGTGCATGAATAAGTTGCAAGTGAAATGATGTTGCCGATCATGTGGTGCCTCATGGCTTCGTGGTCCCTAAGCACCAGTTAGTGGCACGTTCTTCTGCATTTTTCTCACCTCCTACATACATGCTTGAGTGGCTAAAACCAGTCCCGTGGGATAGATTCTTGCCTTAAGTCCCGTGTTTTCATGAAAGGCTCTAGATCCACCATGACCCTGACCAAGCTCAACCAAGCTGTTCATTATGTGAGTGACTTCCTAGGTAGGAAATAAAGCACAAATAGGAGAGTGCTGTTATAAAAATAGTCAATGATAGGGCGGTGTGATATGGCTAAATACAATGTAGAGTTACAGTTACTGCCCCAAGACTGGATATTTACTAAGAACAGCATGCTCCAAATGTTTTATCTCTCTTACACCAGTGTAATTGGACATTTTTTTTTTATTTAATCAACATTTTTTTATATTTATAGATTGTTGTGGAGCATTTGTAAAAACCAGTTACTACAGTATTCAGTATCTCATACTGCACCCTAGGCCAATGGTTTACATTTCAACCAGACAATGATCCAAAGCCAGTAAAACACAGAGGTGGCTTAAGAACATCTCTTTGAATGTCCTGGAGTGGTCTGGAAATTAACTTCATAGAGCATCTCTGGAGAGGTCTGAAAACTTTGCTGTGCATCTGACCTGGTTGAGCTTGTACTGTGCTGCAATGAACAATGAAAGAAAGGTGTGTCGAGCTTTTAGCATAATTCACAAGCAGACTTGAGATTGTTATTGCTACCAAAAGTGCTTTAACCAAGAAGTGATGGGGTCTAAATATTTATTTAAATAGGATATTTTAGTGATCATGTTTTTTTGTTTGTTTTTTTGTTTTTTGTTTTTTTAAGAATTAATAAAACACTCCAAGCATGAGGTGTCACCACAGTGAAAACCGTTTCCCTTTAATGGAGGATAAATCAGTTCAGAATTAATTTTATTGCATGCACACACATATATTACTGATTAACAATTAGATATGAATTACTAGCTTAGTTGTGTTAGTCAGGCAGTTTATAAGCCTGTATGAACTTTATACACTGAAAAACGTTCAAGCTAAATGCCATGCAAAACACATGAGGGATGTCTATACAAACTGAATCATGTTTGTGTAGAATTTACAGGATTTAAGTGTAACTCTTTTTTTTTCATATAGCTGTTTATAATATTTTCAAGAGCAAGAGGGGTCTTCCTACATTCTCCTGAATAATGCTTTCTCTCTCTCTCTCTCTCTCTCTCTCTCTCCCATTCTCCCATCTGCAGTGCTAACTGGCTAAGCTCATTAACACCTAATCTCAACCTCACCTCCAAACTGTGCATCTCAGAGGACCATAACTGCATGTATGTTCATATGGGCTGTTGGCCTCACTCATTGGCGTGTTCTCTCTCTCTCTCTCTCTCTCTCTCTCTCTCTCTCTCTCTCTTTCTCACTCTCTCTCTCTCTCTCTCTCTCTCACCACACACACACACACACACACACACACACACACACACACACACACACACACACACACACACACACACACAGTGTGCACATAAATACATAAAATATTAAACTTGTTTTATATTTAAATTACAAATTCTGTACATAATAAAGATCTCACTACAATGAATATTTTGCACTAGAGAATACAATTAAACTAAAAGTACAATTTGTAATAAAATCAAAAAGGTGCCACATCATCATAGTCCTACTTGAATTTTCTATTTATTCTGATGCATACAGACAT
Organism: Clarias magur; assembly: GCA_013621035.1. NCBI lineage: Eukaryota > Metazoa > Chordata > Actinopteri > Siluriformes > Clariidae > Clarias > Clarias magur. The sequence goes on along the minus strand of QNUK01000109.1, from coordinate 1,442,050 downwards.
GGACATTATGCTTATCTGCCATTTTTGTAAAGGAGTTATTCATGCGCCAAGTCCTTATTTTCGCATTTACAAGTCATGACATGCATCTCAAAACTCAAATCCAGACATATTTTTAATATTAATTTATTAAGCAGTTCTGGATTGAAGTCTTAAAATTAAATTACAGGAATATTACTTCATATGTCAATGCTGTTGAATTGATAGGTCAGAAGATGCTAATTAATATTCTATAACAGGAGCTTTTTACATTAATACACAGTAAAATCTCTAGTGTTGATTTCACACTTTCAGAATTTATTTGAGTCCAACTGGACCTCTATAAACTTAGGTGTTATTCAACACTTAGGGTGTTAGTGTAACACCATGGATATTGCTATGCGCCAACTACAAGATCACTGTAATAATAATAATAATAATAATAATAATAATAAATTCATGTATTTGTTGGTAATTATTGTGTTATTCATTAGTTATGCCAATATGTCCTTAAGGCCCTTCATCTACTTCTTTCTTTTTTAAGTGTAATACATATTGTATATTCTCACTGAACAAAACCTCAGCAAATGGCTCTCTATAGATTCTTTTATGCATAATAATAAAAGAAATAAACTAGTAAAAAAAGCATAATGTGATGCACAATAAGCAAACCATAGAACTGCAATGCACCAGCCAGTAGATTTTCCTTTCTATGCACTTCATTGCACTTGCTGATGTTTAAACTTTTTATTTTTTTTTCTAATTTTACTAAAAGTGTAGTGATGCTCTAAATGCAGTCTGCACGGTGGCTTAGTGGTTAGTACTGTTGCATGGAGTGTATGTGTGTGAACCCCGCCATGGATTGACACCTGTCCACCCTGCCTCATGCCCTAATTTTCCTGGGATAGGCTCCATGCCCCCCATGAACCTGTATACAGGATTAAGCAGTATAGATGATGAAACAATGAGATGATGCTCCAAATGTAGCATTTTGCCAAACTGGTGGAAGGAAGGTGTGATAGGGATACCTATACAATGAAAAATTATGTAAGGTCATCCAAACTATCTCTTTTACTGGACAGTCATAAATTTAAGTGACAAAGTCAAAATCTATCATGTCAGAACGTGTGTTGGGGCCACCATAATTTTTTTGGCACAGCGAAATTGCTCCACAGCCACTAACGTATCCTCACTTCACGGCTCAACAGTTCCTGACAGCTTCATCTTCCACTTAGGTACATGTCAAACTGAGATCAAACATGACATCTAGTTCCATGATGTATAGTTGGAACTGACACTTAAGGTTGCTACATTGAGATACAATTTTGCTGTTAACATCTACATATATAGTATCTGCTAACACACTGGCCCTTTCTACAACGTACATTCAATAACACACACTTGTATACTTCAGGCCACAGTGTACTCAGACAATATTGACAATAATATATATATATAAAAACATAAGGAAAGATTTCTCTTTTAGTCAGTCTTTGTTGAGTCTCTAATCACATGTATTCATGGCACACATGTATTACAGTAAATAACTCCATATCATAAAGGATTACACAGACTTTCACAGATTTTTATTTCACTGTTAATCTGATGTCAGTTACTGTATATGTTGAAGTGAATTTATTTTTTAATTTATTAAAAATAATAATAATAATTCTTAAGCATTAAAAAGTAACTATTGTCATCATTCAGCCAAGTTAGTTATCCTGACTTTTGTGGGTAATGGATTTTGTAGTTGGCTTGGGCTTTTTCTGCAGGGTTATTAAAAACTGTGCTTTGGTTTTAATAAGCAAACATGATAATAAATAATAAATACAGAAGTTTGGGGAAGTGCTACTCTCCAACCTTCAATACATTGCTTACCTTCTAATACATCATCTGTGAATGGAGGTGGGATAGGAATTTCAAACTGTGTTTAAAACATTGTCTTCCAAAACACATCACAAAAGTAAAGCTGCCAAAATTGGTTCTGCAGAGCCATGGTTTGTTATTTGATTAATTTTCAATTGTAAATGTAATGTTTATTATGATAATCTTTATTATCTATGTTTAATCATAGTTGTAAGGCAGACAGGACACGTGATAATGACTCTCTACCTCTCTATCTCTCTGACTAATGATCTCTCTCTCTCTCTCTCTCTCTCTCTTCTGCAAAGTTTGCAGTCTGTATAGTACAGATACTGTTTAAAATTAGTTTAATTACATCTCTCTCCTGCAAAGTTATTAAAACCAGGAAGTGCTGCTAATCATTTCATAATACCCAAATGTAAGGTATTTCAAATCTATACCTAGATAAGTGTAAAGTTCAGGAATAGAGATTGCTAATTGCTGAAATAAATTAGTATGTTCATATATACTGCATCTGCACTATTATCTGTAAAACATATCTGTGTGATGATCATAAGGGGCTCCTTGTATTTTTGTTTTGTTTTGTTTTGTTTTATTCTGAAAGTTAACTCTGGCTGTAAAACATCTGAGCATCTCACATTAGCGTGATTGCGTAGAAGATTGCATAGAGAACCCAACTCTTTCATAATAATTTAACTTTACAACATGACAAAGATCCAATCATTTCACTCCATGAGGGCTATTCACCTTCTTGTCCATTTGCTCATTATTCTGAGGTTAGACTACTTCACCCCTGTGCCATTGTCTCCCTTGAAACCGATAAAAATGCAGCTGCAAGCCTTGTTTTCAAGCTCCCTAGGTTCACAAAATCATCTCATTGCAACCTGCATCAAAGCAGATGAGCCTCCACCTAACTAAAGGCACTTGTTGACCCTTGTTGTGCACAGCATACCCTGTGAGCAACAAGCACAGCTTAACTTGATTTCTGCTTTCTGAGATTGAAATCTCATATTTTTTAACAAGCACCTAAATGAGCATTCATTAAAACAGTACACTGTTCTGCTGCTATACCAACTGGTTATACTATCTCATTTCATAAATGTATATAAAAATATTTCATATTTAGAAATGTTAATAATCTGTGGAATGCTCTTCAAAATAATGTTTCAGTGTTTATGGCCTGTTATCAAAAAACGCTGAAAGGACTTTATGACCAAAATGTTTGTTAGTGGGTTCCCTGGTGACATAAGAGTTCACCAGAAATTAGCAAAGTACACATATTTTGTGCTTGAGTAAATGTAGAGATACCCTAGGAAAAATACAAGTCCTTCATTCACCTGAGCAAAAGTACAAAAGAGTTTACCTTCAAATATATTTAAGAATCAAAAGTACTGAGCTTGTATTAGCTACAGTAAACTCATAGTAAAAATGTTTCTCTTTCTCTGCCTCTCTCTCTCTCTGTGTGTATATATATCTGCTTTCTGACCATGGACATACATTTTTATTCCTATCTGAACTGAAATCTCCAAGTCTTATTTAAAACACTTGCTCCACAATTAGGGAAGGCAAATCATGCAATTATGCACAGTGGATATCAGGTGAATATTATCACTTCAGAGCTCAAAAATAACAGAAAACTTGCATGGTGATTATTTGTTTACCTACAGTACTGTCACGGGGGGCGTGGCGGTGGAGGATCCAAGTGCAGAACGAGTGTTTGTAGAGAGTGAGTGCAGCGCTTTTAAATGAGATCCGTGAATGCGGAAGTGCCGTGAGGAGCGCTCGTTGTTTCTCCGAATGGAGTCCGCGTCGGGAATGCGGAAGTGGTGAGTGAGCGCTTGCTGTTTCTCTGAATGGAGTCCGCGTCGGGAATGCGGAAGTGCCGTGAGGAGCGCTCGCTGTTTCTCCGAATGGAGTCCGCGTCGGGAATGCGGAAGTGGTGAGTGAGCGCTTGCTGTTTCTCTGAATGATCTCTGCGGCAGAATTTCCGAAGCGCGGATTTCGCGAGAAGTAGCCCGCGAGTCGAGGAAAGTCCGTAATCAAAACTCGTGGTCGAAAAACAAATCCGAATGTCGGCAACAGTAAATCCGGACGGTCAGGAAATCCGTAACGTGAGGCAGAGTCGTGGTCGTGGAAACAAAACGTGATCGAGATCCGAAAGGTCAAGGCAAAACGAAACGCTGGAATACTGGGCATGGATAGCAGACAATAATCTGGCGACGTGGCGGTGTCAGAGCATGGTTTAAATAGGTATGAGCTGATTACTGATAGTGTCCAGGTGTGCAGAGAAGAGGGGCGGTGCGATGTAAGGAGGGGCAGGGAACATGGAACAGGCGTGCTTAGATGATCATGAGGTGACTGTGGCTTGGCGTGTCATGACAGTACCCTCCCCTCTACGAACGCCTCCAGGCGTTCTTGCCAGTGCTTCGGGGTGAAGTCTGTGGAAATCTGAGATCAGGGATCGGTCTAGGATAAATCTAGCGGGTACCCAGTTCTCTCTTCGGGGCCGTAGCCCTCCCAATCTACTAAGTACTGAAGGCCCCTTCCCCGGCGGCGAGACTTGAGAAGACTGCGAACGGTAAAGGCTTCTCCCCCATCTATGAGTCGGGGGGGTGGGGGAGGCTGGGGGGGTGTAGATAATGGGCACGAGATTAGACGACGAATCTGAGAAACGTGAAACGTAGGGTTGATTCTGCGCATGGAGAGAGGTAGAGCTAGTCGGACAGAGCATGGATTTATGACTCGGGTGATAGTGAAGGGTCCAATGAACCTTGGTGAGAGTTTCCTGGACGTGGTCTTGAGTGGGAGGTCCCGTGTAGACAGCATGACCCTTTGGCCGATACGATACCTGGGAGCTGGTGACCGATGACGATTCGCCTGGCGCTGGAAGGTGCTTACAGTGCGTAGTAGCTGATTACGGGCACGCTGCCATGTTCTTCTGCAGCGACGGACAAAGGTTTGGGCTGAGGGAACCGCTACCTCCTCTTCCTGGGCAGGAAAGAGGGGTGGTTGATAGCCCAGACAGCAGTGGAAGGGAGACATGCCCGTGGACGAGGTAGGGAGCGAGTTGTGGGCGTATTCAATCCAGGGTAGGAAGCGACTCCAGGAAGAAGGGTCTCGAGAGGCCATGCACCTTAAAGATTTCTCCAACTCCTGGTTCATCCGTTCCGTTTGGCCATTAGTTTGGGGATGAAATCCGGATGAAAGGCTGGGGTTGGCGCCGACGAGGGTGCAAAACGCCTTCCAGAACTGGGCAGAAAACTGGGGGCCCCTGTCCGAGACAATGTCGACGGGGAGTCCATGAAGTCGGAAGACATGATTAATTAGGAGTTCGGCTGTTTCTTTGGCAGATGGGAGCTTGGGTAATGGGACAAAATGCGCCGACTTAGAGAAACGGTCTACGATGGTTAAGATGCAGGTGTTGTTTTGAGAAGGTGGTAGGCCAGTGACGAAGTCGATGGAAATGTGAGACCAGGGGCGGTGGGGAATGGGGAGGGGTCGGAGGAGACCCTCAGGAGGGCGGTTAGTCGTCTTATTCCTGGCACAGGTGTCGCAGGAGGCCACAAAGTTCTTGACGTCCTCCTTCATGGTAGCCCACCAGAAGCGTTGGTGTAGGAGGGAAAGGGTGCGTGCCGCCCCAGGGTGGCATGCCAATCTGGAACTGTGGGCCCAGTCTAGCACCTGTGATCGCACGGAAGCTGGGACGAAAAGCTTGTTGGTTGGAACGATGCTTGGGCCTGGTTCCCGTTCGAGGGTCTGCCGAACCAGGTGCTCCACGTCAAGTTGGGTTGTTGCCACAAGACAATGAGGAGGAAGGATCGCCTCCGTCGTGGATGTGTCCTGAGAGGTGGAGAATTGCCGGGAGAGGGCGTCAGGCTTGATGTTCTTGGAACCAGGGCGATATGATAAGGTAAACCGAAAACGAGAAAAAAAAAGTGACCATCGTGCCTGGCGTGAGTTGAGCCTCTTTGCAGTTCTTAAGTACTCCAGGTTCTTATGGTCGGTCCATACGAGGAAGGGAAGGTCCGCCCCTTCCAGCCAGTGTCTCCATTCTTCAAGGGCCAGCTTGACCGCCAAGAGTTCACGGTCCCCGATGCCGTAGTTACGCTCGGGGGGTGTGAGTCGGCGGGAGAAGAAGGAGCAAGGGTGAATCTTGTTGTCTTTCGGGGATCTCTGAGACAGGACGGCCCCTACTCCGGTCTCAGATGCATCTACTTCAACAATGAACTGGAGGGAGGGGTCAGGAAATATAAGGATGGGTGCTATGGTGAAACGGTGCTTGAGATCCTTGAAGGCTTTATCTGCCTGGGGGTTCCATCGGAATGGGATCTTGGAAGACGTGAGTGCCGTAAGTGGGGTCGCCACTATGCTGTAGCTTCGAATAAAGCGTCGATAAAAGTTTGCGAATCCCAAGAAGCGTTGGAGTTCGCGTCTTGAAGATGGTACCGGCCAATCAGTGACCGCCCTCACCTTGGTGGGGTCCATCTGGATGCCTGCAGGGGAGATAGAATATCCCAAAAAAGAGGTTGAAGTGCAATGAAACTCGCATTTCTCTGCCTTGATGTAAAGTTTATTCTCCAGAAGCCGTTGCAAAACCTGGCGCACGTGGAACTTGTGCTCCTTTACTGAGCGTGAGAATATCAGGATGTCATCCAGGTAAGCAAAGACGAAAACATTGAGAAAATCCCTAAGGACGTCATTGATGAGAGCCTGGAACACCGCCGGCGCGTTGGTTAAGCCGAACGGGACCACTAGGTACTCATAATGGCCGGTGGGTGTGTTGAAGGCTGTCTTCCATTCATCGCCATCCCGTATCCTGACAAGGTGGTAGGCATTCCTCAAGTCCAACTTGGTGAAGACGCGGGCGTCCTGGAGAAGTTCGAAGGCAGACGACATCAAAGGAAGAGGATAGCGGTTCTTTATCGTGATTTCATTCAACCCTCTGTAATCAATACAGGGTCTGAGGGACTTATCTTTCTTTTCCACAAAGAAAAAGCCCGCCCCTGCAGGGGATGAAGATGGACGGATGATTCCAGCTGAAAGTGACTCAGAGATGTATTGTTCCATGGCTTCTCTCTCGGGACGAGAGAGAGAGTAGAGTCGCCCTTTAGGTGGGGTGGTGCCTGGGAGAAGGTCGATGGCACAGTCGTATGGACGGTGAGGAGGTAATGAGATGGCACGTGACTTGCTGAACACCTGGCGAAGGTCATGGTACTCGGCAGGGACCTTAGAAAGGTCGGGGATCTCCTCCAGAGAGGTGGGTAAAACTCTTCTGGTGGCGGCAGAACGGAGGCATGAGCAGTGGCAAGTAGGGCTCCAATCCAGGATGCTTCTTTTTGCCCAGTCGATGTGAGGGTTATGGAGTCTTAACCATGGGAGACCCAGAACTATTGGTGCATGAGCACTCTTAATGATGAGGAACGTATTGGTCTCAACATGATTACCGGAAAACTGCAGTGTGACTGGAGCAGTGCGGTGGGTGATTGAAGAGAGCTTGCTGCCATCCAGAGCCTGTACGCTAAATGGTTGGTTAAGTGGTGTGTGTGGAATCTTGAGTTGAGAAACCACAACCGAGGAGATTAAATTTTGGTCTGCTCCAGAGTCTACTAGAGCATGCGTGACGTGGGGCCGATTGTCATATATCAGGGTCACAGGAAAGCGGGAACGGAGGTCAGGGGATGGATAGTGTCTAGGGCCCCCCTGTACCCCCAGAACTACCGGGGGGGACTGACCTTTTAACGGACAGGTTCGCACTGAGCACTGAGACAAAAATGAGCGGCAAGTGGCCGGGTTTCCATCATAAGTAGGCGGTGCTGGAAGGCGTGGTTCATGACTGACAGAATACACAGGAGGAGGAGAAGCCTGGGGAATGGGAGCGGTGGGTGGTTGTGCAACATCAGACTTTATTTGTAAGGTGAGAGCAGTTAAAGCCTCTGTTACCTTATGAAGAGTGTTAGTTATCTGCTGTATATCCTGCTGGTGAGTACCCAGGAGCGCCCCCTGTTTATCTAGTGCCCCTCTTAGTTGTGCTGCCTCTGCTGGATCCATTAATGGCCAGATTATACTGTCACGGGGGGCGTGGCGGTGGAGGATCCAAGTGTAGAACGAGTGTTTGTAGAGAGTGAGTGCAGCGCTTTTAAATGAGATCCGTGAATGCGGAAGTGCCGTGAGGAGCGCTCGTTGTTTCTCCGAATGGAGTCCGCGTCGGGAATGCGGAAGTGGTGAGTGAGCGCTTGCTGTTTCTCTGAATGATCTCTGCGGCAGAATTTCCGAAGCGCGGATTTCGCGAGAAGTAGCCCGCGAGTCGAGGAAAGTCCGTAATCAAAACTCGTGGTCGAAAAACAAATCCGAATGTCGGCAACAGTAAATCCGGACGGTCAGGAAATCCGTAACGTGAGGCAGAGTCGTGGTCGTGGAAACAAAACGTGATCGAGATCCGAAAGGTCAAGGCAAAACGAAACGCTGGAATACTGGGCATGGATAGCAGACAATAATCTGGCGACGTGGCGGTGTCAGAGCATGGTTTAAATAGGTATGAGCTGATTACTGATAGTGTCCAGGTGTGCAGAGAAGAGGCACACAGAGGTTCAGGGCACACAGTGCTGCGCCCGAAGGATGATTTGACAAAATCCAATCAGTGCTCACCCTCAAGTCACATGCTTTTCAAAAATTGACATGCCTACATAGACACTCGTTTGTCCGGCGCCCCGCATACACAAACACAAATGAACGTAATACTGTACAGTTTTTTTTTATTGCAAATAAATTATATTAAGAAATACAGTGGAATATTGTGACTAAATTACTTTATTTCATTATTAAAATAAATAATTATTATGTTAAATAATTACATGTTAAAGGAGCATTCTTCTCTGTCTAACTTTTTGGGTATTTTCGCCTGCAGTATTGACCGGCCACCACTGGATAGAATTAGCTCATTCAGTGCTTTTGTTGCAAACAGTGCTATGAAATATGCTGGGTATACAGTACACTTTATAAAATGAGGTACAGATAATGTTAACTACTGTAATACCAGCATTTCAAGCTTTCTACTTAATAAGCAACTAACTGTTCTGAGATTGAATACAAAAATAGCATAAAATGTAAAGCTAATGTGTTATGTATGGTGTTGAATCCCTTTTTCCAGACACCAAGTAGTGACCTTGATGAGAAAAAAAAAAGACATGCTTTTATATGTGTCCTGCCTTCTGCCAAAACACCATCGCAGTACAGACATAGCTCTTATATTTAAATTTACAGCATTTGTTAGACAATTTTGTCCAGAGTGGCTGTTTTGGCTGTTCATAACCTAAATAAATAAATAAATAAATAAATTATAAATATAATTATCTGGTGCATTTAGCCTTGTGGGGATATTTGACTGTCCTGCTCAAGGTTTTTTTTTTCTTAAAATACCTGCAAAATCTATTTGAAAAGAACATCTAAAAAGACTATTTTTCCCCTTAGTGAGGTTAATATAATATTGCTGTATGAAGCATAGCAAAAGGATAATGAGATGTTTGCACATACAGTATCTACTGATATAAACTTCAGTGACCAAGGTATTTAGTACATGAATAAACATATTTCAGTCTATGTTTAAAGATTCTAATGGCTCAGATTTTCCAAGGTTGTCACTTCAAGGTCTTTTTTTTCTTTGATGAACATCTGCACAAAATTAACTGCCAACATAAATAGAATATTGAAGTGGTTATTACCTGGAATATTACTAATTTAGGTAGACAGAGAGCCCCACTCAAGACTGAATGTAGTTAGAGGTGGCAGTAAATTGACAAACATATAGCACTTTTGGTTTTCTTTCTAATTAGAGGGTTCATTCAAGTTCAAACCAGAACTTTTGCGCATGCATTTTAACACAGCTGTAAGTGTTAAAACTACCTTTATTTCTCTATATAATCCCTTGCTATACTAATGTACATTGACTAAATAGATATTTTTAAAAAAATAAGTTTGACTTGAACACATGTTGTACATTAATAAAGCACACAATATACTATAAGGTCTCTCTATATATTATATAATAAGTACTTATTTTTATTGCTATGTTGTCCAATCTGTATGTTATGCATCTTTTGTATGAAGAGTTAAAGGTTATTTTAATCTGTATTTTTTAGAAATATGATGAATTTTCAGTATCATTCAATTTTAAATTAAGCTTGGCCAATAAATCTTATTCTAATTATATATAAGGCTAGAAGCCAAAACAAATTTTTATGCCATAAGGATTGTCAGGATTGATTATATTTCTGTTAACGGATATTATTTAAATAATTATTACATATTTGCATTATTTATATATATATATATATATATATATATATATATATATATATATATATATATATATATACATAGACCAGGCCAGTGTCCACTTCACTCTACCATTTGGAGATGAATCAAGGATGTCAGAGTTATCAGCATGACTCTTCAGAACCTTAAGAGACTGGTCATGATTTAGGAAACTGTTACGGAACCAAAAGACAGTTTTATTTCTAAAATCTTTGATCCAAGTCCAGGAACCTCATAAACAAATTAAATCTCTTGATTAGGATTGCAGCCTGGTACTGTATCTTGTGTTTATGTTCAATTAGTTCATCACCTATTTATCATGCGGTAGATTAGGTAGTCTCTACATATTAATTTCTCCCACATACTGACCTAATATTAATTAAGAAAAGACATCTCAATTAACTCCTATTTTATTAGAAGCCAAGCGAGATGAATGTGTTCCCTTACCCACATCCTTTCTAGTGCGAGAATTTAAGACATGAATCAGCATGAGAGTTTCAGACAAATTGTACATAGATTGTACAAGTAAATAGCAATGAATGCAGATTTAACACGAAACTATGCTTGGTTTTTAACAAAAGACATATGCATCTTCGATAGGTTTGAAAATTACATGATTCCTTGAAGTAGATCTTTTGGCAGTTTCAGTCACACACATACTATTCATTCATGCCAATTTCAGTCACCCACACTTTATATCCCAGAATGGCATCCTCTAATTTCCAGTCTCAGCTGAAAATATGCTTGGCTCTAACATATAATGAATAGAACTAAAGCAAAGAATCATGCCATCAGCAGTACTACTCATGGTGATCATTCTTTTACTTGTATTTTTTTTTTGTCATTCACAGCACTCCTGGGCTTAGTGCCCTTGTACAAGGGCACTGTAAAAGTGTCATTTACTGTATATTGTATACCTTCATTGATCATCATGTACCTTTTTTAATTTAACACAGGCATTTGTCGTGTCAGCCATGACTTATGTCTAATTGTATGGTTGTCTCGAAGCCCACAGGCAACATGGCCTCACCTTTAGCTGTGGGTAATGGGATTTTTATGCCTTTATCAGAGAGACAACCTGAAAATGTGCTTCGGGTAATCTGTTATGCCTGAAAGGCTGTTAGAGTAATGCTGTTAGAAAGTATACACTCTGTGTGACTTTTTTTTTTTTTTTTTTACATCCAGTGAACACTTCCTGAACAATTCATGTTTGATTTACTCCTGGACTACTCAGACCATACTCTCATTGAATGTGTTGAAGGAACAGTTTGGTAAACCCGAAACCTACTCCGCATGTTATCAGTTGAGACTTGTTTGGTGCTTGAAGTCTGCTTCATAAGGTTTGTACTAACAATGATGGAAAACTGTATTATCTAAAATGCATAACCCTACATTTACAAACAGACATTCATTTTCTATGTGTGTACATGCAACAGAGTCACAATAACATGCCACTGAGCTACAATATCAGTGCCAGCAGCAATTGGCAATGGGACAAGCAGCATTTTCATTGAGATTTTATGCACATTTATTATGACTTATAGTACTAAAGCAGCAAGTACAGAAGACTCAAAAATTCATTGGAACTAATCCCACACATTTGGTCTAAAACTTCTTCAGTTCCACATTGATAACTTTAGAAACTTCTGTTAATTCCGATGTACTGTTTAAGGCCTAGAATTGTATAGATTTAGCATTAGAATGATTTGTATTTTGATAAATAAATTGTTGAACAGCTCCCACAAAACTGCAAATGATATAGGTCACTTCTAGCTCGTTGATGTGAAAGCAGAGTTACTTATTATTTACTCTAGGCTCATAACTGCACAGCCAAACTAAAAAAATCTGATTTTAGACACCTATATATACTCACCTAAAGGATTATTAGGAATACCTGTTCAGTTTCTCATTAATGCAATTATCTAATCAACCAATCACATGGCAGTTGCTTCACTGAATTTAGGGCTGTGGTCCTGGTCAAGACAATCTCCTGAACTGAAATCTCCAAACTGAATGTCAGAATGGGAAAGAAAGGTGATTTAAGCAATTTTGAGCGTGGCATGGTTGTTGGTGCCAGACGGGCCGGTCTGAGTATTTCTCAATCTGCTCAGTTACTGGGATTTTCACACACAACCATTTCTAGGGTTTACAAAGAATGGTGTGAAAAGGGAAAAACATCTAGTATGCGGCAGTCCTGTGGACGAAAATGCCTTGTTGATGCTAGAGGTCAGAGGAGAATGGGCTGACTGATTCAAGCTGATAGAAGAGCAACTTTGACTGGAATAACCACTCGTTACAGTCGAGGTTTGCAGCAAAGCATTTGTGAAGCCACAACACGCACAAACTTGAGGCGGATGGGCTACAACAGCAGAAGACCCCACCGGGTACCACTCATCTCCACTACAAATAGGAAAAAGAGGCTACAATTTGCACGAGCTCACCAAAATTGGACAGTTGAAGACTGGAAAAATGTTGCCTGCTCTGATGAGTCTCGATTTCTGTTGAGACGTTCAAATGGTAGAGTCAGAATTTGGCATAAACAGAATGAGAACATGGATCCATCATGCCTTGTTACCACTGTGCAGGCTGTTGGTGGTATAATGGTGTGGGGGTCTTTTCTTGGCACACTTAGTGCCAGTTGGGCATCGTTTAAATGCCACGGCCTACCTGAGCATTGTTTCTGACCATGTCCATCCCTTTATGACCACCATGTACCCATCCTCTGATGGCTACTTCCAGCAGGATAATGCACCATGTCACAAAGCTCGAATCATTTCAAATTGGTTTCTTGAACATGACAATGGGTTCACTGTACTACAATGGCCCCCACAGTCACCAGACCTCAATCCAATAGAGCATCTTTGGGATGTGGTGGAATGGGAGCTTCGTGCCCTGGATGAAATCTCCATCAACTGCAAGATGCTATCCTATCAATATGGGGAAACTTTTCTAAAGAATGCTTTCAGTACCTTGTTGAATCAATGGCACGTAGAATTAAGGCAGTTCTGAAGGCGAAAGGGGGTCAAACGCCGTATTAGTATGGTGTTCCTAATATATATATATTGCCTGTTCATACTGATTAATCTGCCTAGTAATACTGAAAATAACACGTAAGCTAAGAAATACTGTATATATACTTTCAGAATGAAGATGAAAAATGCAGGTGTGTGAATTTAAACAAAGCCATTACATATCAACTCTTCTTTGGTTAGAGGAGCATTATGATAATACATGTTCCATATTTTAGTTACAACTTTTATGCCCAAAATTCTGTGAAGCTATAATATGGGGCTGCTATTAATTGACTAGCTAATGATCAATTGTTCACTTTATAAGAGCATTTGCTTACATGTAGATCTTGGTAAGTTGGGCACTTGATTTAGTTTTTTGCATAAATTTTGTCTTAGATGTTTATTTTATTAAAAGTTTAAAAAGACAAACAATTTTCGACATAAACCTTGCTTTTCAATACACTTTGTCCATCTGTCAAACAATCTTTCATATTCCCTCATTGAAAATGTTTTAGGCTGTGATGCAAGCCACGAATGCATCGTTGTCAACGCTTCTTCATCAAAAATGAATCTTTGTCTGTGTAGGGCTGCTTTCAGGGGGGGGACTAAACAGGTGAAAGTCCAATGGAGCAAGATCAGGACTATACTGTAGATAAGATGCTTTACCACCTCAAAACACAAACATTCTCAATGTCGACAGTGTGGGCAGACATGTGTGGACATTTATTGTCATGCAAGATCACAACGCCTTTGGATGACAGTCCTCCACATTTAAAGTTTAGGCTTCAGCTCTTCAAAAAGCATCTCACTATAACGAGCACTGTTGATTGTTGAACCTTTTCCTGATTTTCTAGGGAATCCCAGAAAAAAGAAAACATAAATTTTCCAGCTGCTGTCGACTACAGTTACAAGTGAACTGATGTAACACGTACACATCTGAACAGCAGTGACTGGGGAGACAGTAGCCTTAAACAGAAAGCACTGGTAAGGCAGTGTAGCCAACGGACGTTTTAATACGGACGTGTGTGTGTGTGTGTGTGTGTGTGTGTGTGTGTGTGTGTGTGTGTGTGTGTGTGTGTGTGTGTGTGTGTGTGTGTGTGTGTGTGTGTGCATTGTTGCAAAAATGTTTTAGTTTACCAGAAAAGAAAGTATCATTGTACTGTAGACCACTTAAGACATTAACCTAGCTTTGGCCCTCCTCTGATCCAAGCACATAAATAAACAGTGTAGTAAATTTTTAAAAAAATATGTGGTCTACATACAACTATATAGCTTTTACAGCTGTGTATAAAATAGGGTAATACACACATCATGTCATTCTTAATGGTGCTTTAAATCTCCATGTGCTTTCATCTGTCATTTGAGAAGAAACAGATAAAGAGGACAAAAGCACAAGCTGGAGTGACATCACTTCTTGTTGCAGTCAGACACGTGTGAGGAAACATGAAGCAAAGAAGGACAGAAGAGCAATACCGGCCTAAAGATAATTATATGAATTACTTACAGACACACACACACACACACACACACACACACACACACACACACACACGCGCACACACACGCACACACACATGCACACATACGCACTTCAATTAGATGGACACAAGTGTTGCCCAGGGGGGAACTTAATGATCACAATGCAGGAAAGCTCAATAGAAATCAGCTTAGAGAAGAACAATGGGCCCTGGGGTCGACCCTGGCACATCTAAATGGCCCCTTCTCTCTCTCTCACTCTCTCTCTCTCTCACACACATACACGCACACACACACACACACACGCACACGCACACACACACACACACACGCACACACACACACACACATCCATATACACCCATAAGCATATATATTATATGCATGCAACTCAATAGTCTTATCTGTATTTGTTTTGTACTCAAAATGTGTAGAACTCTGGAGTGGGTGTGGCTTAAACTTGTTATTGTTTTATTTTGTTTCTTTGTGTATGCTCATGACAATTTGTAACAAATGTAATTGGGTCCATTTAGGAATAGCTGGATGCCTTAGCACTCTCACCACACTGAGAGGGGTGTGTGTGTGTGTGTGTGTGTGTGTGTGTGTGTGTGTGTGTGTGTGTGTGTGTGTGTGTGTGTGTGTGTGTGTGTGTTCATGTTTTAACCTTTCGGTATTGTTCACCTCCCACCCCCTTCCTGTAGTGTTCCCGGTCATAATTGACCAATCTGTTTTAAGTGCACTTAATTTAGCACAAAAAAACAAATTTTAACCACCAAATTTTTATTCAACATTCTTTAGCTTTAAACAATGTATCAAAGTAGTGTTTAACATGAATTTATAGAATTAGACATAAAATAATTGCAGTGAAATTACAAATCGCCACTGAAAATGTATTACAAAGTGAACATGTAATGTAAAAAATACATGGAAAATCAAAGACCAAAGTCAACATGACTGTGTGTGTGTGAGTGTGAGAAAGAGAGAGAGAGAGAGAGAATTCATGCACATGAGTGGCATGTGACAGTCAGGTCAGAGTGGGCCTTGCAAACATAGGCATCACATTTGCAGTATCTCAGGCTTGTCTTGTTATCTTTAGGGGCACAATACTCACAGCGCTTCCTTTTTTGCCCATGTCCTTGTTGGGGGAGAGGGGCAGCGGCTGGGGCTTGCATTCTCCTAACCAGACTGGCAGAGGCTGGTGTGCGGGGAATGTGCTGGCGTCGCTGAATAAGAGGAGTCACCAAAGCTTTTCCCAACTCTTCTTGGAAAAGGCTCCTCTTGAAGTTCCTCCTCTGATGAATTTATTCTATATTTCCCTGGTTTGCTTGGAATGTATACCTTGAAGGAACAGCGACCTCTGAAAGGAACCAGGCGCTCATCAACTGTCACCTCAGGGCCTGGATTGTACATTTTTGGTAGGCGCTCCACCCACCGGTCCCAAATATTCCTGATGGCAGCCAGTTTGTCATTTCGCCAGCGGACGGGTCGTGTATCTCTGTTATCAAATCTAATAATTCTTGAAAGGACAGTAAACTGTTGTAAAGACATAGTTGCCCGGAATATAGGCCTGCCAGACTCTGCATACCACAGACTTTTTGTAGCCTCATGGTTTGTGCGATATACTCCTGCTAAAATCAACAGACCTATGTAGGCTTGGAGGTCTACCAGGTCAATTTCTTTCCAGGTGTCCCCAAACACACGCTTCCCCTCCAGGTTTGTCATCTCCAGTATAATTTCCTCAATGGACTCTGGTAAAAAGAGTTGGAATCTTGACTTGATGTCATCCACACGAGATGTTGCATACCGTGTTGGCCCTGGCGTCATCTTGATGATGTTTTCCAGTCTTGCTCTACTTCCTCTGACCTGGGGGGATGAAGACCAGATCAAGTGTCCACTCTTGGACTGGAATGTCTGCTCAGGTGTTTTTCAGGTGTCTCTCCCTCTCCATCTGTTGACTGGTCAGTCTCAACAAAGTCATAATCATAATGATCATAATCTGTGTTCTCTTCCACTTCCGACACATCCTCCTCTATCTCTGGTTCAATTTCAGTGCCCTCTTCATCATGTCCAAAAATCTGGGCCAGAGCCTCTTCAACAGAGAGACGCTTTGTCAGTTGCCTACTCATTGTGCTCAGAGTAAAAGGAGTGCATGGCAAACATCAAGCTATATATATATATAAGGTCTGTGTGAAGATGATACATTGATTGGAAGATGTGGTTCACGTGGGGGACAGGCACAAAAGCATGGGGTTCACATAACAGACACCTGTCTAATCTGAGTGAAGATGATACATTGTTTCATTAGGAAATTGGTTCACGTGGGAGGATCGGCACATAAGCACGGGAAAGAGATGTGAGTGAGTGAGTGAGTGAGTTGGGCTGATGTGTATGGGGTTGTTTTCTGTCTTATGGATGACTATAGTCTGGATACCCATTCATTTCCTATGGCGGTCACTTTTGACCGGGAACACCACAGGTGTAAAAAGGTTTATTAAAACACTCAAAATTAAATGGAATTGGTGATAACCACTTTTATATGTTCAAATGCATAGTGTGGAGGATATCATAAGGCCTTGAGTCAATCAGATGTAAAACACAATATTTATGAGTAGTTTAAGTTGTAATCGGTCTGATTTGACCCGAACACTACAGTAAGGTTAACTGTACCTGTTTCCACCCCATGCTCTGGTTCGAATAAATATGTCCTCACTGCAGCAGTGTGGTGTGTTGATTGTTAAATGTATGGAGGTAGTGATAGCATTAACTAAAAAACTCACCAATAATGCCAAATCTGCATTTTAAAAAATGTAGTAGTAATAATAATAATAATAATAATAATAATAATAATTCATACAAATGAACAATTCATTAATTTCTGATTAAACGGGCAAAGGGCTTCCAGTAAGTGGGGATGTCCTGGCACAATCCCATTTGGTTCACTCCCATGTGTTGGATAAATTTCAACTTTTTAATTATAGAAAGTCAACATTACAGTCATTTAATGCAAGCTAGCTAGTAGAACACATTAGTAGCGTATTTGTATCTGTAATATGTACACAGTGCTTCTGGCTTCTTTGCTCCATAAAAGCATGTGCACAGACAACCACACATGAGAAAACACAGCCAATCACAAACCACTGACTGACATCTGAGTCATCCACAGCCCATGCATTCTTACTCAGCATAGAAGAGCAAATGCAGTTTTGTTCACACAAACACAATAAATGTTCCAAGTGAGTTGTTTAGAAAAATCTTGGCACATTCTAAGAAAGAGCCACACAGATAGAGTTAACATATTTAATTAATAAATTGAGAATAATCGTTTTAAAAAGGTATATAGTACATACAGAATATTTAATGTGTTTTTGCAATGAGGAATAAACATTATAGACGTAAGCAGCAGACTTGAGTGGAATGCATGCGATTCTCTAAAGTTGTGTGTCAATTTGTTGAAGAATGAATGCATCAAAATTAATGCACAAATGAAGCTGCTGCATTGCTCACGACCAGATGTAAACCTACCAGGGAATATTTTTGGTAACTAATATTATATAAGATTATAAAATTGCCTCCTAATTTAACAAACATTTATGCAGAGTAGACACTGAATGATAATGACCTCCTTCTGAGTGTTGAAGGTCAATAGTGCTCCTCTGGCATCATTCAGAGAGTACATCCTTGATTTATTTATATGCAGCTGTGCTTAATTTTAAAGGTTCCAAAGATAATTGAAAAAAAAAAAAAAAAACAATCAATCAAAGCATAGCCTGAGTTTGAACAAAAAAAGCTCTAACCAAATAAATGTGAAGTGTAGAAGTTCTGATTTATATAGTTGCTGATGTTGTAACTGTGAATTAAATGTTGATATTCATCATCATGCTGAAATTAATGGAGCCTACCTTATAAACAGAGGTGACACATTGCTCAATTTCAATTAATTTTAAATTAGATCACTGTTAATGCTATGCCTCTGTATTAATAATAGCACATGATTACAAATGAAATTTCAGCAACACTAATTAACACAGATGACCCTCAGCATTATGCACCTCGAAGGAACTGACAGCTACTTTGTTTGGGTTATAATTTCATATGTTAAAATACTCAGGATTTACTTCAGATAAATAAAGAGTTCGGTGCTCAGATTACTGCATTTAGTCATTTAAGGACTTAATATAAGGTCAACAAACAAATAAGCACATATTAATACTTAATTTACACTTTCATATTGATGAGTTGATGAATGTTTAGTTAATAATAAATAATCATTAGTTAACGATGAAGCATACTGTACACATTCTGAGTGAACTGAGTCAGGATTATGAATAGGTGTTAATTATAGTCTTACTGTAAATATAGTACTAAAAACAAAATTAAAATCTTGTTAATTCACCTTTTTTAATTACCATGCCCTGTAGGATTAAATAAATTTGTCACATAAAGATGTGTTAGGGATCATGGCAGTTTAACCCAAATTATAAGGTGTAATATAATATTTTATAATATAAATTAAGGCAATGTTTATTTTGTTTTTGAACTCCCCTAATTTTAAATTAAACACCAACACAGAATACAATATGAATAGAAGATGATTGATTGTGACATGATACCGTGTGCTTCAGTGGATAAACTTTCCACAGATTACACAGATTTTACAACATCCTATTTTGATCATGTAAGTGATCTTATCTTTGAGATGAGAACTGTTCTTTCCTAGAGTTTGGTTTTACTAAGATCCTTATTAATACTACAAATCATAATGAAAAAGATGTTAATGATTGGATATTCCACAGCAACATACTGTTTTATAGTACTGTACTTTACTGTAAACATTTGGAAAATTTGTGCAGTGTAGTTGTATTTGTCATAAATGATAATTCTAAAGAATGTCTATGGCTGCATTCGTACTTTAGAGTGTGCTCTATACTGCCTGGTCCTTATGCAAGGGATGTTAATTAAGGGAACTTCCCTTGACAATATTTCTCAATTTGGAATACCCTCTGATGTCACCAGTGTAGACATCACTTCCTTCGTGCGTTACCCTAGTAATGTTAGCACCTCAGATACCTATTGCTGCTACTGTGGAAATTTCACACTACAAAAATTAAATATCATTATTGAAATGTGTATAACTCAAAATTCATACAGATAAATTATTATTGTGCATTTTTTTTTTTTTTACAGATTTACTAGGCTTTGTAATAATAGCGATGATAAATATATAAATCCTTATTCAAGTTCCACTTTGTTCCTTGCTCCAGCAAGGCACAATGACTGGTGGGATAGCTGACAGTCAACATTGGGTAAAGTGATGAACCATTGTTTACTTGTTCCCTGCAATATTAATAGTCTCCTTTAAACTCAAAAGATTTGCTCCCTGCGGTTTGGAATCATCATCATTGCTGAATACCGTGTGCAGCGAACTACTTGCCAGTCGGAATGAAGCTTTTGAATCTCCATCTAAAAATTAGTTCATCCTTTCAGAGAGCTTAATTTAAGCAAGTAGCATATTTAAAGTGAACAATCTGAATGCAAGTTCAAATGCAAGCAAAACGTTCTGTGCGAGATTATTCACTCGTGGGGTTGGTTGAAGGGAGGTGCTGGTTTAGTGATTAAACCTTAGAGCAACAAGTGAAACAGTGTACAAAGTCTAGTGCATCCCCAAGCTGTTGTATATTACTGGGAAGTTACAGTATATTGTATACACTGCTATAAATTTTGAGCCTTTTTGAAGAGATTGCTATAAATTTAATTGTTAATTGGTTAGTGGTTCATCATTATGAAAGCATCATAAAGAATTAATTAACTAATTAATATATGCTTGTTTGTGTATCTTATAGTGAAATCATAGAGATATTAATAAACATTTAAATAAAGATATCGGAAAATGTTCAAGAATAAACTGATTTTACTTATAGTGAGCATTTATATGCAAATGGGTTTAAACAGACGCTGTCAGAGTGACATAAGGCTGATTTCCATATGGACTCATGACAAATAGGTATTGCAGTAGGCGGTGCATTACAAACACGCATTGTCAGTTACGTTAATGCCACGTATTATCACGTTTTGTTATTTATTATAAGCAAAAGTTCCAAGATCTTATACCCAGTGGTTTTGTTTATTTTTATTTATTTTTTATTTTTTTGGAAAACGGTCAACTTACGCGCACAGTTGTTTGTCACCGACCAATTAAATGAAAAAAAAAACGGATCCGTAATATTTCTGTTACGATACAAAAATGTAACATCTTAAATCGCATGTGGGCGTAAAGGAGTCAGTGATAGGAAGGAAACGCGCGCGGTGCTCAGGTGCAATTAAGATACATAGGACAAATATGAGATTGGGGAAGATATCCTTTTGACTTTGCAGGGGCGGAGTTACGTTAATCTGGCCAGCACGTGGACGGTGCGCGGCGGGCGAGGCGTGCGGAGTGTGTGTGTGTGTGTGTGGCGGCACAGGAAAGAGAACGAGAGAGAGAGAGAGCGCGCGCGTGAGGACGTTGTGGAGGAGAGTCGTTGGATCGCAAGCAGTGCGCGTGGAGCACCGTGTCCCCCGGTGACAGTCATACTCATCCACAGAAAACCGCCTTGTTCATAAATAATAATAACAATAATGATAATAATAATAATAATTAATCAATTCGTGTAAAAAAAAATTCTACGAGTAAAGAAAAAGCGAAGACAGGACCGAGATGAAAGTGACGGACAGACAGAAGAGGAGGAACGCGGGGAAAACGGACACCGCGCGAACAAGACGGGACGTCGGACATACAGCGGCGCGCTGCTTTTACGCTTAAAAAAGACATCCACTAAGGATTTGCGAACAAATCAAGCAAACGCACACACAAAATACAGTTCTGCCTCAAAATGGATAACTTGAGTTTTTTCGGCGGGATTGACTCCTCCAATTTCACTGGGAATTTTACCAGCCGATACACACTGGCCACTGTCGTAGGACTCGCCGGTTTGGTAAGCTTCCTCATTTTGTTTATTATAGTTGGAAATGTGCTGGTGGTAATCGCGGTTCTGACGAGCAGAGCGCTCAAGCCACCTCAGAATCTTTTCCTGGTGTCTTTGGCTACTGCAGACATCCTGGTGGCCACCCTCATTATGCCTTTCTCTTTGGCAAATGAACTAATGGGTTATTGGTTCTTTGGTCAAGTTTGGTGTGACATCTATCTCGCACTGGATGTCCTCTTCTGCACATCCTCCATTGTTCACCTGTGTGCCATCAGCCTAGACAGGTACTGGTCAGTAACACAGGCGGTGGAATATAACCTGAAACGCACGCCACGCCGAGTGAAGGCAATGATTGTTGTAGTGTGGCTGATCTCGGCTGTGATCTCCTTCCCTCCACTCATCTCCATGGACCGGAGCAGTGAAGGTGGTGAGCGTGAGCCACAGTGTCAGTTGAATGACCACACATGGTACATCCTGTACTCCAGTATTGGCTCCTTCTTCGCACCATGTCTCATCATGATCCTTGTCTATGTGCGCATCTACCAGGTGGCCAAAACACGCACTCGGAGCATGTCAGAGAAGCGGCACGAGACCGAGGAGGCACCACGCCTTGAAAACAGCCTTAGCCGAGACGACTCAGGCCGGCAGAATGGTCACTGTGCAACTCCACCTGAGCCTGTTATTAAAAAACCTCCAGAGGATGAACCTGATGCGGAACTGGACGACAGCAGCTCCTCGGATGAAAAGGCCAAACGGCCACGCCGTGAGTCAGCAGCAGGCCGGAGAGAACGCCGGACCAGCCGGAAGAACAGCTCCAGCTCCAAGCACTCAAGCCGCAAGTCCCGTGCAAGCAGCAAGTCGCTAGATCTGTTTTCCTCCCGCAGGAAAAGAAGGAGCACAATGTCCAGGAAGAAGATCTCACAAGCCCGCGAGAAGCGCTTCACGTTTGTCCTGGCGGTGGTCATGGGCGTATTTGTGGTCTGCTGGTTTCCATTTTTCTTCAGCTACAGTCTGTATGGCATCTGCCGGAAGCCTTGTGAGATCCCTGACCCTCTCTTCAAGTTCTTCTTCTGGATTGGCTACTGCAACAGCTCCCTCAATCCTGTTATCTATACAATCTTTAACCAGGACTTCCGTAGAGCCTTTCAGAAAATCCTGTGCAAGTCCTTTAAGAGATCTTTTTAGAGGAGCATGATGGTCGGGTGGTCTTAATGGCACAAACACCAGTTTCACCTGATGGAAAAGCCATGGATGTTTACAAAATTTTACTCATGCTGTATTCAAACATCAACTGTCCCACTGCATCAATGCCTTGACAATCTTCTTACAACATAGATTTTAAACACTGAGCTCTGTCAGAATGGCAGCTGTGGTCTGTCAATTCATACAGGAGCAAGATTCTTCAAAAACCATTCACCTAAATGCAGCAACACTGTAGTGTGCTTGCAGAAACAGACTTGTCTTAATTACAGCCACAGGCACTTGTGCGTTACCAAGAGACATATTTATGATCAGTTTGCACATATGGCTTTGCTCTTTGGGACTAGAGGGCTATGTAACATGAAAGGTCATTTCCTTTTAAATGGAGAGATGTAATATAAAACAAGGGAAATGAAAAAAAAGTATATTGTTTTTTTTTTTGTTTTTTTTTTAGCAGACAAAATTGGACATCGATTAGTTAGGGAACGGAAAAGTTCAGGTCCTACAGTGGTAGGATTGTGTGTTCTCCAGCTATTGCAAGGCACCTCTGAAGGAAACAAACCCCAACAGGGCTTTAAACTGTGTGCTGTTACCTTAAACTGTCTGCCAACTCATGTGCTTTTAATAAACACTGGATTGCTGCTGAAGCTTTGTACGATATAATGCCATTACTTAAAACCATACTGAACACATATTCGCACCACTGAAACAAAGCTGTGTATGATTATATATAAGTATTTATAAGATTACTATTCTTCATAATTTATTTATGCATTTCTGAACAACTGAAGCTGTTCTGTGCCCATGCTTGTTGGCTGTATCATATTGTACTATGGCACTGTATATGATAACACTGTATTATATACATCACAAAGGGAAAAGCCACTTTTTTTTGTATATCATGAATTGTTTTGCCCAACCTGGGGTGTTGGGCTATGTATTTTTTCCCCTGGCTTCACCTTCTTGTGATATATTTGAATCGGCCAAACTGGTCACTACAAGCACATTTGATTAATGAATGGAATTCAATAAATAAATTATACTTCTACCTATCGCTATAAACAGTGTATTATGGTTGTGTGTATAAGTCTATGTTTTTCTTTTCTGACTATTTCTTGCATTTTGGGCTGAACAATGAATTGTTTGTTAATTGGTATCACAAAACAAGAGCACTTCAACAAATGACACTTGTGTGTATGCTGAATCTTAAATCTCTCAGATACAAATTTTTAAAATTAACAGAGACAGTGAACCATCATTTATCTAAAGTAGTACTTTAGCACAGGTCATGATTGTGGTGGATAGTGGGTGCAAGAAGTTTATATATACAGTCCAACACAGGACACCCATTCACATGGCTAATCCACCTACCTGCATGTTTTTAGAAGTGAAACCAGTGAACCTGCAGGAAACCCTCTAGGACACAAAAAACGTGCACAGAAACTCCACACCAATATTACCCAACATTTAGGATCACCCCAGGGACCAACGACTTAGAGGCGGCAACACTATCTGCAGCATCCCTGTCTTACCCATGGGTTAATCATTTAGTTTAAATGTATTACAAGATCTGCAATGGTTTGGCACCCTGTCCAGGTGTACCTCACTTCATGCCCTAAGCCTCCTGGGAAGGCCCCCCCGCCCGCGACCCTGAATACAGGATAGAGCAGTATGGACGACAAGTGAGAGATAAGTGTATTATATTACAAGATTTATCACAGTATAATATATCCGCATAGTGCAGCATCAATTGCACTTATTTAAATACATAAAAATACATAATGCATAAAAAAGACTTTTTAAACTGTCAAATCAAAAACATGGCTGCAACAGTTTTTTTTTTTTTTTTAATACAAATTGTATGTTCATGATACACTGCCCTCAATGAAAAAACAGGTGAGAGGATACAGGAAAGAATATTAACCTGATTATCTTGTTTGATGCATTAGAAAGATTATCAGAGCAATTTTATTTTTTGAAAAATAAGAAAAATAATGCACTTATGACAATGTCAGAGAGTAAAACAAGGAAAATACTTCTGACATTCTCATTTCTGTATCTAACCCATGTATGAGTTCAAAGTCATTAACAGTCTCGTTAGAATTTCTACATTTCCATTTTACCTTTGTTTTTTTTTATAATTTGTGGCTCAAAAGCGATGCTGTTTTGTGCATTTATCATATAACTAATTTATGACAAAGTAACCGTTTGAGCCATAAACTAAGTAGGGATAATATGACCAATGTGATATAGGCTGATTGGTGTACACCGCCTTCAAAAATCCTACAAACGATAAGCATTATAGATTATGAAATGGTTGGATAAATGCGTGGATTGATGAAAAAAAAATACTGATTGACTTAATTAATAAATTAAGGGATAATTGTATAGAAATTACCATGATATTTTAAGAAAAATGAGTAGAAATTAATATATAATTTATTTTTATCTCTCTTTTTTTGTCGGAGTTGGCGGGTTTCATTATTCCATCTTATGAGTAAGAAATGTTTATGCATATGAATTAATAAAAACATTGATCCATTTTAAATAGGCTTCTTAATGTCTTTTGGTAGAAAATGATTAAAGGTATTCCTCAAATCAGTGTCAGGACCAATGTCAATGATTAATTTGGTCTCATACAGTGGTAAAACAAAACATTTCATTACATTTTATTTGCCAAGGGTTTTATAAGAGTCATTTAATACCCTGACTGCATTCTCATTTATCACTGCAATCTTCGTTTTGCATTTACTGTTGTAATTTAATTACCTAACTCACGTTGAATGGGAAAAAAACATGAATAAAATATCTGCTTACTCATGCCATAGGGATATATTTTAAAGAGACTGCAAAAGAAAAAGATATATAAAAAAAAATTCCTGCTTGTATTTTTATTCATCCCCAGTGATTCTGTAATATACACATGCACTGTCATGAACAAAAACATAGCAGATGAAAAGTTCATGTGAAGGGCACTATTTACTCATCCTTTGATAAGAGCATGATGTGTTGAATAATATTTCTGGTACTGTAAATGATCTTCCCAGAGTCTTAACCATCAAAATTAATTAATCTGTAGAATTATTTATGAGCCAGCCTTAATAATGAACTATCTTTTGATTTATATTAAATCTCTCTTGCTACTTATTGTCTAAGAGAAAAGGAAAATATTAATCAAAAATATATATAGCAAGACACACATTTGCCTGGATATACAGTATGCTGTCAATGTATCCACAGCCATGACCTGAAAATGAACCCTCATTATAGTCTCAATTTTTACTGCATGCTGTGGATCTTTCAGATTTGACGTCTACGGGAGGAAACTAAATTAATTTAGGACAACTTGGATCACAAGCTGCTAACATCCTCAACCACCTTTATGTTTGTCTCTGGGGAATTCTAAATCCTTCAAAAACAGAAAGAATTACTTTGTACAACAAAGTTGTGTTACAGGTTTAAGTAAATCTCTATTTAGAGGGTGACACAACTTTGTTGTACAAAGTAATTCTTTCTGTTTTTGAAGGATTTAGAATTCCCCAGAGACAAACATAAAGTGTACTAAAGTAACATAAACATAAACATAACGTGTACTAAAGTCTCTTAAATGAGAAGCAAGTATCTCGGTGATGGCTTGTTGTGATATAAGGTGGGAGGCTTAAATCTAATATCTACCAGTAGCTTGACAGCCATTAGGGGTGAGCAATGTGTTATATCAGGAGGACTCACTGATGGCATACAAAGAATGATGTGGGACACCTGATTACACACACACGAACACAAAGTTAAAGGATTAGGCAAGTGTTACTCTCATATTCGTCTACAGGTTCTGTCATCTGCCTTTTTGTGTAACTTTTACATTGTGTGGAAGATATACAGTATATCTGCTTTTACTTTCCTCCACAACATCAGTATATGATGATAGAATATACAATCTAGTTCTCCATGTTCCCCTTTCATTACACCTGAGTCTATACATGCACTTTCCTAGTAAATGTCACTGATGTGCTATGGATGGATCAGAAAAGTGGCCTGAAAAATATCAGCTAATGCGTAACGCAAACCTAGATGATGTTTCACTGGTTATACAAAATGTCGGGTTGTTTTCTCTTTGAACTTCAGGGAGGCTTAACACATTCATTCCAGCAGCCCCTGACCTTTCTTTCATCCTTGTAAACTGAGCCTCATTTAACAAAGATTAAAGATCACTATTATCGCCTTGAACACTCCATTAAACAGTTAAAATGTAATTAACCCCACTGCATGTCTAGTCTTCACCGTAGTTATCAGGGTTTTGTCATTTTCACATCATCATTATGATATTACATCATTCTTCTCTGAGGAACAAAGTGTAAACAAGCATTCGGAATGCAATCAAGACTCACTTTGGACTCACTTGTGTGATCTTATCAATCGTGAAGAAAACGAGAGCAGACATGTGACGTCATGGGGAATGGACATGACTCAGATGATGAGCTTGAGCCTGCTGAACTTTCCCCCCATAGAATTGCCATAGAGAAGAGAATCATAGCATTCATCTATCTAGGATTTGTCTTTAAGTGGTAGCAGTCAAAAGAGTTCATCTTTGATCTCTGAAAAAAACGTAACACATTAGTCAGTCGATGTGTTTTCATAAATTCAAATTACTCATCCGTGTAGTGTCATATGTGTATATGTTTATTAGAAGGGACAGAATGCAGGGACAGTATTGAATTAGATAATAGAAACTAAATTAAAAATCACTGCCTAACTGACCTTTCCCATGGACTGGAAAATGAAATGTGACTCTTTATTTATTTCCAGACTTTGATGTCAAGTGTTTATTTTTCTTCTGACTGACCATCTTTGCAATAGAAGATGATTGGCATTTATTTATTTATTTATTTTGCTTTTTTTATTTGATAGACTGTACTTCCATGCTCATTTGGAATACATATACAAGTGAGTGTGCTCTTTAATAAATGTTTACATTTAATTTAAACTAGAAAAGGATATTAAATCATACATGTGTACAATATTATTTGACAAAATGACATAGTACATCTTATCCATATTCTTTTATAAAAGGCTCACATTGATTCACCAAAACACACAAACATAAAACCTTGTTTAATATGACCTTCTTTAAAACATTTGCAGCATTCAAATATTTTACTGCAGCTAACAGTCTCATCACCATACTGTTCTTGAAGTCTTTTGTGAATATTGATTTATATGGCGTTTTGCGCCTTCATTCAAAAGACATTTCATCACAAGTTCAAGATTGTGTTTTAACATATATGTATAAACTGTACAGTATATGCCTACTTCAAATGGTATGACATATTTCAATTATGCACCATATATTACATATTTCCATATGAGTTTGAACAAAGCAGAGCAGTAAGCCTGCAAAAGCAGCTGTATTTCTATGAGCACAACAGTATGGAATGATACCATTTACCTAACTAATTGTGCGATGCTCACTCAAACTGACCATGAATCCCTCTGTAATAACAGGAACATACACAACTACAGCACTAAATATCATATTTTTTAAGTGCTTGAAATTTAAATGATCACTAACTTGCAGAATCCACTGGGACTGACTCAGAAGATGAGTGTGGCAGCCTGGGAAAACCATTCACATTGTAAAAGGTAAAACCATTTTTATGTGACCCAGTATTGGGGTTCTGTAAGATGAAGAAGAAAAAGAAGTCGTGCAAACTTGAATATCATGAGTTTGATGGTTGTGGGCTGGGTAAGCATCCAATCACCGCAGTCCAATCAAGAATTAAACAGCAGTCTTTGTGTGGGAAAGAAGTTAGCACCTATTTCTGATTTCTTTCAACAGAAACACTTTTCTTTAGTGTTTTCCATTGTTTACAGGGTTGACTTAAAACGGCTCTGTGAGTCAAGACTACACCCACTTCACCAGATACAAATATATCAAGCAATGCATCAATGCATTATACTCCACAACACCGAAGGGTTTTATGCAATCATGCCAGTATCCGGAGAGATTTCTTTAAATCCTTTGCTCAGAGCATTTTAGCCATTATTTGATTTGCTGTTTTTAATAAACATATAGCGCTTATGAGTGTGCAGTATAAATTGGCATATTTTTTTTAGCACAAAATAGGCAACATAACTGAATATAACTGAATTTTGGTTCATTTTAACCAACTTTCCCCCAAAAAATTAGGAACTGGGTCACATACATAGGCAAAGAAATAGCACAAATGTACACAATCATGTATTTCTAGGGTTGTTTTCAGTTGTTTCTATGATAAAATGTATAATAATAATAATAATAATAATAATAATAATAATAATATTTTGTGAATTCAACATTTTTGCAACTTCATTCCCATATTCTGGTAGTGGTAAAAATTTACCATTTATAAAAGTAATGATAACTTTTGTTCTACCTGACATATCCGAAAACCCAAATATACAGTTTGAAGTCTGAAGCCTCCCTATTAACACACACAAGGAAGCATTCTATATAAGCACACATATTCTCCATTGACCTATTGACCTATGTATCTGTGCAAAGATTAAGAGAAAAATTAGATACTGTATGCTGTAAGATTATAGATTTTATATACAGTCTCCCTACAGACTCCCTTCACTGTTGTTGATTTTTTCATGGGGAATGTGAGCTGCTATGATAACTAGCTTCTAACACAAGACTGAGTCCCAAATCCATCTCTGTACTGAGAAATGCAAAATTAATGATTAAACTAATCCAGTGCATCACACTTCATGTTGAATTCAGTGAATCAGAAATATACAAAGTATTTAACCAGAATCGATGACTACATACGTGCACATCTCTTTCACATCATTTCATCGCTTAAACAATCAGAATTAAAATACAATAAATGGACAAATAAATGTGCTCATATTTCAGTAATGATGGCCATTTTAAAGGATTTCTTTTTCTGAAATCATACAAGTATCAAAGCACAGAGCACAGACTGTATAATTATGTGTTTGAATTTTGTTCCAAGCTTGTTTCTGTGTGCAGACGACTTTTTTTATGTCCAACTCAGAGGTACAGCAAGGTTTGTAGTTAGTTAGTTCATTGTCTGGTTGTTAAGAGTGGCTGTATGTACCTTTTTTGCCTTCTTTTATCTTCTCTTTTATCTGTCAGACAGAAACATCCCTCCACCCAACACAGTCTATTCCTTTTTCCAAATGTGTCTTTCAGACTGTCAAGAAATGTCCTTCACGTAAATTCCAGGTATTCAATTTTTCACAGCATTTTCAGGGCCATTCCACTTTCTTTCATACCATCAGAGAGATGACATAGACTATATATATGGGGTTAGACTTATATATTACTATATACAGTATGACTATATATACAGTATGTATACTGTATATAAACATATTACTTATAAGTCACTGATTTACACTACTCTTGTTTTTAAAATGCCTTTAATAAAAATATAAATAGATAAATATATCCTTTAAGCATAAGGCAGGAGAATTTAAATTTAATTATATTTTATAATATTATATTATTATATTATAGTATGGAAATGAAGGAGCATTTATGAATGGGTGGAAGGATGAATAGGAGGAACCTAAAGAATCAGTTTGGACCTTTCTAGAACATGATTGTTCTTTAACTAGATAAAAAAAAGAACAAAATTACTTCCTGAAACATCTTACTATTATCACAGTGGAACACAACACTGAAGCTCGGCATTTGGGAATCAATTGTTTCTAACCATCCCTTTTGCCACCAAATGTCAACACACACACACACACACACACACACACACACACACACACACACACACACACACACACACACACACACACACACACACACACACACACACACACACACACACACACAGTTCACTTTATCAAATGGACTGGAGCCAGTAGACTGATGGTGAGAAAGAAAGATGTAAAATGAACACACTGACACTGCCTTTATTCCTACCCATGCAAAAGCAGTATCTCAGTGGCAAACTGCAGTACATCTGAAGAGGTCTTGGGTCAACAAAAGACTGCAAATTTTGGCAGCATGCTGTAATACTGACCTTCTCCTTGGAAACCATGGGAGAGACAAATAAAGCGAAAAGAAGCAGAAAGCACAATATCATAAAAACTGAGTAATATTTAATTCTGTAATACCAACACAGCTAAAATATATAAGCATGCAATAAAGATTTGACAAAGAAAAATGTATTTTACTCCTCCTCACAGAAGGTTCTTTGCTACTATAATCTGATAACTTATGTAGCAAATGATTAGTTTAACAGATCATACTCACAGGCAGTCGATGTAAGTGAGAAATGCTGTCTCTCTCACTTTCTATTCCTCTCTCTCACCACATTAAGCATGTTACAGCCAGTTTTCTGGCACTGATCCTCTCCCTCTGTTAATTTCTCCATCTCATTAGTCAGCAACAGGACACACTTCCAAGGAGTCGTGCATCGTTGGGTCACACATTTTACAATGTTAGGGCTTTACAAGAGGCCTCTTAAGGGCTTCAGGGAATTACCATCAGTAAACAATGCAATTGTAAAATTATTAATATTGAGGTTTCGAATAGCTCAGGAAAATAATTATTTTTATTTTTACTCTTTGATTGTGTTTTACAATAATATACTAAAAAAAAAATTTTTTTTTAATGCACTTCGCACTATGAAGTGACTTCTACTAAAGTGATAGAAAGGACAGTGTGGAAAAGAAACTCATTGCTCACAGCGTGAAAGTAGTGTTATAGCTTGGACTTGCACAGACTATTTTTAGACAATTAGATAGACAATAGACAATTTTTATTGATGCAACTTAAGCAGAATGAATTGAACTGATATGCATCCAAATATTAAGTGTTATTCGCTTTAATTAACTTTAAGCCTATTTGTGCCAATATTTTGCTCACCTAAAGTTAGGTAGTCTGCAACAAAATGTGCCATATTCTACGTCCTTTAACGTATTTAGATGTAAATTAATAAAAATAAAAGTTCTAATAAAATTCTCATCTTCAGTTCAATTTAAAATAATTTGTATAGCACATTTAACAATGGACATTTTTGCAAAACGGCTTTTTCAGAAATATCGTCAGATAAATTTTTTACTCTCTAACCCACAGCCTGTTTAATACACTGCACTTTTGTATGGTATTGTAAATTGTGAACATTGTCACTATTAACATTTTTCCTAGAAACATACTTCAGCCATATGCCTTTATGAAATTAACTTGATCTAATTCTTTCCAGGTCTGCAGAAACTGGAATTCTATAGAAACAAAATGTTTTTAAAAAAAATTATTTCAATTACTAACCCTCTTACTTAGGTAAGCTGGTTCTTGTCTTTCTTCTTGGCTGAAAAATGTTGTACTCAATGTTGTCTTTTGCTATTGTAGCACGGCTAAACTAGTTTAGCAATTATTAGTCACATATACATTACTGCACAGTAAAGTTCTTTCTTTGTATATCCCTATTTGGGGACTGGAGTCAGAGCACAGGGGCAGGCATAATACGGCACCCCTGGAGGGGGCAGGTTTGAGAGCATTGCTCAAGGGCCCAACAGTGATGAAGCTGGAGCTTGAACTGCTGAATTGCTGACCAGTAACCCAGAGCCTACCAAATGGTTCAGCATAATGTGTGTTTAGAGATGCTTTTCTGCTCACAACAGTGCACAGTATAAAGAGTGCATATTAGCATTTTCTGGTGAAGCTCTGGTGTCAGTCCCAACCAGTCTGTAAATTCTCCTCTTATATGAAAATATAAATCAGCAGTTTTTGCAAAACATTAATCAGCAACAACCATGGCATAGTCAGAGTTTTTTTTTTCAGTATTTTATCTATGGAAAAAATAGATAAAATACTGAAATCTATATAAAGCTCTGACTTTTCAAATGACTGAACACTCTCAAAGATGAGAAAAATGCACTGCTGCAAATTGGTCTACATTCTGTGTATTCCTAGCACTAAATTCTGGACATGAAGTCATACATGAAACCTAATTCACATCTAATTACTTTGATTCTTGCTGTTTTTAATGGGACTGTATGTCCTACATTTCATTCATCAATGTGTGGACTTCAGGGCATCATTACTCACTAAGAGCTACAAGCAAGAAATAGTTAAATGAAATGGCCAGTGTTGCAATACCAATAGAAAACTTCCATTTAGAGACAAAATATTCATTCATAAATACATACTAGATCGTTCTGAATCACTTTTTTCTCCATTACTTACTTTGAATTAAATTGGATTGACCTTATTGCACTCTGCTTTCAACAAACCTCCTAACTTTGCCTGGTTCAATAACAAGCAGCTTTTGAGACTGCTGTTGAGGGTACTTTGACACAGGCTTTGCCATAGGGTGCATTAAGGGTATAAAGAGGGCACTTTTGAATATAATACTATCAAATAGGGCATTTGCAAATGAAGATATTAAGTGAGACATTTTGGACAATGTAGTTGAGGAATATTGGAACAGTAGAATGGTATTCATTAGGGTAAAACTAATGCTTGAGAAACAATTTAATTCTTCTTTACAACATTGTTTAGGTCCATGGAGGTTTTGGGGATTTGCATATGCACAAATATGCATCCTAAGATCCTGCCATAGCATTTCAACTGAGTTGAGGCATGGACCATTCTAAAATGTGCTATGACATCCACTCCTGGAAAGACTGGCAACTGTCTTGAATGCTTTCCACTTGTGAATAATCAACATAAAATATTAATCACTGTAGAAAATTGAACTCCAAAATTTTGAAATGGTTTTATAACCCTTTCCAGATTGATGCACAGCAACAATTGCTTCTCTCAGACTTAACACACACCTGAATACTCCAAAGCAGCAAACTGCAATAGCTTCTGCTTCTGCTCTACTGATGATCAGTTAATCAGTGGTGAATGATTAGCAGCACCTGGCTCCAACTTACCCTCTTAAATCCTGTGGATTCAGTAAAGGTGTACTGTACATTGTATTGCCCACATGTTTTTTTTTCTTTCTTTCTTTATGGTTTCATTTTTGTTAAATAAATAATGGCACAGTGAAAAAAGTAGTATCTTGTTATTTATCTGAAATGTATTAATAAAAATTGATTTGCTAATAGGACCCGCTATGATGATTTTTTAGTATATTTTTACACAAAAACACATAAAAATTAAAAGAGGAGGTACTAACTTTACTGACTGTAAAGGGAACCAGCCTGGTTATAAAATTAATTTTGAAGCATTAATTATCTTAATGTGCTTAAGGGGAAAACAACAGCATTATTATTATTATTATTATTATTATTATTATTGAAATAAGATGTTATTGTCATCAAACCTCCCTGTGGTTATTTATTTATTCATGTGCTTAACTTAAGTGCATGCCATACCAATATCACTGTTCAACAGTGCTGCTGCTAGGCAACGCTGTCAATCAATGTATGACTGGGCACATCCACAGTGTTCCTTTTTGTTTTATATATATACCATAAGAAAAAAAGGAAGAAAAAAAAAGGGGAGAAAAAATTACATATATGTATATTACAAGGCTGGGTTCTACAGCTGGAAGCCTGGAGAGGTTTAATGCCTCCTCCTCATTTTGTCCTTATTCTTCAACTTCGCTCTAATAAGCACTTTCATCTCCCCTTCCTGCACTTTAAAGATCAAATTCAAATTCAAATTTTATTTGTCACATACACAGTCATACACAGTACGATATGCAGTGAAATGCTTATACGACCGCTCCGTGACCTTAAATAATTTTTACAAAAGGAACCTATAAAACAGATTCCAACAAAGTTACAAAATATATATATATATACATAAAATCTGAAGTATGAAAGAATGTGCTCTTGTCAGAAGTGGGATGTGATGTAATATATTACGACTATAGTCTGTGAAAAAACTTGAGGTAGTTTTTTAATGAGATGAGGGGGGTGTGAAAAGAAGTCCTTGAAGTGTGCAAAATGTGCATATGTGCACAGATGTTCTTCACATGTGTTAAAACAAATGAAAAGCCAATAGTGAGACAAATATTTATGAAGAGTTGTGTAGAAAATGTTTATGGCATTTGACAGACACCCTTATCCAGAGCGACATACATCTTAATATACACCTAAGCAGGTGAGGGCCTGGCTCAAGGACCAAACTTGGTTGGTCACAGGGTTTGAACCTAGGACCTTCCTAACTTCCTAACTCTACCTCTGACACATTTCAATCATTAAAATCAACACATTTGAATAGAAAACACATTATTGACCACTCCACATATATAGTACTCAACCTTACATTTTTTACTGAGAAACAATCTGTTTCTGTCTTTATTATACACTACTGCTAAATAATGGCTTGAGTTTGCTATTTGAAGGTGACCCTGTTGATTAATTTGCGGACTGGAACTTCTGGTTGATTATATGTGGAATAACCAAATATTGTCCAATAACCAAAAATATCAACTCAGTTTACAAAGACTTTAGTTTAACAAAAGACAAAAAATGTGCAAATGCTTATCATAAAAAGACTCCAAGTGTTTTGTTGTCCAAATGAGCACCACTGGATTCATAAAAAAGTGGACCTTTGGTAGACGGTGTTAAATTTTTATCAAGGAAAATCCTTAATGGGCAGTTTACAATACATCGTAGTTGCCAAACTTGGAAGATAGGGTTGATCCGTTACATTGAGGAGGGGGCCAGAAGTTGAACAGGAATGGGTTGATTACTTTGGACACAGTGAAGGGGCCAATAAAGTGGGGTAAGAGTTTGCGTGAGAGCATTTTCAAAGGAATGTCCCTGGTAGCAAGCATGACTCTCTCCTTTACACAGTACCTGGGTTTCTTGGTATGGTGATGGTCAACCTGTTTCTTGTATGACCTTGAGGCTTGCAGCAGAGAATGTCTTGCTTGTAACCACGTCCGCTTGCAGTGGCAGATGAAATGTTGGGCTGAGGGGACCTCTACCTCCTGCTCTTGAGTTGGGAACAGCAGTTACTGGTAACCCAGACAGCATTGGAACGAAGGAAACTCTGTGGAAGCGGATGGAAGGGATTTGTGGGCATACCCGAGCCCCGGGAGGAGCTTGCTTCAGGTGGTAGCATCACAAGTGGTCATGAACCAGAGGGCAACTTCCAGTGCCTGGTTCTTTCATTCTTTAGCCATTGGATTGTGAATGAAAACCAGAAGACAGACTAGGAGTGGCCCCGATGAGCTTCCAAAAGCATGAGGTAAACTGAGGGCCTTGATCTGAGACAATGTTGGTGAGGAGACCAAGAAAACGGAAAACATTGAGGATCAGTTGTTCTGCGGTCTTCTTGGTGGAGGGAAGCTTAGTGAGCGGAACTAGGTGGATGGACTTGGAAAAATGGTCAACAATGGTTATAATGCAAGGGTTCCCATGAGACGAGTTACAAAATCCAGTGAAACATAGGACCAGGGATGGTGAGGCATGGATAAGGGTCTGAGGAGGCCAGCTGGGGGCCAGTTGTCGTGTTTACAGCAGGCACAGGCTGCCACAAAGCTGGCAAAGTCCTTTCCCAACGTGAGCCATTAGAAATGCTGTGGAATGATGAAGCAGGTGCGGGTGGAGCCTGGATGACAGGACAACCTGGATCCCTGGCCCCATTCCAAAACCTGTGAGCATAGAAAAAGGGGGACAAAGAGGCAATTTGAGGGAACATTGCTAGGGTCAACTCCTGCTTAACTTTAGCCTCAATGTCTATTTCCATGGCCGGTAGAAGACAGCGAGAGGGCAGGATAGTGTCACATATCATGGAGTCCTGGGGGGAGAAGAACTGACATGAGAGAGCATCATGCTTGGTGTTTTTAGAACATGGCGGATAGGAAAGGACGAAATTGAACCTGAAGAAAAATAATGCCCACCGAGCCTGTCGGGCATTGAGCTTCTTGGCAGTATGTATATACTCGAGGTTCCTGTAATTAGTCCATAATAGAAATGGGAACTCAGTCCCCTCCAGCCAGTGCCTCCACTCCTCAAGAGCTAACTTGAGCTTCTCGGTCGCCTACGTTGTAGTTCCTCTTGACCGTGGACAGGCTATGGGAGTAGAACAAACAGGGATGCAGTTTGTTATCCTGTGGAGACCTCTGGGACAGGATCCCTCCAACACCAGTGTTGGAAGCATCAGCCTCCATCACAAACTGAGGTGAACCTTCTCTTGAGGTCCACAAAGGCTCTCTCCGCCTCAGTGTTCCAACAGAAGCGTGTCTTGGGGGAGGTCAGATGGATTTGGGGGGCGGCAACGGAGCTGTATCCCCGAATGAAATCGCGGTAAAAGTTGGAAGGGAGAGATGAAAAAACTTCGGAAGGTAGTAGATGTTGGAAACTCACACTTCTCTGCTTAGACATACAAGTTGTTCTCTACAAGTCTCTGTAACACTAGGTGAATGTGGCGACAGTGCTCCTCCAAGTCATGAGAGAAAATGAAAATGTCGTCCAAATAGACAAATATAAAAGAATTCAGGAAGTCTCTAAGTATGTCGTTGATAAGGCTCTGGAAGACAGCGGGGGCGTTAGTGAGTTAGAATGGAACCACCAGATATTCTTATTGCCTGGTCGAGGTGTTGAAAGTAATCTACCACTCTTAACCCTCTTTAATTTGGATGAGGTATGCATCCACGAGGGCGGCTCCTTGGAGAAGCTCAAGGGCAGTAGGCATGAGTGGTAAGGGGTAGCAGTTCCTAACTGTTATCTCGTTAGGCCCTCAATAATCAATGCAGGAACAAAGGGACCTGTCCTTTTTCTTGACGAAAAAGAACCCTGCCCTAGGGTGAGGTGGATGGATGAATGATACCAGCAACAAGGGCTCCTGTGATGTACTCATTCATGACTTCTTGTTCTTGCCGTGTCAAAGAGTTGAGTCGGCCCTTTAGAGGAGAGGTGTTTGGGAGGAGGTGTATGGATGGTTGATGAGGAGGAAGTGACGTGGATTGAGCCGTGTTGAAGACCAGCTTGAAATCGTATTATTCGATGGGAACATTGGAGATGTCCGAAAGTTCATCAGGCGTAGCCGGAGTGGAGGACCAAGGCAGCGCTGAGAGAAGACAAGATGTGGAACATGAAGGGCTCCAGCCCGTGATCGCAAGCTTAGTCTAGTCGATCTGTGGAGTTTCATACTCTAGCTAGGGAAGACAGAGAACTCAGCAGTGCGGAACTTCTCAATAACAAACAGGCAGGTCTCCTCAGAGTGCTTCCCTGAAATTCTTAGCATAAGTGGGAGGGTTCGGTGCGTGATAGCTGGCAGGGGGCTCCCGTCTAGAGTCTGAACAGCGAGCGCAGGTTCCACCAGTACACAAGGGAAGAACTACTTTTATATAGGGCTATTTTACCAATGAACTGTTAAATAACTACAAAGTTACAGAATCATATTTCAATGCAACTGGATTCCAACTGCATTGTATTGCATTGTACTGCATTATGCTTCACAAAAACTGCAGTATAACTGCAGTAAACTTAAATTTTTATCCCAGAAACTGCAATTATTTTTGTAAGGGTGAACTTGAACGTGCAGGGTTCCATCTGTGTTCCATCAGGGTTTCCCGGTGTGTGTTTTCGTAAATGCATGTATGCTTGTGTGTGTGTCTGAAAGTCGTCCTAAACAGTCGTTCTACACAGTAGCCCCCTCCCTCCGCTCAGGGGGCTACTTTATTTGAGAAGCAGGGAGCTACTGTGTAAGACGAGAAGAGAGAGAGAGAGGCAGGGAGGGAGTCATTTTACACAGTAGCCCCCTCCTTCCTCTCGTCTTACTTCAGCTTCACATGCACAAACACACACACAGAAATACTGGTCTGTCGGGATTCTTTTTTAATGTAAAGTGTAGGTTAATTTGTTTTATTTTTACTTAATATTTTGTATAAATTATTTTTCTATGAATATTCTGGGCTGGTGAACAAATCATCGGAGTTTCCATTATTTCTAAATGTGTGAAATTTGCTTTAATATGCGAGTGTTTGGATATACAAGCACGTTTCTGGGACAAATTATGTTTGCAATCCAACGTTTATCTGCATATTCAATTCTAACTTAAGGGCTTCAACAAATCATTTAAAAAATTTTAAATAATATTTTAAATGGATATTCACAGATATTGATAAAAACGTCAATAATTTCTAGTATTTAGTAGTTAAAAAACATATGATTGGTTTTTAGTTCAAATCCATCTGCATGACATCTGAAAACAGGTTATAATAGAAGAGATTAGGTACCAGACAAATTTAGCCTTTTTTACAAATCAGTTAATGTAGTCAGTATCACAATTTTTATTACACTTCAATACAGACCTACAAATAGAACTAAATATTGAATATAAAATATTTTAAATATTGAACAATTATTTTTGTTGTTTAAAATATAAAAAAATGGCGCACGGTAGTGTAGTGGTTAGCACTGTCGCCTTGCACCGCCAGGGTCCGGGTTCGATCCCCAGCCAGACTCGATTCCCGTCTCTGTGTGCATGGAGTTTGCATGTTCTCACCGTGCTTGGTGGGTTTCCTCCGGGTACTCTAGTTTCCTACCACAGTCCAAAGACATGTAGGTTAGGTTAATTGGCGTTCCCAAATTGCCCGTAGTGTGTGTCTGTGAGCTGCGATGGATTGGCACCCTGTCCAGGGTGTACCCTGCCATATGCCCATAAGTCTCCTGGGATAGGCTCCAGGCCCCCCGTGACCCTGAATACAGGAATAATTGGTATAGATGATGATGAGTGAGTGAGAAAATATTTTAAAATACTAAAACCTTAAATTACAAAATCCCAGGCATTCAAAGTGGTGTAAGACTTTGGACCATACTATATGTGCAAAAAAAAAAAAGGTACAAACATCCAAAATGGCATTAAATTACTTGTTGGATGTACTTCAAATGACTGAAACAGTATTTGCAAATCCTGTGTTGAGGGCACACTCATGTTTAAAAATAAAGCAAAAAATCTCTCAGCTTTTTTCTCTTTGTTAGTTTCAATTCACCATTACACAAAAGCTGGATGGAGCACAAAACCCATTTTTGTTTGTTTGTCTGTCTGTCTGTCTGTCTGTTTGTTTGTTTTCTTTTGGGCACTTTCCTATTGTCATGATGAAGTCTACTTTCCTGTGTTCTCAGTCTTACTGGAGCTGGCTGAATGAAAGCAAAACCACAATCGATTAATTCTTGGTGATGGGAGAATAGCGGATTGATTCAGTTTTTTTTTCCTTAATTGCCTTCTTTTTTCGTGAAATTCACCTTGGATCCATTTGTGACATCAGAAATGTTATGAAGTGTTCTCTACAAAGTGAATAAGGCCTCTGTCAGAAGGATGCAAAGTGCCATCAAGATCTTCTATTTTATACAATAATGTGTTCTTGTGGCAGCTGAGAAAAAAAGCAGCATGGTTGTTAAAATTTCTACAACTTCCAGATAAATTTGTTTCTGTCTTAGTGAGACAATATCCTGCCCTGGTAATTAGCATGTTGTTAGCTGGGCTACAATAATAACTTCCTCTGCAGTCAGAGTGAGAGTTCAAGGGCAATGTTCCAAATTACAAAATCCCACACAGCTTCGATTAACCCCCAGGGCATGCATCCGGCTCCACTGATAGAACAGCAATCTGCAGTCTAAAATTTAGGTACTAAAATGTAGATTAATTACATTTGAGAAACTGTTGCATGGAAAAATTAACTCATCTGAGGTAGATGTACATCATTAGGAAGAAAGATAATCCTCTTTTTAAAAAATTAATGTTGCATGAAATTTGTTTACTGTAAGGTGATACAAAAGTTCCCTGCACATATCTGGAAAGAAATTCAATGAATGATCACTGTGAACAACATGTCTTAACGAGGGTGATGGAGGGAGTTAATTCTTTTCCTGGGTGCACACTACTACATTTGATGAAAATACATTCAAAGAAAAGCTCTGGACTCTTTCAAGGTTTTCTCTGGACTATAACAGAGACACACAAGACCAGGGAAGGCAAAGCAGAGCTAGTTTCTTACTTTCAAAACCACAAAGAAACACACACACACACACACAATCTCTCAGAAACACACACAAAACACACACACTGCTATGTCTACATCATAGTCCAAACTTATCTTTAACTTCAGTATCCAAAAGCAAATAAATGGGCTCATTGTGATTGTGATGACATTTAAAAATGAGAACGTTTTGCAAATGGTAATAACTCTCCCTCTCTCTCTCTCTCTCTCACACACACACACACACACACACACACACACACAGAGCTCTTGTAAACAAAATACAAGTTCTGTTTTAGAAAAGCCGACTTATTTAAAGGAGCTTCTAAATTATTAATGTAGGACGAGCCATTGACAAAGGTGTGTATGTCCTGAAGCACACAATCACCTACAATTTGTACAATAATACCTAAAATATCTTATCAAAGAGGACTATGCAAAGACTAAGACTATAGCCGCTTTAGTTTCCACCTCTGTACTTCGCAATTTATATATATATATATATATATATATATATATATATATATATATATATATATATATATATACATAAGAGCAGTAAGAGCAGAGTGTTAAGGTAATAGCACAGTTTTGCTTAAAATATTGCAATGCACACAACATTATGGGTCACATACCAGAGTTTGAAACAGGACAAATTGTTGGTGCGTGTCTCGCTGGCGCATCTGTGACCAAGACAAGTCTTTGTGATGTATCAAGAGCCACGGTATCCAGGGTAATGTCAGCATACCACCAAGAAGGACGAACCACATCAACAGGAGTAACAGTGGATGCAGGAGAAAGCTGTGTGAAAGGGATGTCTTGGTGCTAACCTGGATTTCATCCAAAAAACATAAAACCACAGCTGACCAACTCACTGCAGAATTAAATGTGCACCTCAACTCTGTTGTTTCCACCAAAACTGTTTGTCGGGAGTTCCACAGGTACTCGTGCCAATGCCAAACGTTGGTTTCAATGGGGCCAGCAGCGAAAATCTTGGGCTTTGGACAATGCAAAACATATATTGTTCTCTCATGAGTCTTCCTTTACTGTCTTTCCCACATTCAGGAGAGTTATGGTGTGGAGAACCCCCAAAGAAGTGGTCCACCCAGACTGTTGCATGCCCAGAGCGAAGCATGAGGGTGGATCGATGATGGTTTGTGCTGCAATATCATGGTATTCCCTAGGCCCAATACTTGTGCTAAATGGGCGCATCACTGCCAAGGACTACCAAACCATTCTGGAGGTCCATGTGCACCTAGTGGTTCCTGAGGGCGGTGCCTAGTATCAGAATGATAATGCACCAATACACACAGCAAGACTGGTGACAGAGCGGTTTGATGAACATGAAAGAGATGTTGACCATCCCCCATGGCCTGCACAGTCACCAGATCTAAATATTATTGAGCCACTTTGGGGTGTTTTGGAGAAGCAAGTCAGGAAACGTTTTACTCCACTAGCATCACATAGTGACCTGGCCACTATTCTGCAAGACGAATGGCTCAAAATCGCTCTGGCCACTGTGCAGGACTTGTATCTCTCATTCCCAAGACAAATTGATACTGAATTGGCCACAAAGGAGGCCCTAAACCATACTAA
Source organism: Clarias magur (assembly GCA_013621035.1). Lineage (NCBI taxonomy): Eukaryota > Metazoa > Chordata > Actinopteri > Siluriformes > Clariidae > Clarias > Clarias magur. Next base: position 1,399,741 of record QNUK01000109.1, on the reverse strand, counting down.
TGAATTATTGTAATCTAAAACCAGGTGCTTCAGTTTCATTACATGAACATGTGCACTTTAAAGAATTAATTAGTGAGTTTTAGAGTAGCACTTTCGGCAGTAACAATAATTGATTAGCTGAGCATTTACAACACTCTTGACGCCATCAAGATTTCACTTACACTTAAACACGTTCTTGACCCCTACAGCAATGATCACCTTCACACTGTCATAAATATGTAGGTTCAGATCAATGCCTTCAGGAGAGAGCGAGAGCTTGTCCTTTCTGTTGTATGATGCAGTTCTATGATGCAGTTTTGATTACTTATCTTGATATGAGGTGTTATCAAATAAATTTTCTAATATAACTAGCTGAAAATATCTTAACAGATGTTGTGTTGAGAATAAATGCTATGTTGCTGGTTTGACATTGAGTGTCAGAGAAAGACAGAACACACACACATAAAGTAAGAAAAACAGAATGTATTTAAATGCTTTGTTCTTGTGGAAGAGATGGGGTCACTAAGCATAAAAGTGAGCAAGATGGACACTGTACCTCATGGTTAAGGACTAGGTGTCTCAGCAGCCTCATGGTAAGTGGATGGCAGTGCAGTGGTGTCACTGCAAACATTGATTAATGTGTGATCAACCTCTTCTAACCTCTTACCTTTATTTCCCCCGGTTTCCAGTGAGAGGAAACAGCTGCACCAATCATTTTCCTCCAACCATGGCATATTACAACTTGCTAGTTCTCTGCCATGTTTCCCCCAGCTGTCCAAAACAGACCTAGTCTGCCCACAAGAGCCTAGTTTAGACAGATGCAGTCTGTCAGCGGGATTGGTCGTTATTACAATCCCTCTTAGCACTGAGCCAGTTATTGAGTTCAATTGCATGCAGAGTCTGTAGTGTTAAGACAGACTATCAACGATGAAATCCTACTGTATGCTGTGCCACATCTGAATTGAGAGGACATGATGTGATAGAAACCAATGAGTGATATATGTTTATCTTTTGGCAATCATCCAAAAAAAAAAGCATGGTCAGTGATGAGCATAAATACCACCATCCTGGGGAGGTGGTATTTAAGTGTCTTGGAGAATCTTTGATGATGCGATCTCTCAACATTTTTGTTACTTCCTCTTCATTACCTTGACCTTGGTGGCATTGAATGCTGCTTGATGACCACCCCAGGGGCATTTTGAAGTTTTATTGGTAAGGTGGGTGTTCAGGACGGGTTCAATTAAATAAAATTTTATTTATATAGTGCTATTAACAATGGTCATTGTCACAAAACAGTTTGCAGAATCAAATAAAAATACATTTGAAAATGTGAGGAAATATGTATAAATTATGATTATCAATTTGTCCCTGAGGGCTGAGGGCGACAGTGGGAAAGAAAATCCCCCTGAGGAGAAGAAACCAGACTTAACAGGGAACTCATCCCTAGTCACCACATGCATCGCAAACAAACCATATGAGGCCATCCTCAGCAGAGACCCAGAGGCCTCCATGCACCAAGAACTTCAACCAGAAGTGGGGCACCTGGATGTGTTTGGAGGGAAGTGGATGTGCCATGTATACTGTAGCTCAACAGAGAGAGAGAGAGAGAGAGCGCGAACAGGTGTGCTATATATCACATAATGTCAGTGTATATTTTTTGCAAAGTGCAAGCAGGGACTACAGGAGGACTAACATTGACAGCATAACTAAAATGGAGCGGAAGAACGAAACACAGACATAAAGGCTGCCTGGGAGGTTAAGCAACCAGTCACTTACCTGTCAACTTACCTGTCATACCTGAGTGGTATATGATAGTGTGGAAGGACAGCATTCAAACGTATTAGTTCAATTAAAACTCCATGCCCATGAGCCTACAGATCTTAACCTTTATCTAAGATAAGTTTGCTAAATAATAAGTTTGCAGTCTAGACTTAAACACTGAGACTGTTCATGAGTCCTGAACATTAAATGGCAGGGTATTGCATAACCTTTAGGTTTTACAGAAAAAAAGCTCCGCCCCTCCTTAAGTGCAAGTTCATGTATATTTTTAACAAAATAAAAAAAAAAACTTTTAATACTCGCCTGTAAATAGCCATTTATCAGGTCATTGCGCATCATTACTACTAGTATAAAATAAAGGCATAACTCACATCGCATCCTGTCAGCCAGCTCTGCTTGCCATAAGAAGTGCTGGAAGACTCGTTGAGAATGGTGCAATCACATGAGCCCAAAAAATTTAAAAACAATATTGATTCCCTAAGAACAAAAGTGGGAGGGTTCGTGGGCGCACAGTGCTGCGCCCCAAGGATGATTCGATAAGATCCAATTAGGGCTCAGCATCAAATCACATGCTTTTCAAAAATGTACGTGTCTACACTCGTTTGTCCGACGCCCTGCGTACATGAACAGTTTAGATTTTTTTTTAATTGCAAATAAACTATATTAAGAAATACAGCGGAATATTGTGACTAAATTACTTTATTTCATTATTAAAATGAATAATTATTATGTTATAATAACATAATATATGTATGTATGTATTCTTCTCTGTCTAACTTTAAGGGGGGCGTGTATATGTTTTATTTCATAGCTCAATAGTAGTATTTTAAAGTCAATGAAATTTCACCGGGCGCAAATAGGGTGTGGATAAGAACATCCAGACACGAAGAATGCTATCCTAGTAATACTATATACATGAGCTTTAAATGAGAGACTGGAATCAATTATCACACCAAGACCTTTTACTGCTGCACATAAAACTATCAAGAGTTACTGTGTGATCAGAAAGCTTAGTTGTAGCTTCATATGGTCATAATACCAGTACTTCTGTGTTGTCAGAATTAAGCAGAAGGAAGTTAATAAGCATCCAGTGTCTAATGAACTATTTCCAATATTACAGATGAACAATATTATTGGACATGGTCATGTCTGCACGCATGTACAGTACGCAGCGGCACGGTGCTCTCCCCTCCAGTGTTTTGTTATGTTATTTATGTTTGAGTTATATTACTTGTACCTGTGATAAAGCTAGGACCCTGCATGGGTGATCATCTCAGCGAAGAGGAAGCTAAGGCAGCATATGGAAAAATGGCAAAAATGGGGTTGTCGAACCTCAGTGCTGGTAAAGCTGCATAAGAACAAGCCTCTGCTTCACAGCATTTTTCTTGCCAATGTAAAATCCCTGCCCAACAGAATGGATGAGTTCAAGCTAGAAGTTGGAACTCAAAGGCTTGTTAAGAACTGTTGCATTCTGACTTTTATTGAGTGCTGGCTTCAGCCATCAATAATGGACGCAGCTATTGAGTTAGCTGCAGAAGTAGGGACTCAAGTAAGAGCAAAGGATGGGGTTTATGTATATATGTGAACAATGGTGTACTAACACAAAGACTATAGAAAGGCACTGCTCGCTGGACTTGGAGTTTGTGACCCTAAATGTAGACCCTATTACCTCCCAAGAGAGTTTGCTGTGACTGTGTTAACTGTGGTGTATATACCTTTTCATATTCAATCACGCTGGCTTAAAAAAAATGTGCTTCTTAAATTATATCAGCATGTGAAATATGCCACTAGAGGAGTTTAAACGTTGGACAAGATGTCATCCAACATCAAAAAGTACTACAGGGCTATCCAGCTATAACTCGGGCCAGTCTGACCATATGTTCCTGCTCCTAGCACCAGCATTTATCCTTAAAAAAAAAAAAAAAAATACACCCTGATCACCAGGAGAACTGTTAAAACTTGGCCAGAAGGTGCCCATCAACAGCTGCAGCACTGTTTTAAAAGAACAAACTGGGAGATTTTTGACCACCCAGATCTGGAGGAGTATACAGCACCTGTTTTGACCTATAATAAATATTGCATAGACAGTGTCACTGTGAATAAAAGCATCCGGGTTTATCCTACTCAGAAACTCTGAGACAAATGGTGTATGACTCCTGGTGCAGGAGAGGAACATTGTGTTAGGTCTGGTGATGTGGCACTATATGATGCGGCCAGAGCTAACCTGAAGAGAGGTATCTCAAGGGCCAAGCTGAAATACAAAAGGAAGACAGTGGACCATTTCAACAAGCAACAACATGAGGCAAGGGTGAATCCAGCATATTACAAACTATAAACCTAACCTCATGATCACCAACAGGGACCCACATTGGTGGACGAGCTTAATCACTTCTTTCCCACCAGAGGGAACTGTATTACAATTATCAGCCCAGGATGGTCCCTCCATCACTGTGATGGTGTTAGGAACCTCCACTAGAGGTCACTGTTCATGTCTGTCTGTCTTTGTGTGTAGTTCCTGTTGGTTGACTCAGTTTCCCAGAAGGCACCTCAGTCAGGTGATGAGGCTCACCTGAACTGAGGTGTCTCATTAAAACCTTCTATAAATAGCAGTTTGTTCTGGGAAACTGGGTCGAGCATTGTTTGTGATTGTCTGATTGTCTGTTGGTGATTGTTTGTTTGTCTGTTTGGATTACCATCATGTGGGCATTCCTTTTTGTTACTTTGAGTTTATATTTGGTTTATGTTTTGTAACCTTAGTTTTCAGAGGGCTCTAGTTTTGTTTTCTTGATGTCCCTTGTGTCTGTGGATTCATGGAGCTGCTTTGTTCACTGTGTAGTTAGGCTGTGTCTCCCCCTGTGTCCTGTGTAAGTACTGTTTTGCCTTCTGGTCTCTTCCCTTGTATGTGTAGCCACAGGAGTGCTTAGCCATTAGCAGGGTTAGCCGCTAGTAGGCCTGGATGGCTAGTAGGGTCAGCCCCTAGTAGGGTTAGCCTCCAGTAGGCTAATCTCTAGTGGGAGTGACTGCTAGTGATTCTGGTCACTAGTAGGTTAGCCGCTAGTTTGGAATAGCCTCATGTGTGCCCTGCCTTTTGTCTTCCGGTCCCCTAGGTCAGTACTAACACTATTAGCCACTAACCCGGTTAGGTCAGCCTCCAGTGTCCCCAGTACAACATGTAGCGTACTAACCTCACTAACCCAGCTAGTCTAGTTCCTGTCTAGCCCTGTCTCCTGTCTAGCCCTGTCTCCTGTCTAGCCCTGTCTCCTGTCTAGCCCTGTCTCCTGTCTAGCCCTGTTTCTCCAGTCTCTGTGCCTCCAGTCCTGTCTCTCCAGTCTCCAGTCCCTGTCTTTAGTTCCCCTCTGTGTCTTAGTTAGCTCCACCTCCATGTTTCCTCATCCCTAGTTCCCTGTGTCAGCTCCATGTTTCCTCATCCCTAGTTCCCTGTGTCAGCTCCATGTTTCCTCATCCCTGGTTCCCTGTGTCAGCTCCTGGTTCCCTGTGTCAGCTCCTGGTTCCCTGTGTGCAGATCCCTTCCTGTTCCTGTGTTTTTCCTGAGCCCTAGTTTTAGTTTGAGTTTGTTGTTTTTAGTTCCTTTGTTCTGTTGTTGAGTTGTTTGTTTAAAATAAAGACTCTTTCTGTTACACCCCTCTGCGTACATGCCTACCTTCATGCCCACGGCAACACTATCAGCCGGTCTAGCACTACAACCAGCTAGACCCATGACAGATGGAGCATGAGGAGCGGCGAACACTGAAGTTGGTGAACCCAAGGAAGGTTGGTGGACCCGATAGTGTACCGGGATGAGTGTTAAAGGAATGTGAAGAAAACTCGCTGGTGTTTTTATGAGAATATTCAAATCAGTCCTTACTCCAATCCACTGTTCCTCCCTGCCTGAAGTCCTCCATCATAGTTCCTCTGCATAGTCCTATGTCATCAGCCTCAATGACTACCAGTGGCACTAACTCCACTTATTATGAAGTGCCTTGATAAGCTGGTCTGTAGTCACATCATTCCCTGCCTCCTTTCAAAATTGGATAAATAACAGTGCTTACAGACCAAACAGATCCACAGAGGATGCGGTAGTTACTGTTCTCTATGCTGATCTGTCCCATCTGGAGTAGCCCGGGACTTAAGTTAGACTGCTGTTTGTGGATTTTTATTTAGCATTTACAGTAATACTATACTTCCACACAAGATGGTACAACAACTCACAGGCCTTGGACTATCAAGCTCCATCTGTAAGTGGATTTTGGATTTTCTCTCAGAATACTCTCAGAGGGTCAGAGTGGGCACCCAGATTTCCACTAATCTTAGCCTCAGCACTGACATCCGAAGATGTACTGAACCCCCTGCTCTTGATGCTGTATACACACAACTGCAGGCCTTCTTACCCCAACAATGCCATCATTAAGTTTGTGAACAACATCTCCGTGGTCTCTGGAGAGGATAAGTCCGCCTACCAGGATGAGGTGGGTAGGCTGAGTGGTGCAGGATTAACAATTTGGTTCTTAATATCACCAAGACTAAAGAGGTTTGAGTGGACTACAAAGGGATAAAAAATGGACATTCAGACCCTGTTTATTAGCGGGAAATGTGTGGAGAGGGGATTTCAAGTTCCTGGGCATCACCATTTAGGAAGGCCATACCTTTGCTAAGTCTCTACTTGACCAACATTGTAGAGTTAGCACTCCAGGTAAGGTCCTCCTCAGTGGTGATATAGAACTCCAAGGGCAAGAACAAATAGATTAAAAAAAAAACAGTTTTTATTACAAAGCTGTGGCTGCTTTGAATGCCACTGGAACAAAATAGAATCTAAGGACAAAACAAAATAGAATAGAATGTCTGTGGAATAGTGGGAAAATGATTGATGCATGGTATAGTATTTGAGGTGTGTGAGGGGGGGTGGGGTGGTGCTACAATAGGTAGTCTTTGTTTTTGTGGCTAATGTTTTGGGATGCTGTCAGCACCAAGGAGGATAGCACTTACAGTAATTTCGTTGCTCTTGTGTAATAACAATTAAGATTCTAATCTATGATATTATATTCTAATATCCTTCAACATTCCACAACTTTATTAAGCTGGTGTCACTCATCTGGCTTTGCTGAGATATATAACTATGTCATTAGCATAACAGAGGAAACTACACCATGGAGGAAACATGTAGAGAGGATGTAGCAATGGGCCTGAAACAGAACCCAATGGAACATCAAAACTTCCCTTTAGGTGACAAAGACAACAGGAATTACCAATTGTGGGAAGTTAAAATGGTACAGTATACCTGCGCTTATTGGGCTGTTGCAGTCAGTAATTTATTGGTCCACCATTAAAAAAAGTTTTAAATGCAGATTAGTAATGTTCAGCTGGTACTGTACCAGGAATGAGGAGTAGCTTTTGCTCAATCGGCTGGGACTTGCATGGCAGTGCTTGTAGACACTTTGTTGGGCTCTCTGTACTTGTTCCATATGCTCTTTGATTGATAGGCAAATGCAGGCAATACGGCACTGAAATTATTGTGCACACTCAACCACAGAACAAATGGTCTGTAGCCTACTTTAAAAAAATTAATAAATAAAACTTGAATGGGAAGAACCTGAGTGCATCCCAGTGCACAAAGCAAGGAATGTAAACACATGGTTTGGTGAATTCAGTGTGGAAGAATATGACTAGCCCGCTCACAGCCCTGACCTCAACCCCATCAAGCATCTTTGGCATGAACTGGAACAGAAATTGAGAGCCAGGTCTTTTCGTCCAACATCATTGCCTGACCTCAAACGTTCTACAAATTGAATGGGCATAAATTCCCGCAGAAACACTCCAAAATCTTGTGGACAGCCCTACCAAGAAAAGCTATTATAGCTGCAAAATCGGACCAACTCTATACTAAAGTACTGTATATGTATTTGGATACAGTGTCATTGCAGGTTTGGTCAGATACTTTGGTCTATTAAGTGTATTTACATTTATATCTAACAAGCAACTGGAAGGTGACAGAAGTAAGGAAAACTCCATGAGACAACATGAGGAAGAAAGCTTGAAAGGAACCAGACTCAAAAGGAAGCTATCCCCTTATGAGAGGCAGCAGAATATATACTTCAAGCTGTACTGAGTTCATTTAAAAGATGCCCAGTGTAAGCATTATTGACTATGCTTAGAGGAGCATTTAATAGTTAAAAGTCCGTACTACTCAGGTGAAATTATCCATTAAAGCATGTGAGTCTTGACCATTAAGTGTTTTTGAGAGGCATAATATTTATCCATGTGGAAGCAGGCATACAGTAGAAGCAACAACAGAATAACAGAAGCAACAGTTTCAGGCAGAAAAATAATCATGGTGGATTACACAGGATACAGAAGTGTCAAGATAAGAGGCTGGCATTACATCAGGCAGCAAGAGTATATATAGCTTGGTTTGAGGAGTGTTTTTATACCACATTGTGTCTGCTAATCCATTTCCTGATGATCTCCCACAGGTATAATTAAAACAGAAGGGAATGAATCTGTGTGATCTGGTGGATTTGGGTCATCTCTGTGCAGGAGATGTTGCCTCTTGTGTGCATCTGTGTGTGAGGAAGCACTAATGATGCAGTGTTCACATCTATTTGCTCTGTTATGTGTCAGATTCCTCATGGAATAAAGTAGTTTTCTCTATTTTCATAATAATGTAATTCAATAAAAATGTGGATGATACCATTTATTTAAATTTTATTGTACTGTGAATAACTATTTGTTTGTCCATATGCTAGAAATGCAAAGAAGGGGAAGGGCATCCGACAGATGATTAGGTAATTTAATAAGAGCAATAGAAATTTAGTCTTTGTAATAAAATGTTTGATTTAAAGACCAATGAAACTGGTGGAATATATATTTATAATAAAAAACAACAAAATTAGTTTTTGAAACAAACTGGATTATAGATGGATTTTTGCAACTCCAGTATGCCTGTGCAAATGTTTGTATGATATCGTTTGACTGACTGGCATCCTATCTGTGGTGTATCCCCTTCTAATACCTAGAAGTTCCTGCAATAAGCTTCAGTTCTACACTGACGCTGCATGAGATAAAGTGGTGAAAGAATAAACTAAGAACATGAAAAAAAAATACTGAATGCACAAACTAAGAACAGTTCTTGTCTCCACAATCCAGCTGTTCAGCTACTATCATGTTTACAAGCTCAGTAAAATCCAGTATCTAGGCAACAGTTATTAAAAAAAACGCATTATTGATTTTGTAACATTTTTTATTGACAAAGTTCAAACAGACAATTATGCAGACAGCAGGCATTACAACCAGGTTTTACAAACATTGTATCTTTTAAATCCTCTTAAAGCCTACCTACTGAGGATTGGAGTCTTGTACTGTACATCTAATTTCTTTAGGTTGGTTTCCTTACCAAATCATTTTTTGTACAAGAATGCAACAATACTGAGTATCAATCTCTCTCTGGACTAAGTTAATACATGTGTCCAATATACTACACTGTGAATGTGGTTGGTTTACCAGCCTTGCTGATATGGTGCAAGATAAAAGAGATACTGAATAGTGATACAAAACCTATGCAGCAAATAAGATGTTGTTTGACATACATTACTTTATTATAATAGTTGCCATTTGCATGTAATGCACATTTTGAATAAAATGGGTAGCTTTTAACAAGGTTACACAGAAAAGCAGGTCAAAAATAGGGTAGGTTTAAAATAAGTTTCAGTTAGTTGACTTGCCAATGATAAATAAAAGAAAACAACATTTTCTTAATTAATTTAATCAACTTCATTCAATTAATTCAACAATCAAATTCAACTTAAACTACTCACAATAAGTTAGGGATAATGTTTACATGAGTGCTTTTACTATTTGCTCTGAATTTTAATGAAATAAGTAAAAGTTCCCTTTGATATTACTAATAATGTATGAGAAGAAACACCATTTTCATTAGCTTAATATTTATTACCCCAAAAATTTAGACAATAACTAGGATGGCCCCAAATAACAAAAATGGGGTTCATGGGGTTCATGTCAGGTGTGCTGGTGGAATTGGGGGATGATGATGGGTTCTATGATTCTCTGAGGTAAGAACGTGCACTGACTGAGCCATCTACAATAACCAAATCTGTTTTGTGCTGACTGGTGATGCCTGCCCAGACTGCCTAGACTGTCACCTCCCCCACCAAAGCAAACCTTGGGGACCATGCTAACCTCAGCGTATCGCTCACCTCGCCTTCTCCAGCAATGGTGATCTGACACTCATCAGTGAACAGGACGGTAGACCACTGCTGCAGTGTCTTGGTGTCAGTGGAGTAACCTGCAACAGTCGTCTGGCATTCAAGCCAAAGCAGTAGAGTCGGTTGCGAATGGTTTGTCTGGAAACCCTAGTACCCCTCACATCTCGTAAACGGTTCTGCAGCTGTGTGGCATAACAATGTCTGAGTTCATAGGTCCTCAGGTACTGGTCATCGTTGCGGTCTGTCACTCGTGGGGCTCCTGGGTCTGTCATGAACTCTGCCAGTAGTTTTGTGTCTTGATGCAAGTCTGCTGATGACACTTTGAGACACACCAAGTTCACGAGCAGCATCTGACTGCCTGCCCTCGACCTGAAGGTGCGCCATGGCCAGGTGGCGCTGCTCGTCTGTTAAGTGACGTCGTGTGTTCATGGCTGTTTGAATGATGAACTTGGAATACAATACAAGCTTTTTATACCCACAGAATGTTGAAACTGATGCCACATTGAAAAGAGTTGTCTTTTGGTATTGGCCCACATATAAGGCACACAAAATTACACAAAATCGTGGCCAAAAGTTTTGAGAATGGCACAAATATTAGTTTTCACAAAGTTTGCTGCTAAACTGCTTTTAGATTTTTGTTTCAGTTGTTTCTGAAATATAATTACAAGCACTCCATACGTTTCAAAGGCTTTTATCAACAATTACATGACATTTATGCAAAGAGTCAGTATTTGCAGTGTTGGTGCTTCTTTTTCAGGACCTCTGCAATTCGACTGGGCTGCTCTCAAACAACTTCTGGGCCAAATCCTGACTGATAGAAACCCATTCTTTCATAATCACTTCTTGGAGTTTGTCAGAATTAGTGGGTTTTTGTTTGTCCACCCGCCTCTTGAGGATTGACCACAAGTTCTCAATGGAATTAAGATCTAGGGGGTTTCCAGGCCATGGACCCAAAATTTCAATGTTTTGGTCCCCGAGCCACTTCATTTTCACTTTTGTCTTATGGCACGGCGCTCCATTGTGCTGGAAAATGCATTGTTCTTCACCAAACTGTTGTTGAATTGTTGGAAGAAGTTGCTTTTGGAGGGTGTTTTGGTACCATTCTTTATTCATGGCTGTGTTTTTGGGCAAAATTGTGAGTGAGCCCACTCCCTTGGATGAGAAGCAAACCCACACATGAATGGTCTCAGGATGCTTTACTATTGGCATGACACAGGACTGATGGTAGCGCTCACCTTTTCTTCTCCGGACAAGCCTTTTTCCAGATGCCCCAAACAATTGGAAAGAGGCTTCATCCGAGAATATGACTTTGCCCCAGTCCTCAGCAGTCCATTCGCCATACTTTTTACAGAAGATCAATCTGTCCCTGGTGTTTTTTTTTTGGAGAGAAGTGGCTTCTTTGCTGCCCTTCTTGACACCAGGCCATCTTCCAAAAGTCTTCACCTCACTGTGCGTGCAGATGCGCTCACACCTGCCTGCTGCCATTCCTGAGCAAGCTCTGCACTGGTGGCACTCCGATCCCGCAGCTGAATCATCTTTAGGAGACGATCCTGGCGCTTGTTGGATTTTCTTGGACACCCTGAAGCCTTCTTAACAAGAATTGAACCTCTTTCCTTGAAGTTCTTGATGATCCTATGAATTGTTCATTTAGGTGCAATCTTAGTAGCCACAATGTCCTTGCCTGTGAAGCCATTTTTATGCAATGCAATGATGGCTGCACGCGTTTCTTTGCAGGTCACCATGGTTAACAATGAAGGAACAATGATTTCAAGCATCACCCTCCTTTTAACATGTCAAGTCTGCCATTCTAACCCAATCAGCCTGACATAATGATCTCCAGCCTTGTGCTCGTCAACATTCTCACCTGACTTAACAAGACGATTACTGAAATGATCTCAGCAGGTCCTTTAATGACGGCAATGAAATGCAGTGGAAAGTTTTTTTTTCGGGATTAAGTAAATTTTCATGGTAAAGAAGGACTATGCAATTCATCTGATCACTCTTCATAACATTCTGGAGTATATGCAAATTGCTATTATAAAAACTTGAGCAGCAACTTTTCAAATTTCCAATATTTGTGTAATTCTCAAAACTTGTGGCCACGACTGTACACAATGAGACCATTACATGGAAAACAATTGCCCAATACAATTGCCTCCCTATCCCAAAAATGTCTGAAGTGAAACAAACACCGTGTGTATGACATCCACCGAGTCTCTCACAATATCCCTAACTTATTGTGAGTAGTGTAATTATATTTACTTAATTAAATCAGCATTCTGAAAAAATATATTTTCTCTTCACCCGGCAACAGAAAATAATACGTTTGCGCATTTTGGGGAAGAGTTTTTCTGAAAGTTGTCAGTCCAACTTTATAATACATGAATAATTTACTTAGTAACTTTTTCAAAATAATATTTTTCAAGTATAACCAGCATTTTTGGCGTGTAGGCAATTCTGTTGCAATTGCAGTGTAACTAAAGCAAAGACGTTTTCATAGAAACCTCTTTGTAACATTTGACTTCTTTATTAGCGCTTGTAGTGATGTGTGTTTAACTCTGCTGTGTGGTGGGGAATATGTGTTGCACTGCTGTATGTAGTCAAGTGAAGTAAAGTTTTTAGAAATGAAGCACAAACATAGCAAGCGCAGTAATATTGATGTAGGAATGCTTACTGTTTTTGTGAAAGCACATTTATAGTGCCATGCTGATTTAATGGTTATTTAAATTGATTTTTTTTATACAATGTAAAGTTATTTTTGGTGAATTAAAAGAGTGTGTAAAATTTCACAGAATTGACATAGAAAAACATCATCAATAGAAAAACAAGAAATAGTAAAAGAAAAAAAGCAAACTAGGTCTGGTTTATACAAATGCTACAGGTAATAATAGTTTGGGAGTTGAAAGAGTCATTTCCTTTTAGTGAGATAGAGTAAAGAATCTGACTCATTCAAAAGACCTGGAATTCCTATCATTAGAGCAATAGACAATATAATGGTTATTTATGTAACAACCTTAGCAACATCCTCATTTTTGGACTGAATAGTTCAGACATAGAAAAACATTATCAATAGAAAAGCAAGAAATAGTAGAATGTTTTATTGCAACCCCTCTTGTTTTGTATTGGTTGTATATGTAACAACCTCAGAGCATCCTCATTTCCTCTCTCATCTGTTTGCAACCACACCGCATTAAGCATCACCAGCATGCTAATCTCTGTCGTCATCTGAACCTTTTTCTCACTGGGTCATGCCTTAAGTTTTTTGTAATCCTGAATGATTCTTTCCTCTGAAACCTGTCAGGTACAGAGACTGGAGTGAAAATGAGAGCTACTGTAAAACCTTGCCAAAATGAGAGACAAAAGTCCTTCACAAAGCCTGGAGAACTATTCCTCAAGATTAATAAAAAAAAAAATGTCTGGCTCTTTGAAAACGCCATATAAAGAAATTAGGGATTGCTCAAAACTTTTGAATAGTATTGTATGTATATTGCATTAAAATCCTTTTCTGCTAAATTTTTATATTAGGCTAGGTTTTAACTAAAATATTATACTGTAAGTAACAATTCATGAATCTTATGCAGTATAAATTCATTTTTGCCACTTCACACACGGAGAAGACATTCTCAAGAATTAAGCTATTCGAGTTGAGAATGATGTGATCTGAATTTTTATATCCACAAAGCTTCTGGTCTGTTTCCATAGTAACTGTGTGGCATTTTTTTAGATGAACAGTGGGAAAAAAAGAAGATGGCAAGTTTGAGTTATATTCCTAAAATCAGAAAGGGGGTTGATGGACATGTGATTAGCAGGAAACAACTTGATAATAATAATAATAATAATAATAATAATAATAATAATAATAATAAATCCAGGACCCTCTGTAGTCCAACTAGGGACCATGGAGATCAGTGGTGACCATTTTATTTGTTCCCATTAGTACAACCATGGTAGGACCTCCGATCAACATTCAGCACATTCACACTAAGGTCAGTTAGCCTAATCTGCCAGTTTTTGGATGCCAACCACTAACATTCCTACCTCACCTACTCAGTTTGACTTGCAGTGAGACACGGTGTTAAGCACAGCAAGCCACTGCAAGTGACCACCCCACGTTTCGCAAGGTTCCACAGAGTCCGCAAGCTTACATGAGGACCGCCCAAAAATTTACCATGTTTAAATCTATTTTGTTTATTCAACTTTTTGATTTGAATATTTGTGATTTGATTTCATAATTGAGTTTTCTAAACACAAGGGTACCTTAGGTTAAGCAGTGTTTTATCACATGACTAGAAGATTTAAGTAAAATTTTATTTAATTGAAATACTGTATAGCTAGCACAGTTAAAATTTAGTTTTCATATAATTTTTTTGTGATCAAATGTTCATTGTGCAATCAAATTACAAATTCTTCAAAGTTGAATGAACAAAGAATAAAAAGAATATGCATATGTATATCAAAATAAAGTAAAAGTAAAATACTAGGACTGGATCCAGAATAAGATAATTTTGCCTCCACCTTCTATCTACAGGGAAACTGACTGCAGGATATACTTACATATACAGTGTAATACAATGTTATACAGTGCGGATACAAAGCCCTTGCTTTGTCTTTGTAAAGTGATACATTTTTAAAGGAGGTGATTGTGTAAGGGTTGTTGTGAAGAACACCATATGCTTTGAAGGTTGATCTAATCTGTAAATAAAAAAGAAGGAGGAACTTGGTAGGTTGAATAAGCTTCTAAGGTCTTGAAAAGAGCATAAAGCCTTGTCATTGTAAATGTATTTAAAGTAACAGATACCACCATTATGGTGGCACGGTAGCTTATTGGTTAGCACTGTCGCCTTGTGCTTTCAATTAGCCCAGGTTGTGGGGTCAATTCGCCTTGCACCTCAGGTCTGTGTGCATGAAGATTGCATGTTCTCCCATGCTTGGTAGGTTTCCTCTGGGTACTCCAGTTTATTCCCACAGTCCAAAGACATGATTGGCCTTCCCAAATTGCCCATAGTGTGATGAGCGTGTGAGTGTGTGTATCTACCCTAAGATGGATTGGCACCCTGTCCAGGGTTTACTCCGCCTCGTGACCTACTGTAAGTTTCCTGGGATAGGCTCCAGGCCCCTCATGACCCTGGATACAGGAAATTCAGTATTGACAATGAGTGAGTGAGTGATTATGGTGATTATACCACCATTATGCCAAAATGAAGGGGATTTAGACCACCTTTCTATCAAAAATTATTTGTTGTTGAAAAAAGTGGAACGTGTGTGGCGTTTTTTAAGATGTCTTGTATTCTAATTCAACTAAATAGAATGTCTGAATAACATTTTAAAGTATGGGGCCAAAGCTTACTAGACACCTTTTATTAGAGTTATTGGGAAAAAGAAAATCTTCCAAACTCCATGACCATACTATACTTCCTTCTAGGTCACGCCAATTCCAAATAAACTGAGAGATATCAGTATGAACTTTCTTCCGATATTTGACAGGTGGGCAATGGGGAAGTGGAAGTTACTAAATTTATTCTAGGCATAATATGAATTTTAACAAGCCTAAAGAGAGGCCAGCAGGGTGGTCTTTCTACTTCAAAATTGATATACAAAATTGTACATTGATGTGGTTCAAAGAAATGAAAATCTGAATGCCTAGGTATTAAAAGTGCTGAACAACAGAGATGTCAACAAGAAAAGCCAGCAATCTTATTATTTTAATGCTACAAGAACATATTTGGACCAATTGATTCTAAATTCAGGGAAAGAACCAAACACCTCACAAATTGACAGCAAATTGGACATTGACTGAGTTGGATTTTCCATGAAAATAAATACAGGGACTGAAACAGAAAACAATTGGCAGTTAGTACCTGGGCTGTGCTACAATGGCATGTTTTCTATTACTTGATTAGCACAGTTGCATTTTTGTACCGCATGGCTAGAACATTTAAAACTACATGCTGTACATTAATCACTGTACAATTATATTGAAAAGTCTTGCTTTTTGATAACACACAAATAGATTATCTGTCTTTGTAAATAAAGAACACACTGTCCCTTATTAACGAAATAAATAAAAACATACACAGATCTATTCACATTAGCCTTAAGAACATGATGAATGTAATTTTTATTTAATTAATTAGCCACCAACTAGACCGATTTTCAAAAAACAGAGTGGTGAAATGGACAGCGGCTCACGCAGGCTCCTCAGTGGCACAGTATCAGCCAATCCTGCTCAGTCTTTCTTACGTGCAGCTGCAGATTCAATAAAAAGCGGTGTACAGTCCACATCCCTTTAAAGTCCCTGGGACACATGGCATTGCTTCACTCAAATGCCACTCTCGTGGTTACCAACAAAAATGAATGAATGAATTTGTAGTGGTAGAATGATGGTGCAGCACAGTCATGCTGTATTAAGTCAGGTGCTCTTTTCGATCCTGAACTTTGGTTCTTTGGTCTTGAGTTATTGCTTAGAATGAGCAATTCAGGGTTCCCCAGAGATCCAAAAAAAAAAAGTAGTAGAGGTGTAAATGGTGAGACATTAGAGAGGTTGAGAGCTGTCATTAATGACAAGTTAAAAGGACTAATGTTGAGTGGTCAGTTGATGCTCAGTTGGGTTGAGGTCAGTGCTTGATTCTATTTAATAATAATAATAATAATAATAATAATAATAATAATAATAATAATAATAATCACTTTGTTCAAAAAGGCAAACAAAGACATTTTAGATAGTATGGTTGAGTGGTTCAAATACCTTTGCATTTACTGTAGATAGCAAGGAAACAACAGGTGACACAAACCACACACACACATGCAAACTATAACCAGTGGATGGGAATAAGTTGGCAAAAGTGGGATTAGAACTTTGAGGGTGTAAATGTATTTCCTGTAAAGCCATGTAGTAAACCGGCAAAATTCAATTCAATTCAATTCAATTCAATTTTATATGTATAGCGTTTTTAACAATTGACATTGTTGCAAAGTAGCTTTACACAATCACAAGAATTATATAAGTTTGTATGAGACGTGAACATGTATGAATCAAAATGATAAGATTGTCCCTGATGTGCTAGCCGAGGACGATGGCGACAGTGGCAGGGAAAAACTCCCTGAGATGGTAATAGGGAGAAACCTTCAGAGGAACCAGACTCAGCAGGGAACTCATCCTCATGTGGATGGGTGCATCATGTCAATTTGTGAAGACCTGCACAAGCTACACTTATACTACCAGAACAATTTATGATATGCGAGGTATCTATCATGCATGCACAAATGCATAGTTAAAAGCAAATATATTTCCATCCTAAATCTCTAAATTAAAAATAAGTAATAAACAGAGAGATTTTGTTCCTTACCAACTGTATTTCTATTTTAACTGCAGCATATTAGAAATGGCATGAGACAAAACACTCCATCATAATTTTTTTTGTATGAAAGGTTGTAGTATTAAAGTCTGTTTGCAGCAAATTCTTGACCCAAGTTACAAACTGAATACATACATGTAGCAAACACATGCTATGACAACTGCTCTTGTTTCACACTTTCATTGACTCATTCATCTATATATCATCTATACCACTTAGGGAAGCTTAGGGACCAAGGCGGAACAGGGTGCCAATCCATTGCAGGGCACACACACATACACTCACACACTCATTCACACACTGTGGGCAATTTGGGAATTAGCCTAATATGAAGGTCTTTGGACTGTGGGAGGAGAGTACCTGGAGGAAACCCACTAAGCATAGGCACATGAAAACTCCATGCACACAGGGACAGGAATCAAGCCTGGCCAGAAATTGACCCCAGACCCTGGAGTTGTAAGGTGGTGTAAGTCAACAGTGTTAACCACTGCACCACTGTGCCACCTCTCTTGTTTGCCATTAGAACCTTCATTTTTTAAATAGTTTTTCATGCCTCTTCATTTTTGTCTTTTGGTTGTTCCCATTCTGGAGGATATTCAAAAATATCCTCCTTGACCTTCCTCTAGACCTCCTGCCTGTTAGTTCCAACCTCAGCATCCTGCTACCAATATGCTCACAATCTCTCCTCTAAACATGTTCAAACCACATCAATCTGGCCTCTCTGACTTTTATCTCCAAAACATGGGTTGTCACTCTGATGGACTCATTCTTGATCCTATCCATCCTTGTCACTCTCAAAGAGAACCTCAACATCTCCATCTCTGCTCCCTTCAACTCTGTATTTTCTTCAGTGCCACTGTCTCTAATCCCTAGAGCATCGCAGGTCTCACCACTGTCTTGTACACTTTTCCTGTTATTCTCGCTGATACTCTTTTATCAAATAACACACCTGACACTTTTCCCCACCAGTTCCAACCTGCCTGTACACACCTTTTCACCTCCTTTCCTGCATCTTCTTTACCTCTGCTCCCAGTAGCCTCAACTTCTATTTTGCTACAGTATGTCTAACCTAGGGTCATTCCTCTGCTTTCCAAAGTATACCTCCACCTCTCTAGACTTTCCTCCACCTGTTCTCTGCTCTCGCTATAAAGCAAATGTCATCCGCAAACATCATAGTCCATTGAGACTCCTGTATAGCCTGATCTGTCATCCCGTCCATGACCATAGGAAACAAAAAGGGGCTCGGAACGATCCTTAATGCAGACCCACCTCCACCTTGAACTCTTCTGTCACACCTACAGCATATGTATCACACCACTGTCTTACAGATCTCATACATGCCTTGCAACACTCTAACATACTTATCTGTCACTCCAGACTTCATACTGTACATTTCACTTCATACAATACCACATTTCCTCTCTCGGCACCCTGTCATAAGCTTTCTCTAAATCTACAAAGACACAATGCAACTCCCTTTTACCTTCTCTGTACTTCTCCTTCAGCATCCTCAAAGCAAATACTGCATCTGTACTTTTTCTAGCCATATTGTTGCCCAAGAAATGGTCACCTCTGCACTTCTACTAGCTTCCTAGCCTCACTTCCACTACTCCTCGCTTCTACTACTAACTTAACTTCCACTATTCTTTCCCAATGTATTATATGGCATTCATTGTATGGTGCATCAGCTTTATTTCTCTGTAGTTGCCACATATGGCTGTGCCTGGTACCCAGAAACCAAATGCAATAAAGAGGAAGATAATTAGCCTCCAAATTAATGTCACTTTAGGCATACACGTTGTGACAACCATTATAAATACATACAGTATGGTGGGAGACCTCTAGTAAATGTCTAGTTTCCCCACCTGGCTCAAATGGAACCGACATCATCAGCCTTGATTTGTGGGTAGACACTTAAAAATATGTCTACCTCAGGGCCTCCGAGTGGCGCAGTGGTAAAAGCGCTCGCCCTATCATCCGGAGATCGCTAGTTCGAATCTAGTTTGGAGATCGTGTTACGCCGCCCCCAACGGTGTGTGAGCGAGCAGTTCGAAAAGATGCGGTCTTCGGCCCTCCCAACTGAGTGGTAGTAGTTAGCCTTAATGTGGGAGCCCCCTAGTGATGGGGAGGAATTGGACACGACTAAATTAGGGAGAAAAATCGGGGAAAATAAAAACATAAATAAAATAAAATGTCTACCTCAGTGACCTACCACAAGTCATTACAATGATGAGGGCCTGTGGGTAATAAAATATTTTTAAATGACAATTTTTATATAATCCCACATAATTTCTGCTATTCAAAAGCAACCAGAATAGCTAACTATTTTATTCATATTGGAAGTGATAACTGAAAAGGCAACTAAAATAATAATATAAAGACAAGTGAAGAAATGTGTTCATAAGTTTTCATAAGCGGACAGATTATCATGCAAAACTCAATATAATTAATTAAACTGATGAACTTGAACCCTAACTCTGAGTTTCCTGATTTCATTGTTATCTAAAACTCTAATCACATCCTGAAGGATTTATCAAATTCTAATTTTATTTGTCACGTACACAACCATACACATAATGATATGCAGTGAAATTTGTACAATTTACAACCCTACAAGTATAATAAATAAACTGTTAACTCATATACTCATGTACAGTACCTACTGTACTGTACTTTAGAATTGGACAACGCAATAGGCTGGGCATCTGGAAGAAGCAGATTTCATTTTAGGATTATCACTTAGTTTTCTGGTGCACAAATTTCTTTCAACAATAACAATCAATACACCTTGTTAAACTTTCCAAAAAAAGGGAGGAAAGTTAACATTAATGTTATGTTGTAATATCTAATGCTTTATTGTAATGCTCGTAATTCTTTATATCTCCATATTAAGAATGGAACATGGCACCATCTGGAAGGCATTAGAATAATGGGAAGGCATTAAGACAATTATGTATTAGAAGGCATTAGGGCAATGACAAATTTTTAGTTTTTTCCTGAATCGGGCATTGAGTGGTTGTAGAAACAAAGAAATTCAAATGTGAAGCTTTCTTGTGCTACTTTGTGTGTAGTAAGAAAAAATAAAGACCCTTGCCATACTTGAATAATGCACTATATGTCTAAAAGTTTGTGGACTACCCATCACACACATATATGCTTGTCAAATATCTCATATACAGTTAAGATTTACCTGTTAACTGTCATAATAGCCTCTACCCTTCTGGCAAGTCTTACCACTAAACTTTAAAACGTGACTGTAGCTATCTGTGTGCATTTACAAGAACATTAGAGTGGTCAGGCATTAATATGCGGTGAAAAGGTTTGGAGTGTAATTAGCGTTCCAGTTCATCCCAAAGGTATGCAGTTGGGTTAAAATTCATGGCTCTGTGAAGATCACGTTTTTTTTGTTTGTTTGTTTGTTTGTTTGTTTGTTTGTTTTCATTCAAACCTTGGCAACTATTATGGCCATTGCTTTGTGCACCAGGGGCATCGTCTAGCTGGAACTGGTTTGGGCTAGGTGTCATCATTCCAGTTAAGGGAACATGTCAGTATTGACATTGCATATAATTGTTTGCTTCTAACTTTTCAGCAACAGTTTGAGGAAGACCTATATGTGAAGTTTAGCAAACATGACATAACGCCTTGCCAAATAAAGTTCCATATACAGAATAGTGTTTTTAATGCCATGTGGTGCACCATATATTAAATGCATTGATTCACATGTCACACATCACATACTGTACATTATCTGGTTTAATGATCAAGGTCAGGAGCAAAAAGTTTATTTATTTCCATAATTCAACTCAAAAAGTGAAACCCATATATTATACAGATTCATTACACACAGACATATATATTTCAATAATTTATTTCTTTTAATTTTGAGGATTATGGCTTACAGTTAATGGATTCAGTATCTCAGAATATTGTGAAAAAGTTCAATATTGGAGACTCATGGTGTCACACTCCATCAGCAAATTATCTCAAAACCCCTGCAATGGTTTCCTAAGCTTTTAAATAGTCCCTCAATCTGGTTCAGTGGGCCACAAAAGGTCATTTCTAAAGAAGCTGGCTGTTTATAGAGTGCTGTATCCAAGCACATTAATGGAAAGGTGAATGGAAGGAAAAAATGTGGTAGAAAAAGGTGCACAAGCCACAGGGATAAGTGCAGCCTTAAATGAATTGTGAAACTAAGTCCATTCAAGAATTTGGGGGAGATTCAACATGGACAGCAGCTGGAGTCAGTGCTTCAAAAGCCACCACAAACAGACATATCCAGGACATGGGCTACAACTGTCACATTCCTTATATCAAGCCACTCTTGAACCAGAAACAACATCAGTGGTGTTTTACCTGGGCTAAGGACAAAAAGGAAATCAAGGTCCCTGTGTCTGGAGGAAGAGAGGAGAGACACAGAATCCAAGTTGCTGTGTAAAATTTTCAGTCAGTGGTGGTTTGGGGAGCCATGTCATCTGCTGCTGTTGGTCCACTGTGTTTTATTAGGTCCAAGGTCAGAGTAGCCATCTACCAGGAAGTTTTAGAGCATTCCATACTTCCCTCTGCTGACCAGCTTTATGGAGAAGGTGGTTTAATTTTCCAGCAGGACTTGGCACCTGCCGACACTGCCAAAAGTCGGTCCTTATCCCTGTGCCTGATGGACCAGCAAACTCGCCCAACCTAAACCCCATAGAGAATCTATGGGGTACAGTGATAAGGAAGATACAAGACGCCAGACCCGACAATGCCGAAGAGCTAAAGGCCGCTATCAGAGCAACCTGGGCTTCCATAACATCTCAGCAGTGCCACAGATTGTGATCACAGACTGATCGCCTCCATGCCACACTCCTGCAGTAATTCATGTAAAGTGAGCCCCAACCAAGTATTGTACATGGTCATACTTTTCAGTAGTCCAACATTTCTGTGTTAAAAATCCTTTTTTTTATTTTACCTTTGAGTTTTCGTTAGCTAAGCCATAATCATTAAAATTAAAGGAAATAAACACTTGAAATATATCAGCCCTCTGTGTAATGAAGTTACACATTTTGAATTGAATTACTGAAATAAATCAACTTTTTGTTGATTTATATACAAAAATATTCTAATTTATTGAGATGCACCTGTATGCCTTTTGTACTACATTTATATAAACATTTCCCCTTCTAAATGGGGTTATTCATAAATAAATAATTCAATAGAAGGATTTCCAATTTGTTTTCTACATCTATTTCTTTCTTACAAACCCTGAAAAAAAAAAATCTAGCCTGCCATATTATTTGTAGAACACAGGAAGTATAAACAAAAACATTTTGTAATATATAATAAAATTTTATTACAATTTAAACAGTATTGTGATCACATAAAAAATTAAATCCAGATCTGTGACTGCAATAAGTAGAACATCAAACCATTTTTATATGAAAAGTCAAGCAACAGGTTTAAGGCAGGGCAACAATGACTATATAGTGTACAGACAGTTACACAGGAAACATCTGGGTTTCTTAATGATGTGGGATAGTGAAAAACCTGGGTGGAGCAATGACCCAACCAGGAAGCAATTAGGATAAGTCAATAATGGTTGCTTGCCTATCCTTTAACTAGGAAGCGAAGTATGCAGGGTGGTCAGCCATGTTACAGTAAGTGTGATTCCAAACTGCAGGGAGCGAAAATGTTCAGTTCTAAGGGAACTGCAAACAGTGTATGGAACGGGTGAACATCCGTTATTCTAACAGGTCATCGAAAAAAAGGGAATAATAAATTTCCATAAGTCATAAGTTATTATTTTATTAAATTATCATTATTATCGAGGATGACGTCATATTAAAAGTTCACAATCATTTTAATTTAATCAATAAATCCTTAGTATTATATAGGCTAGTAATCTGCAAAAAAAAATATCCTATACATCTTTAATCAATCATTATTATCAAACAATAATTCATTTACAAGTTATGCATGTTTCAATAGTATGTTTTATAATGGTACCAGTTTTTGTTTCAATAAATAGTCAATATTTAATATCCACAGTGTGAAATTTCCACAGCAGCAGCGACAGGTACCCAGGAGCTTATGTTACCATGGTGACGCACAGCCGAAGTGACGTCTACGCTGGTGATTTTGTAGGGTGTTCCACATGGTGGAGTTTTGTCAGGGAAGTTTTCTTCACTGAAATTCCCTGCAAACGGAGTAGAGAGTAGGAAGCATCCCGTGAGGTACAGTACACTTCAGAATGGAATGCAGCTAAGCTGCGTTCAGATCGGCCTGAAGTACCCCAAGAAGTACTTCACAGAGTGTTCAGCCATGGTAAGTGTGATTCCAAACCGCAGAGAGCAAAACTGCTCAGTTCAAAAGGAACAGCAAATGGTGAAGGAAACAAGTGAACAACAGGTCTTATCTTCATTGAAAAAAGGAATGAAAGATTTCCCATAAGTCATTGTATCTTGCTGGAGCATGAAAAAAATATTATAATTTTAATCAAGGATGCCATCATATTAATAGGACAAAATTATTTAAGTTTTGCATGGAGCAGGAAGTAGGGAGCACCCTGTGAAGTACACTCCAGAAAGGAACACAACTTGGGTGTATTCCATTCCACAGTGTACTTTACAGTGTGCTCCCTACTGCTCCATGTGTAGGAGATGTCCACTTCCCTGGACAATTACCTTTCCTGGACAAAGTTCCACCATTCGAAACACCCTGCAACATGACAGACATCATTTCCTTTGTGCATTTCCCTGGTATCATAAACACTTTTGATATCTGTTGCTGCAGTGGAAATTCTATACTGAAATTACTTATTATTATTATTATTATTTATTATTATATTATTTATTATTATTATTATTATTATTATATTGAATTATAATTCTGTCAATTATTAAATATTCATTAAAACAAAAACCAATATCATTATAAAACATATACTGTACTTTTGTAACATATACCTGTATAACTTGTAAATAAATTATTTGATTATGTGTCAAGAAAATATTGAATGAAATGTTTTTACGGATTATTAGCCTACATAATAGTAAGGATTTATTGATATAAAAATGCAATGCTGGCCATGATTGAGTCAAGTCAAGTCAAGTCAAGTAGGCTTTTATTGTCATTCCAACCATATACAGTTAGTACACAGTGAAACGAAACAACGTTCCTCCAGGACCAGGGTGCTACATACAGGCAACAACATAAATTTACAACACAAATTTTTTATATTTTTCAGTTAATCTAAAAGAACTATCAAATTTCTATACAAAAATACACAATAGACAAAGTGCACGTGCAAATATGCAAACAAAGAGGTACATGACAGACACAACAATGTAACACATAACAGTACTTTTTTGATGAAGTATAAATTGAGGTAGTGGGAAGAGCAGCAGTAAACAGTTTACATTTTGACAAGAGTATTGTGTGCAAATAGCAGTCAAATAAATATTGTGCAAAAAATTGCCAAGAGCAACACAGGTAGGTAGAGTAGGTATGAGCAGATTTAGATGGATGTATATCAGTGTGGTTGTGCATGTGTGTTTATCAGTTCAGTCCAGATGTTATTTTAGTTCGTCTGAGTGATTTGTGTGCTGAGGAGACGGATGGCTTGCAGGTAAAAACTGAGGCACAGTCTGGATGTCAGTGCCCAAATGCTTCGGTACCTTTTTCCAGATGGCAGGAGGGTGAAGAGTGAGTGTGAGGGGTGTGTCCGGTCAGCCACAATGCTGGTGGCTTTGCGGATGCAGCGTGTGGTGTAAATGTCTTCGATAGAAGGGAGAGAGACCCCAATGATCTTCTCAGCTGTCCTCACTATCCGCTGTAAAGTCTTGCGGTCTGACATGGTACAATTCCCAAACCAGACAGTGATGCAGCTGCTCAGGATGCTCTCAATAGTTCCTCTATAGAAGGTGGTGAGGATTGTTGGTGGAAGCTGTGTCTTTCTCAGCCTTCTCAGGAAGAAAAGACATTATTGGGCTTTCTTATGCAGAGAGCTGGTGTTGAGGGACCAGGAGAGGTTCTCCTCCAGGTGGACGCCCAGGAATTTTGTGCTCTTGACGATCTCCACAGAAGAGCCGTCGTTGTTGAGCGGAGAGTGATCACTCCGTGTCCTCCTGAAGTCAACAACCATCTCTTTTGTCTTTTCGACGTTCAGAGACAGGTTGTTGTCTTTACACCAGTCCGTTAGCCTCTGCACTTCCTCTCTGTACGCTGACTCGTCGTTCTTGCTGATGAGACCCACCACGGTCGTGTCATCAGCGAACTTGATGATATGATTGGAGCTGTGTGTCGCTACACAATCATGAGTCAGCAGTGTGAACAGCAGGGGACTGAGCACGCAGCCCTGGGGGGCCCCAGTACTCAGTGTGGTGGTGCTGGAGGTGTAGCTCCCGATCCGCACTGCTTGAGGTCTTTCGGTCAGAAAGTCCAGGATCCAGTTACACATGGAGGTGTTCAGGCCCAACAAGCTCAGCTTCCCGATTAGGTGTTGGGGGATGATTATGTTGAATGTTGAACTGAAGTCTATGTACAGCATTCTGACGTAAGTGTCTTTCTTGTCAAGATGTGACAGTGCCAGTGCTAGTTTGTCAGGTCTCCATGTCTGCTTACATCTTAGTCTGTTTAGGTACTAACTTGCTTAGCCACTAACCTGCTTAGTTATTAGTCTGCCCTTAGACCTCTGGCTACTAGTCTGATAGCAACTAGTCTGATTTGCCAGCATCCAGCTTAGCAGCTCGTGGGCATAACAGCTAGTACGCTAGGTCTCCATGTTTAGTTAGTCCTCTTGTCTGTGTTAAATATTAGTCTGTCATTTGGTTAATGTTGTGTGTCGTGCTCCAATCCGTAAGCCAACATCCTTTGTTTGAAGTTTGTTTTGTTCTGTTTTGTTCAAATAAAAGGACACTTTATGTTTCACTCCTCCCTCTGCGTTTATGCCTGCCCCTTCTTCAGCCCACAGCTATCACAATGAGCCCTTACCACCAGTATGTGACAGCATGCCCCAATTGGACAGAGATTCCTTAGGCAGCACAAGGAGAACCTACACAATATTTGTCTAAATGTTTCGCATTGAAATATTATGGATGATTGGTGTAAAGGCCACATTTAAACAAGAAAGGAATGACGATCATTTTCGTGGCACAAAATGGTTAATATTGCAGTAAGTAACAAAGATGGAACTTTATTTTCGCAAAAGCAGGCATGTGATTTAAAAACTGTTTTTTAAACAAATACTTGTATATGTATGCTCTTAAAATACTCTATTTTATTATTACACACTGCAGTGGGATACACACATTTCTATAGTTAGCCAGAGCTGCTCATGACATCCTCCCCATCTCTAACCTTTTCATTCCTTCATGTCTCTCCAAAGATCAAACAGTAAGCGAATGTAGTTTGTAAAATGAAGTACTGTGACCCCTACCCCAAGCAGCCTATTGTAAATAATACAATGCAATACACGTAACATTCTCTATGCAACCACTACAAAGGTTAATACGGCAATTAATTGCCCTAATCATTTAACACTGCTTTTTCCAAATATTTACAATGGCCTTTGTCACATATACATTACAGCACAGCGAAATTCTTTCTTCGCATATCCCAGCGTAACTGCGGTCAGAACGCAGGGTCAGCCATGATACATCGCCCCTGGAGCAGATAGGGTTAAAGGCCTTGCTCGAGGGACCAACAGTGGCAGCCTGGTGGAATTGGGGATCGAAACACAGATCTTCCAATTAGTAACTTAGTGCCTTAACCCTCTGAGCCACCGCTGTCAATCTGTGCTGTCACCACTACACTGTCACTGCAGATTTAAAGAATCTAAAATCTTTGTTAGCAACACATATATTTTATGTAATTCATAGCAGCTGGATGACGCTGTAACTGAAGACCTGTATATTGCAAGAAAATCTGAATTTGTAATTTTATGTTTCAATTTTCACTTTTCCACTGTGTTCAATCATCTTTTTCCCAATTCCCTACAGCAATTCTCCTTCTCAATTTTAGCTCTCTGATGTTTTGCATTTTCTCATTTTCTCCCAGTTTGGTCTGGCCAATTCCCACCAACTACCCAACTCTCCCCTGTCACCCAACACCTACTACCCAGGGAAGGTGAAAACAAAAATGTGCTTCCTCAGGGACACATGAATCCAACCTGCTCATCTTTTTAAATTGGTGCTTATGCTGTGCTATGGACGATGTAATAACAATGAGATCTACATTTACATCTGCCCTCTTCTCTATAGGAGCTTACATATGTCTACAACAGGCTAAGGGTCTGTGGTTGAACATGTCCAATTTTACTTCAATTTAAGGATGACTGAGTGATTTCAAAAAAAATTTACTTACCATCTATGTTAAAATGTTTCCAAATAGCACTTTAAACCTTTAGGATATTTTGTTGTTCTTTCTGTATGAAAGAAGCCTTAAGAATTCTGTACAGAATCTCTGTACAAAAACTGACAGTTTCTTTGTTGGTGTTTTTCTATTTAGGAAGTTGAGAACCCTTATCTAAATATTACTTTTTCCAATAACTTGTTTTTCTGCAATTATCATTCCAAATATTTTTGTTGCATTTTTCACAGCAGTAAATAAAAAAACAGCCAAGAAATGAAGGATCATAGTGTTTCACAGGAACATGTGTACACTGACACTTCTCAAGAGCTCTTCTGACACTTTTCTGAACCAGAAAATGTTGGTCTCATCACTTTAAAAACATTCTGTCACTAGTTGCCACGCAATGATTTATTGCAACACTGTCAACTAGACTGTTTCTTGTGAGACTGCTTATCACAGTCAAAATGATAATTTTTCATTGTAAATGAATCTGCCAGATGAACAGCAAGGACTTAATTAGTTTTCTTTTACGTCCCCTGAGCAACAGTTTTTTAACATAAGTAGAAAGTTTTTTTTTTTTCTGTCTTTATCCCGACTGCTTTCTCCAAAACTCATAATTGAGTTTGGTGGCCTAACAGTATCTTTCTTGTAGGACAGCTATGATGAAATGTCTAAGTAAATGTGTAAGTTTAGCTATTCTAAAAACTGTATGTTAGATTGGACCAACCTGTACATCTTTGATCTAAATAATCTTATTAACTTGAATGGAATGCATTAATTTTACATCTTAATGAATACATCTACTAGCTGTGCTGGAAAGTAGTAAAGTAAAGAAGATACCAGTAACTATTGTTGTAATGGGGTACAAATACTTTGTTACTGTACATAAGTAGAATTTTTCTGTAGGTGTACTTTGCTTTGTTATTTATTGTATATTTCCGTCAACTATATTTCCTAAATAAAATGTGAAAAGTAACATGGAATCTTCAAGGAGATGCTTAAGGTACCTCAGGGGCATGGCTCAGGAACCGCTTTAGGGTCAAATATTTAAATTTAGGTTTACATTTAGGCATTTGGCGGAAGCTCCTACCCAGAGCAACTTACATAAGTGCATGTGAAGTTTCCATCATTAGATAAATGCTTACACTGCTTTACTAGGTTATGAACAAGAACCACCACCAGTCAAACAATGTTGAGAAGGTGGGTAGGGGTTGGAGATAGGTGGGTTATGGGAAAACAGATGGATCTTTAGTCAACACTTAAAGATTGCCAGTAGCTCTGTTGTACGGACATCTAGAGAAAGTTTATTCAACCATAAACTTGGAACCAGGACATGTCTTGTCACATCCCTGAGACATGGTGGGACCAGTTGAGCAGTGCTGGAGGATCAGATGGAACGTGACGCAATGTAGGATGTGATAGCTTTGAGGTAAGTGGGTGCTGGTCTATGTTTAGTGGTTTGAATTTGATGCAGGTAGCTACAGGAAGCCAGCGGATGGAGCAGTGGCGTAGTGTGGGAGGACTTAGGAAAAACTAAATTAAAACACACCCTTGGCGTGTTTGCTTAAGAACCATGTAAATGAGCTTGAGCTTTGTGGGAACACCTTTTGAGGTCTGCATGGATCAGCTTCTCTCTCCAGCTAAAGTTACAACTCCAATAACAGATGATGACCACCCCGACTACAACGATGAACTCAAAGAACTCTGTGGTGGTGACTAAGATAACATTACTCATTACTTCCAAGAAATGTTTTTGTGCATTGAATTGAAATATTTTCCCATCTATTTTTAAAAGTGAATTCGATTTCTGGAGTACTTATTTTTTATTCTTAAGTATTTTTAATATTCTAGTTAATAATTTCTGTGGAAATAAAAATAAATTAGTTTCTAAAGCTTAATCTGAAAAACCACACAGACACACAGACACACACACACACACACACACACACACACACACACACACACACACACACCTCAATAGATAATACAATGCAGCTAATTAAAAGTCAATACAGTACTAAAGTATAATAATTTCTTTAAACAATGTACTGTAAGTCATTTCATTGCAAGAGATAATCTTTAAAAAAATTACAAAAAATATGCTTTTGTTGCAGCAGGGTTTACATGCTTCTTTTCAGTAAAAAGACATCAGACATGATGCTTGAAAGACAGTGTGGCACAGTGGTAGACACAGACTTAGGGGAAACCCCTTAGGTAGATCTCATCCATTTCTATCTTGGGAGATAGATTGTAGATTGTCTTTTTAGATTGAGATTTATTCAGTACCAGAGCTTTATTATGTGTAAGTTACATATAATAACACTATTGACAATCTCACATTTTCAAGGATGTTTAAAGGACAGTTTAATAATTTAAAATAAGTAAAGCTAAATTTAATTAATTGTACATGCACATTCAGGCTTTTGATGATTTCTGGTAAGGGAGAACCTTCTCAATTTCCTTGTAATTGTGGTAATTGTGTCTAAAGCTACTTTCACACTATCCGCCTCAAAACCATTGGACTCAAATCCATTTTTTTCCTTAATGTAACACAGATCTGATTTGTTTAGGGCTGTCTGAATGCACAAATCTAATGTTTTTCAGATCAGATCTTTGGTACTAGATCAGATATATGTCAGATAGGATCGTGCTACCTGAATGAGAATGGTCAGATCAGAATTCTCGTGACTTTTTGCCTCTGCACATGTTTAGGGAGCTGATGTCATCACTCACCACAGTGGAGAAAGTCACTGGAGGGAAAGTAAAATCAGTGATTTAATAGATATTTAAGGCAATTAATCCCTCATATATTGCACTGTTGAGATTATTTCAAAAGAAATGACAAAACTTGACAAAAAAAAAAAAAATTACACAGATGATGCAAACAGATGTATTGATATGAGCATACATGCTGTTTTAGAGGACAGACATGTACACGTTAGAGTCAGATAATTCATTTGTAATTATAAATGTGACCTGACTTGATGTGCATAGCTGATTTTGAACAATAGGGCTTGTAATGTAAATGTAGCCTAAAATGCTTTCAACATTTGCATGTCATATACTGTATATAGAGCAGGGGTGTTCGACTGCTGATCAGGAGGTCCCTGGTTTTAACCATGATATATCCAGTACATATCATTATTCATATAATTTTGTATAACAAAAAAAAAAATGTAAATAACAAAAGAGAGAATAGGAGTGTGTGTGTGTGTGTGTGTGTGTGTGTGTGTGTGTGTGTGTGTGTGTGTGTGTGTGTGTGTGTGTGTGTGTGAGAGAGAGAGAGAGAGAGAGAGAGAGAGAGACTAGAATATACATCCAAAAGGGCTTCAGGGTGTCAGCTTGGAAATCTTCCAATAGTAAGTAAAATAATTCACTACTGAATTAAGTAATCCTTGGTTCCTGCTTCTGTCATTCCATGACATGTATAGTAAAGAACACACAAGAACACACAAGGACAGAAAAATAGAAAAAAAAAGAGGCAAGAAATTACAAACCATTATACATCACATAATATTATGCTAAACAGGAAACTTTGTAGGTATATTAGGCAGAGATATGGTTAATGTAAATTAATGTATAATAAAGTTAATGTTCTGAGTTTGATTGTTTTCTCACACAAGCAATTTCTTTTTCTGCATCATCATTCATGCTTCTGAAAAAAGCCACAAACTGTTTTACACCTTGTGAGCTTCAGTGCTTCTATCTAAACCCATTTACAAGAAGAAGAAAAAAAAGGACTAAGGGTGTAACCAAATAAGAGTACTTTATTTAGATTGAACAGAGTTTTTTTTTTTCTATTTATGAAAGACCCATCCCTTATTTCATCATATTAAATTAAAATAAATGATGTAGAGTAAATGAAAGAAATGATAACTAATATTTTACTGTGAAAGGTTGCAAAGTGCCTAAAGATTTAGTTTATGTAACAACCTCACCAGGAGCGAAAAACGTGATAAAAATGAGAGCCAAAAATGTCAGGAGAACAATTCTTCAAGACTACATAAAAAATACCATAAAGTCTGGCTTAGAAAAATATGAAAAAATGAGGGATCAAGACTGCATAGTACAGTAAGTCCAGATACATATGGGAGGTGCAGTATTTATGATTTTCATTTTTTTTTTTTTTTTAAGTCTAGAGGGCATCTGCTTGAAACTAGAGGTGTGCATTGGTGCTAGGATTCTGTGAGATTGAACAAAAACCACTGGGTAAGTGAATGGTTTATCTTTAGTGGTGGTGTGTGTGGTTCCTTCCAATACAATAGTCAGGTGCTTTGTAACATATTTATTCAGTCATTGGTTCATTCAGTCATTTTAGTTGCAGCCAGTTACAGTATAACATCAGGCCAGCTGCTAAAAAATAAAGTGAAGCTCATGTCCTCTCATAGGGTCCTATTCACTAAAACAAAAACTAATTATATTTACACATATATAAAAACCTAACAGCATA
Source organism: Clarias magur (assembly GCA_013621035.1). Lineage (NCBI taxonomy): Eukaryota > Metazoa > Chordata > Actinopteri > Siluriformes > Clariidae > Clarias > Clarias magur. The sequence continues at coordinate 1,367,636 of QNUK01000109.1, read as the reverse complement.
TTTACTTAGCACCTACTGTATGTGCGAAATAATGAATGTTGCTTCTCTTTGTAATTGTGAATGAAATTTTCTTTACACTAACCTAGTGATAAATCCGTTGCATCACATAGGCTGCCAGGGCTAAGATCTATTTGGTTTCTGAATTAGAAAAAACATTAAATGGTTCAGTTTTTACAGCATGTTTCATGCATTTGGATTCTTGTAGGAAAAATACAACATGAAGGAAATAATTTAAAGATGCACTGGTTGATGTAAAATAAGAACATTCATATTTATTACATTGATCACTATATCAAAATGGATTTGGACAATTTAGAAGTAAATAGTTTGAGCAAACAACATTGTCAAGTAATGTATACAGTACCATAAAAAAGGATGACAGAATAATTGGTTCAACAAGCACAAATTTCTGTTGATTATGTTTTCTATTTAAAAGAACCATAGCATAAGTATAGAGTAATTTAAAAAATAATAAATGTATATAAATATAAAAATGTTGCTGCTTACATCTTTAAATGCATGTGGTCCACTGTGTACGTGTGGTAGTTTTATGTGGGTTCATAACAGTAATGTAGAGCACCTTATAGGAAGTGGACTTTTTCATTTGCTATCTTAATCAACTACTTCACATTATTGTTAAGTAGTAAGTATAATTAAGGGTACTTAAAGTTATCTCGTAACTTCATAAGTTATTTAATATTTCAAGTGGACAGTATCATAGGGCAATGATGCACCTAATACAAAAGACAGATTCTCCATGACAAACAGACTCCTGTCTTGCACAAACTCATTACTTGAGATAGTGAGACCCCAGAAATGAACAATTCAAAGGTGGCAGTTATTTGTAGATGATTCTGGACATCTTTCCTTAATAGTCTCAAGTGCTGGCAGATATAACATACTCACACAGCATGAAAACTCCACTATATCTACCCAAAGGTACAACGGGCAAATCAGCGTGACATGTTGAGGCAGTGTTGAAAGTAGGGGCAACCATATGACTAAGGGTCTCATGACAGCCTCCCTCATTACCCATGCCCAGTCAAGCCCTCATCTGAACCAGAGAGCTGAGACACAGTAGGCATGAAAACTTAATTTAGACCAGACTAGGAATACATGGATGGAGGAACTGCGTGATTACACAGAAGTACTGAAGACTGTAGAATTATGAAATAAAGTAATTAAAGTTTTTTTCTTATCACACTGCTACTTTCACGAACAATCTTATACATCATCTTATAAGTATAACGACTTGAAAGCATATCACCCCATGCCAAGGAAACAGTCTAAAGAGGAATCCTTTTAACAGATATCAAGGTCAGACAATTTTTAAGCCGTATTCAGTCTTTTTTGTAAATCCCTAAATGGCTGTGCTTTATCCCTATGTTTACCTAAGATGAAAGATTCAAACTTAATTACTGTGCTCCAAATTGTGTGGTATAACGCTACCCATCCCTTATTTGTAAAATATGAGGAAAACTGACTATACATGATCAGCAAATAAATAGCAGTCAATGATAAAGAAATAGGCTGAAAAACTGCACAACACAAAACACCACAGTTTGTCAGATATATGTATAAGGCATGACCTTAAAAGAGACTTAATTTGATGACACACTTAAACATAATCATTACCTCTGAAGCCATTTGTGGGCCTCAATGTGAACACAGACAGTTTTTATTATTTTTATTTGAATCACATGGGTAGGAGTTAATGAGTATACTGGACCAAATGCACAGATTGGATTTTATGTATGCAGACCAGGGGTGTACCACTCTGTACTAAATACTATCTGTATTTGTTCATTGTTTGAAATACAGTATCTTACGCTGCATTAGGATATGAACAGAAGACAGACGTGGTCTGTGAGGGAAGGGGTTTTAATGTAATCCATAAGGCAGACTATGAGATGAATGCAAAAAAAAATGTAGGAAAATAGAGATTGATATTAAGAGGACAGTAATATGAAACTGGGTTAGTATATAGTATGTACTGTAAGATTAAATACTCAACTACTTGATGTGGGAATACATAAACAAGACACTCTGGGGGTACTCATAAGCCTATAGCAAACAATAAATATAATTCTACATAGATCCCTTTGAATAACATCGAAAGAACATTTGAGAAGCTCTTCATTCTACAGTATTTAACTTTCTCACCCAACTCATCATAGAAATTGGGAGTTGTCTTTGGTGTAGTTTACTTCCTGGTCATGAGAGTAAAACATTTTTGACATTTTGATAGCCAAGATATATGCTCACAGCATGCTAACATGCTTATTATACATGTTAGCCAGTAGGTTCCAAAAGCGCAGAAGGCACAGACGGTACCATTTCTATTGTAGTTGTGTTCATGATTGTCAAATTATGGGGAGTAAAGAAATGACAAAACACTGGAATATCTTCAGAGCGATAATGAAAAGCAGGAACAGGTGAGCAAACCAAACTTTGTTTGCAGCTACAAGGTACTGTACCACTGTGAAGTATTAATCATTTATACTACACCCATCCAGATAAACCTACTGGACATGTAGCAGCATACTACCGTCTGTAAAAATGCAGATACCAAACATATAAGCACTAGTTAATAATATAAAATATATATCAGACTATGGAGGTTAGAATAATATTTAAGCATTTTTGTGGATTAATTAAGAAAATGTTCACTGAGTGGAAGTTTAATAACTATCAAAAGATATGGTTTCTGAGAAAGTAAGGTATGGAGCGATAAGGTAGAAGAATTTAAATAGTTAGGCATGTGAAACAAGTCAAAGAAGAAACTGCCTAAACAGTTATGAAGGACAGATAGGTTCAGCCATTAATGAATTAGCAGAGGCTGCACTGATCGTAGAAAAAATAAGGATGTGGTATAAAATTATGTTAATAAAAGGCAGGGACCATGAAATCTAAGAATATGGAATTATGTGCATGCTGTATGACAGAGAGCTAGATGAAAATTAAAATTGTTATATATCTTTCCTTAGATTAAAAATGATTAAATAATCCAAAACAGAAAACACACTATCCAAAAGGTTTAAAGAACTGCTGTCCATTAAATACCAAAGAACAATGATGCCCCCTGCTGTGTGGTGATATTTAAAACATGAGCAACCTTTACAGGCAAGCTCTACTCCGAGATCCTATAAACACTGACAAAACAATGAATTCATCAGCATACAGTACCAGACAAAAGTTAGGACACAAGTTTCAATTTATTTTATACATCCTAGAACAATACTGATTGATATGACATACTGTAACATAGTTGGCAATAGATAATTAAGTAACAACAGACACAACAGTCAGCTGTTCTGGTATGGTTCTTGCAAGAAAAGTATTGTCAAGAACATTTGTAAAACCAATGAAGCACTATGATGGAACTGGCTCTCATGAAGACCAAAACCTATTTTTGCTGCAGAGGAGTTGATTTAGAGTTACCAGCCTCAAAAGTCCCCAATTAACAGCACAGATTAGAGGCATTGTGAAGGCTTTACAGAACATAAGTAGCAGAGACATCTCAATATCAACTGTTCAAAGTAGATTCTCCCACTACTTCACTTCTTTCACTTCAGACTTAATATTGCAGAAATTTAGTATTGAGATTGCACTCATAATTTCTATAGAGATCATTATGTAACAAAGGGAATATTTGTAGATTTTCACCAAGCTATTGATGCCAGACAGATGGCCTCACATATACCTCTGGAATACTCTGGTATGCAGAGGAGTTCATGTTCAATTCAGTGACTGCAAGGTGCCCAGGTCCTGTTACTGCAAATACAAGCTCAAATCATCACTCCTTCACGATCATGCTTCACAGTGGGTATGAGGTGTTTCTGCTGAAATGCTTTTTGTTTTTGTTTTTTTGCACAGTGCATTAAAGCCAAACACCTCCACTTTTCTCATCTGTCCACAGGACATTGTTCCAAAAGGCTCAGATGTTCAGATTGGAGGTTCAGATGCATTTTTGCAAACTATGTTCTTTTTAGATGGAAGAGGTTTCTCCTGGCAACACTTGCAAGCAAACCTCACTTGTTCATTTTTATTTTAGTTGTGCTGTCATGGACTTAAATATTTAACATGCTTAGGGACGTATGTTGGGTCTTAGATTTTGCTTTTATGGGGGTTTTTGTGTGTATTTTTCAACATTGCACAGTCCAGTGAATGCGCTGTGATGTCTACTCCTGAGAACATTTGCAACTGTCTTGGCTGCTTTCCACTTGTGAATAATCTTTCTGCTTATGTCTCTTCCTCTTGGCATTGTGTTAACACACACCTGAATGCTCGAGACCAGCAAACTGTCAAAACCTCTGCTTTTATAACAGGTGTACAGCTGCAGATTATCAATTAATCAATGGCTGATGATAATTACCTGGCTGCAGCCTACCCTTTTAAATCCTGCATTAAGCATTAAGGGGGCCCTTAGTATTGCCCACATGTTTGTTTGGTTTTTCTTTTTGGATTTTTTTTTTTTTTAATAAATAATGGCATGAAGAAAAATGTTATATGTTATTCGTCCGAGATTGCAGTTGCCTACTACTAAGAACCACATACAATCTTTTTGGGGGGAAATTACTATATATGAACTTAGTTTTTCATATTTGCATGCAGAGTCTAATGACATATCTTATGACATGGTTGCTTGAGAAATTATTAACTACTCACTGCATCATATAGCTTGTGGCCAGCTCAACCATAATAATCACTACAGTACTGTAATTATCCAATGGAATGTTCTTAACTATTTGCCTAATTTAATCCAACTGGTGACTTTTTTTTTTTGAGTCAGTAAACAGAACTGCGTGAAAATGATTTTTACTGTTCAGAACGAGCAGATCCGCAGGCTACTACCACACGGAGTTCTGAACAGGCAAAGGCACAGGCCATTTGTAGACATGTGGCTGTCAGCACAAACTCTCCCTCTCTCTATAAATCCTCGGTAAGGGCATATGCCCCGAGTGGATCATTAGTTTTTGCTTTAGTTTCCAGTGCCCCGTCCGTTCTCGCGTAGACGGCAGAGCTCGGTTTATTTTGTGTTTTCATTTGTTTCCTTTTATGTTCCCTAATTAATAATCCCACGATATCTCCAAATGGAAAGGTCTTCCCGTGCGTAGCATAAGCACTCTCACTAACTCCTATTTCATTGACCCCCTCTACAGCCCTGCGTAAGGGCTCTTGTCATTAAAATGCGTGGAATTAATAACCACCTCGAGCAAATTTTTGGGCTGCTCGAGGCACGCCCCACTTCCGGGTTTCCATCTGGCCGCGAGTTGATTCTGGAGTCGGCTCGTGCCCCCGGATCAGTGGCTCGACTACCCCATCTGGTGGCCAAAACTTGACTACCACCTCCATAGCCATATGCAGTCAAGCCAGAGAGGTGCAATGCCTTCATCCTGCAGTGCTCACTAATTTTCGAGCTGCAACCTTCCCAGTTTCCAACTGAAAGGGCGAAGGTTGATGGCTTATGGCTGCATATACACACGGGCTCTCCGAGCGGCTAAATGATTAAGGAGGAGTTTTATACTGTAGGCTAGCCTTCTGGGCGAATAACCGCCTCTGTGAGCGTCAGGCCAAACGTTGCGCAGCTCCATGCGCGAAACATCTCCTCCACCCTACAAAAGCCGCTCCACACACTTAGCCGATCACTCCCCCGGGTATAGGCACAAAGGCTCATCTCTGAGTCTGATGCTTCATATCCCATCCCTGATTTTGAGCCTGATTTAAATCTAGAGCTGGAAGACATGGGAGAACCCATGCAGATAGGCGTCGCCACACAGGGCTCCCAGGGGCCAAGCGATGCCTGTGACGTAGCAAGTCACAGAAGGGGTCACCCCAGGAGGGGTGGGTCAGTTTCAACCCAAAAGTCAGGACCCCGTCATGCAGGGCCTTTTCTACCAACTGTTTTCTCAGGGGCCCGGGATCCGGAGTGCCCGAACGGAGGTGCTTATTGATTCGCGGGCCACAGGAAATTTTATTGAAGGGAGGCTAGCTGTGGCACTGGGTATTCCAGTTAGCCCGCTCCCTTCCACCATCCCGTTGGTCTCCCTGGCGGGCCAGCCAATTAAGTCGGGTGTGTGCTGCAAAGGACAGCCCCAGTGACACTACAGCTTGGACGTCATTCTGAGCAAATCTCATTCCTGGTAACCCAGGTGCCAGAATAGAGAGTAGTGTTGGGGTTTCCCTGGTTACATTGTCACAATCCTCGCATCGACTGGCCTACCCATTCCATCTCGAACTGGGGATGTCAGTGCACCCTAAGCGGCCTTAAGGACGCCCAACCCCAATTCCAGCGTCCAACCCCCAGTTCCAGCGCCTCCTGCCCAACCCCCAGTAAGGGTTACCAGTTCCAGCACCACCTGCCCCAGTAACCCTTACTACTGCCCCTCAGGGCTACTGGGATGTTAAACCCTGTTGTAGGCCGTACCAAGCCGGTTCACATCTCCTAACTCCTATTTTGTTGACCCCCTCTAAAGCCCTGCGTAAGTGCTCTTATCATTTAAAAATATCTTGTGGTGCGGCTCACTATACCGCACCACGTGTTTTTTATTTATTATCTTAATTTATTTTTTAAGACAATCTTGGGTGGTAAAGATAAATCAGTGATCTGGTGTCCAGAGGTCATGATATCATATTGGTTTACTTAATTTGCAAATGGGGAGATGGCACAAAAAGAAACTGTTCATTAGATTTCATTAGATTATTTTACAAATGAATTTTACAATTATCAATATAACAAAGATTTTGTTTACACCTGGGCAAAAAAAATCTCTTTCAGACTGGTGAAATTATGGGCCTGAAAACATGTTGGTTTAGGCTGCTTGTTGTTGCTCTGAGGGTTTGAGAATCCGGGTTCAAGCCCCACTGTCACCATGTACTCCCCAGCCACTGTATGGGCAATGATGCAACCCACCCAATGGGCGGGTTGTGTTAGGAAGAGCTCCTGGAGCAAAGCCCGTGCCAAGTTGTGTGAAGATTGAATGATTCACTGTGGCAACCCTTTTATAGGAGCAGCTGAAAGTTTATTAAGCAAGGAAACCATTAAGGAGATCTTAAGGAGCATATTACTTGAAAGGCTGTGCAATGTTTTTTTAATATTTTGACCACCATTTTGGTAAGAACCCAGTTTTTCCTTATTTTTTTACTTTTTGCCAGAATTCAACAAGCGTGACATACAAAATGTTTTCCCAGACCACCCTATTCACATCTTATACATGTATTATTTGAGAGCTATAATCCTAATAATCATTCCTCAATCAAAATACCTCCAGGGGGGAGCACAAGCTGTATTATATGTTCTTTAATAAAATTACAATCACAACCTTTTCAAACAGAAGTGGTGATTGTTCTTTCTCAGTGGTTGAGCAGCAGCAGCATGATTCGTGGACAGCTGGAGATCTGACTTAATCAAATAAAAAGTGAAGAAATTTATAACAAATCTAAGGCACTTCAATGCATTTCTGCATTGTGATGGCATGTACTAACTGCAACCTCAAAAACAGCATACCTAATGTGTTAGGCAGAGATGCTCAGATTAATGTAAATACACTAAAGAGTTTTTTGTTTTGTTTTTTAATAAAAACTGTGTTAATAAAGAGTTTTTTAATAAAAGCAGACAAACATTCAAAACATGAAGCAAGATCAAAAACCAGTCAGGCAGAAAGTCAGGCAATCAGGAACTGTGTATTAGAGACAAATCTCAACCTCAAGCATAGTGAATTTTATCAGCTAAAAACCTTCAATAAGCTGTTGATCTATCATTGTAATTGAGGGTACATTAATGTTACGAAGACTGGATAATGAACAAGTTCATTATTTGGCCAATTTGGTTTTCTTATTAATAAATAAATAAATAAATACCTATCCATAATAAAGTTCATATTTTGTGTTAGTTACTTGTGGTAAATTAGTAAATGCTTTGTTCATGTTAATTAATGAAGGTCTTTTATAATGGCAGTTGATAGACCCTGTATAGTATTATAGAACTATAGGAAAAAAGGTCTTGTGCTTGGCAGTCCCTGAGGAGGCCTGTCAGCCTCAATGCAGAATGCCAACTGCACAAAACAAAAACCAGCTTGACTTAAATCTGACACATCTCTCTCTCTCTCTCTCTCTTTCTCTCTCTCGCTTTCTCTCTCCAAATCCCCATTAAAATATTGTCAGTGTTTGTCTTCTTGTTAGGCTGGTGGCTATATAAAGGCCAACGAATGGCGAATTTAGCCATAATCACCATTGGCAGTAAGCCAGGTAGACCAGCCAGTATGAACTGAAACAACATGCCAATTTTTAATTGCTAATTGTGTATTGTTTTTTGTGTATTATTTTGTCATGCTAATGTATCTGTGTTTCATGCGATTTTTTGTGTAAAAAAAACAATGTTTCGTGCATTGTTTAGTCTTTCCTTGGACTTCCTTGTTTTATGGACAAACTTTTGACAATTTACTATTTAAAGTGGAAACACATAATAAGGTTAATACTTAAATATTGCTAGTGGTGTCTAGTGCTAAAACTGTTATGTTATCTAAACCTTTAGGAGATGAGTTGTCCTCTTACTTATTTTTGCTTGTTTTCAACAAAAACAGTATAACTGCAGATAGTCCTCAGTTTAGTCTAAGGAATGCTTTAACTGGCAACCTAACAGCTATACATCTTGCTCTTAGCTGTTGATCAGATAGTTATGATCTGGCACTGCGAAGCTAAACAAGATAATTAACCTTTTCTGCTATATATCATAAACCATAACACTGCGTCCATAGGTTTGTCTGTATGAGCTCTCATTTTAATGCCTTAGGTGAATCGCTATTTAACTGCAAAGATTAAAGGTGTTTCTGAAGATCTGTTCCACAGAATTTTAACTTTATATGAACTGTGAATTACACCAAGTCAGATGTGACTGTTATCTTGAATGTTATTTTCTTATCTTTAATAAAACGTTATTTTATAATTAAAGTGTTTAATGTAAAATATGCGAAAAGTACACATTTTATGCTCTATATTTTATTTTCAGTAGAAATTAAATGAAAATCATCATTATTGTGGTGTTTCCCAGGACATTTTTTCTTCTCTTTTTCACTTATTTCTAAGGGGAAGGGTTTTTACATATAAGTATAATTTAATTGTGGTTAACAGACATATTTAAATATCGTACTGCATCTACAAGCTAAGAGTTAATAACTATATCACAAGGACATTATGTATAATCATATATAGAATAATTATGTAAGTGCATCACTTATGTCATCATACCTTATCACTCATATTATGGTTGACTCTTTGAATTCTCAGTGCTAGATGGAAAGATACAAAATTAATTGTGCCTACATTATAGAATAAGCCATATTTCATTTGTCTTGTTGGTTAGAATTTATAATTGCAAATTTTTTTTCCTATAGTATGTCTTCTCAGCATAAATATTAGAATGCAATCCCTAAACCTAAACCATCTTAAACATCTTTGATATTTAATTAAGGATTCAATTTGCATTATCTTAGCACACAAATATATGAAGTAAAATTCATTTTTAAATATAAAATTAAAAAATGGAGAGACTGCTTTTATACTTTATACTGTTTGTGCTGTTATGCCAGTTCCTTGCTTTCATATAACCTGTAAAGTTAAATATGTGAAATGGTGGCGCTGAAGTCATTCCACAGGGAACAATTGTGACACGCGCAAAGTATGATGTCACAGTATGCATTACTCCACTAATGGACCAAAGGTACAGACTTACAAGCACCATCTGTGACAAAAAGCCTGCATTTAAGTCAAGAGACCGCAGTCAGTAACATGTGAGACAGGGAAGCGCATCGACTGCTGGTCATCTCAGGCACACTGATGGTATGATAATACCACTCCTTACTTATACAAAGGACTTTACTAATTACTACTTATCACTTGTGTCTGAGTTATTTGATATTTGATGTAATTAATATAGTACTCATTACAAGGGAACAGTGGTAACTTATTGAACTAATTGAATACTTCTGTTAAGCCTAGTTAAACAATTTGTCGCTGTATTTATTTACATTCTATTTAACTAACATTTATCAGAAATAGTGATGTACCCTTTTTCTGGCTTTTCATTTAAGGTTATCGACCTCTTGCTCACTCTCTCTCTCACTCACTTGGTTGAATCTACTTCGAACAATTGTTGTGTAACCTGCAAAGCTGTCAGACACAAGAATAAAAAGTGATCCCAGAGTTGATCCTCATGTCCCCTGTAGTTGACTATGGCTTTTTTCTAGTTTGAAGCAGAAGTTGATGTGCAAATTAGCAAGTAACTCGACAGTCGATGACCAAGTGTAGTGGCGTGGACAGAGATCATCAGATCAGTAAAGGACAATATCCAAGGAAAATGGCAGAAGAAACCTTTGGAAAAACAGTTGAGCAACTGAAAAGGGAGAGGACTTCTGCAAAAAGTAGCTTCACCAAGCAAGCTAACTTTCTCAACAGAGAAGCACGTAATTTGCTTCAGAACTTAAAAAGGAGTTCAAAAAGCTCTCCACTGGAGCAAGGAAAGTTTTTGAAGCCAATGATGATTACAAGGCTGGGTTACTGGCAGAGATTAAGGCTCACTGAGAAGACGGTGCAGAGGCTTCACTGTCAGCACAGCAAAAAGCTGATTTTAAAGAAACAAAGGAGGAATGCAACACAAGGCTCAAGGAAATTGATGAGCTAGTGCAAACGAACCTCTCGAAAAGATATGGTCAAGCCGAAATGGCAGCTACTATTTCCGCGGCAGAGACAGCTTGTGAACGTGCTATCACCATGCCTGTCGATACCATCGGCTATAGTATGCAATTAGAACTCTTGATGAGACTGGTGAAAGGGGCAACCAAGGCTCTGGTAAACTGAGAAAGGTGGACCCCAGCAACTGAAAGAGCAGAGTTGGAGGCTCGTGTATGGAAGCTGAAAGAGTTCAGCAATAAGTGTGAAGCAAGAAAAATTGAATTTGCATGTACTCAAAAGATCACAGAGAATGCACAAGCATCAGCAGCTGATGTGAAAAATAAGATGGATGTGATAGCAACTGCAGCTCAGATTATGCCAGTAGTAAAAATCGAACCTACAAGCTTACCTATGTTCAGTGGTAATAAGAGGGTCTTCTACCGCTGGAAGAGGGACTGGGAAAACCTCCAGAGACAAGGGGAACCCACAGGGTCGGCTGAGGTTAAAAAGATTCAACTGGTGGACAGCATCAGTGAAAGGATCGCTAAAGAGCTCAGGCTATCCTCTTACAACACAGCTGCTGACATCTTCACAATGTTGGAGAATCGCTATGGAAACAGAACCACAATCGCCGTGGAAATTGTCGAGGAGCTAGAAAGGATTCCTGCTGTGAGAAACAATCAGCCAAGAAGGGCTATAGAGTTAATCCAAATGGTAGAAAAAGCTCTGGCAGATCTCATGGACCTTGGAAATATTAGTGCAATCAAGAACTAGTAATAAAGTCCATTGAGAGCAAGTTACCCGAGTTTGTGAAAAGACAATGGTTAATCTACATGAGGGATCCTGCAAATGGCATCAGACAAGAGAAACACTTTGATGCACTACTAAAGTTCCTAACGGAAGAAGAAATTCTTGAAAGGCTTGAGCAGCTCAAAATCTCAGAAAAGGCAGAAAGGCCAGAAAAGAAGTCTGAGAAGTATACCTTCACCAGAACGACAAAGAAAGATTCTATAGAAAGTGGATGCGTCGTGTGTGGAGAAGAGAAGCATAGAGACAAAATCTTCTTCTGCAAAAAGTTCAAAGAACTAAAACAAGCAGAGAAGAAGTCCATAGTAAAGGAACTAGGGGCGTGTAAAAGGTGCTTGGGATGTCACATGAATGGTGACAGGTGCAACAATAACTACCTTTGCAGAAACAAAGACTGTAAAAGGGGAGCCTCGTCAGACCACCATTATCTTCTTTGTCCAAAAGGGGAACTGAAGGACATATGTGGGGGAAAAGCCTCCACCAAAGACCCCAGGAAAGGAAGCAGATTTACAGACGAGCAGGGGAGCTTTTGGCTGAACTCTCACCAGAACTAGCAGAAAAGTTTAAGAGAGCATTCACCAACAAGGCTAAGATGGTAGACTGTTCTGAGGGAGACAAAATGGGACTTTTAGTCAGGAGTGGATTAAAAGAACTCCCTGTTATCATGATGTTGATGGAAGTAACCGCTAATGCAGGACAAAAAATTGGCACTTTGATAGATCTGGCCTCAGACACAAATTATATTACGCACAAAGCTGCTGATAGACTGAAGTTAAGAGGAGAGAAAGTTACCTTGGTAGTTCATGGGGTTGGCAAGATGGCCATTAGAGTGAGCACAAAAAGGTACCTCCTTAGGATTAGAGTCAAAACTCATGAGGGGTCAGTGAAGGCTCACCAGTTCATCTGTTATGGGTTAGAAGAGATTGCCAAAGTCCAGAGAAGTGTAACTCCAGAGCAACTTAAAAAACTCTTTCCAGACGCAGACCTCAAAGAATTGAAAAGGCCTAAGAAGATAGAACTCCTCATCAGCCACCGAGAGGGGAGACTCGCACCACAAAGAATTAAAGTCGTGGACGATCTCGTCCTGTGGGATAGTCCGATGGGGAAAACTGTTGCGGGAGCACACCCAGATCTATTTGAGAAGGTGGATATGACAGCACATGAGTCTAAGACATATTTTGCACGGTCCATGAGGGCAGCTGCAGTCAAATATGAGGAAATCTTTGAAAAGGTTTAAGTTCCAAATATTCCCAAGACAATCCAAAGGGGGGAAAGTCATGTGGCTGAAACAAAAAGCTCACTGCCAAGTAACGAGGATTTTCTGGAGTGGTGGAAATGGGACAGTATCGGAGCGGCCTGTGAAACAAAGTGTGGTTTGTGCCGTTGTGGTAACTGTCAGCCTGAAGGAAAAGAAATGACTCTAGCAGAAGAGAAGGAGCTTGAGATCATAAGAGAGAGTCTGACCTATGTTGAAAAAGATTCCCACAGTAAGTCTCCACACTGGGATACAAAGTATCCATGGATTCAGGACCCATCCACACTTCCATACAACAGAAGTGGGGTGGAAAGTGCTTTCCTAAGAATGGAAAAACAACTTAAGAGTGTACCAGAATGGAGAGGTATTTATGCAGCTCAGGTCCATGACATGGTCGAAAGAGGAGCAGCGATGAAACTCACCAAGGAAGTGATTGAGAAGTGGAAGGGACCAGTTTGGTATGTCAGCCACTTAGCGGCATCAAACCCCCACTCAACAACCACTCCGGTACGGCTGGTCTGGAATAGTAGCCAAAACTTCAATGGACTGAGCATGAATGATCTCCTGCTAAAAGGGCCAGATGTACTCAACCCTATTAGAGCTGTTTTGTTTCGATTTAGAAAGGGAGTATTTGCTGCTCTTGGAGACATTAAGAAGATGTACAACTCTGTCTGGCTCGAAGAGTGTGAAGTGCATCTTCACAGGTTCCTTTGGAGGGGGATTCTGTCAGCCGGCGGATTTGCACTCGAGCCATGGGTTAGGTCAGGGCAAAGTAGGAGGCAACTGACTGGTGCTCAAACTCTAAGTCAAGCGATCATACTTCTGAACCAGATGAAGGAAGAAGAAAACAAAGCTTTGGGAACAGGGTACTTGTTATAAGAGAACAAACTCTACAGTATGACTTCCATTAACTTCTCAACGAGGGAAAAGCAAATGAGAACAGGCCAGAACCTTCTTGAAGGCGAAGTGAAACTGAAACCGCCCAACTCATTGACCAGGAGGCAGCTATTAAGCATGGTCTCATTACGCCTGCCGAGCAAAAAGGTGCAATTCATGTCAGGAAGGCATTCCAAGAGACAGGAAATGAGAGCTTAACTCAACAAACATGCGACAAGCCAATTTCAGAAAGTCTCAGAACCGAGGCCATCAAACTCTTCGAGAAGCTGCGATGGCGGATGAAAGTAGAACATTGGTTTCACCCAGTAGACAGTCAGATTGTGCTGGGGCCATTCAACCTGATAGTTACAGGTTCCAGACATTCTTTGTCGTGGAAATTCAAAAGTCGTGGAAATCCAAAAGGCTGAACCAGCAAGTGACTGGTGGTGGATCCCAGGAAATGGGCCAGGAATCTATCCTGCAAGCTGTCCTCGCATGAATGGGGCATGAGAGACCACTGTTTGCGTTGCACAGCATGCATCACAGACAAAACAGAGAAATTGACGAACAAGATTGTCTGTACAAAGTTGCCTTGGTTCCTACAGAAGAACAAGCAGAAGAAAAGAAAGTGTGAACTACTTGGGTTCAAGAACCAGTAGTTCAAGTGGGAGGTGTAAAGTTAAATATGTGAAATGGTGGCACTGATGTCATTCCACAGGGAACAATTGTGACACGTGCAAAGTATGACGTCACAGTATGCATTACTCCACTAATGGACCAAAGGTACAGACTTACAAGCACCATCTGTGACAAAAAGCCTGCATTTAAGTCAAGAGACCGCAGTCAGTAACATGTGAGACAGGGAAGCGCATCGGCTGCTGGTCATCTCAGGCACACTGATGGTATGATAATACCGCTCCTTACTTATACAAAGGACTTTATTAATTACTACTTATCACTTGAGTCTAAGTTATTTGATATTTGATGTAATTAATATAGTACTCATTACAAGGGAACAGCGGTAACTTATGTTATGCTATGATTGTTGCTTAAGTGTTTGCAGGTTTTCACAAAAAGTGTAATATGATGTTGTTTATTACATGTTTCCTTAAGGGTTAATTGAATACTTCTGTTAAGCCTAGTTAAACAATTTGTCGCTGTATTTGTTTACATTCTATTTAACTAACATTTATCAGAAATAGTGACGTACCCTTTTTCTGGCTTTTCATTTAAAGTTATCGACCTCTTGCTCACTCTCTCTCTCACTCACTTGGTTGAATCTACTTCGAACAATTGTTATGTAACCTGCTATGGGATATGTTAAACCGATATGTTATAGTGTACTTGGATGATATCTTGGTTTACTCTCTGTCATATTCCGAGCACGTCCAACATGCCGTCCTTCATCGATTGCGCAAACACGGGCTCTATGCGAAGGCGGAGAAGTGCGAGTTCCACAAAAAGGAGGTCGCATTCCTCGGCTACCACATAGGGCCACTGGGGGTCGAAATGGAGACGACCAAGGTGGAGGCGGTGCAACAATGGCCGGAACCCCAATCGGTAAAGGCGCTACAGAGCTTTCTGGGTTTCGCTAACTTTTATAGACGCTTTATCCGAGGATTCAGTATGCTGGCAGCGCCGCTTACAACCCTTCTAAAGGGGAAACCTAAGCGTCTGCGTGAGTTTCCGCCGGAGGCACGCAGAGCTTTTCAATATCTAAAGACCGCATTCACTACGGCACCTATGTTAAAAATCCCCGACCCAACCAAGCCTTTTTTGGTTGAAGTCGATGCCTCTGAAGTGGGGATTGGAGCGGTGCTGTCGCAGCGTCATGGCAACCCAGAAAAACTCCACCCTTGCGCTTTCTTTTCGCGTAAACTAACACCTGCCGAGCGCAACTATGATATCGGCAATCGCGAACTGTTAGCAGTAAAAGCGGCGTTAGAGGAGTGGCGGCACTGGCTAGAGGGAGCCAAACATCCATTCATAGTGCTGACCGATCATTGCAACTTAGAATACATCCAACAAGCAAAACGATTAAACCCTCGCCAAGCCCGCTGGGCGCTGTTCTTTACTCGCTTCCGCTTCACTATCACTTACCGTCCTGGGTTTAAAAATAGAAAAGCGGATGCTTTATCTCGGTGCTACACAGCCCCTGAGGAAACCGCAGAACCCGAGCCAATCCTGCCCTCGTCTCTCGTGGTGGCACCGATCATGTGGGACCTCGACTCGGAGATTGCACAGGCGGCACGGTCCCACGCCGCACCGCGACAATGCCCTCCGGGGAGAACCTACGTGCCGGTGTCCCTACGAGAGCAGGTAATTATTCAAGCACACACGAGTGTAGCGGCCGGGCACCCCGGAACCATTCGTACCTTTAGGCTGTTAGAACCAAAGTACTGGTGGCCGAATATGCGGAAGTCAGTAAGAACAGTGGTTTCATCTTGTGCAGTTTGTGCGACATCTAAAAATCCTAGACACCTGCCGGTTGGTAAATTAATGCCGTTAGCGACGCCTAACAGACCGTGGTCCCATATCTCAGTGGACTTTGTCACGGATCTGCCCGTATCTAAGGGCTACACCACTATTCTAGTAGTGATCGATCGGTTTTCCAAGGGATGTAGATTTATCCCCTTCGGCTCCCTCCCGTCAGCCTTCCAGGTGGCAGAAGCCCTATTTACAACCGTGTTTCGTTGCTATGGTATCCCCGAAGATATAATATCCGATCGTGGTCCCCAATTTATCGCACAAGTCTGGAAAGCTTTCTTTCAGAAATTGGGCACCACTGTTAGCCTAACGTTGGGCTATCATCCCGAGTCTAATGTTCAGGCAGAGCGGACTGTCCAAGAACTCGGAAAATATCTTCATGACATGACAGAAACACTCACTCATCGTCTATACAGCTTTATCCTTTATTCAGGGTCATGGGGGGCCTGGAGACTATCCCAGGAGGCTTAGGCTACGAGGGGAAGACCCTGGTCAGGGTGCTAATCCATCGCAGGGCGCACACACATACTGTATACACCAATTAGCCTAATCTGCAGGTCTTTGGGAGGAAACCAGCAGCGTACCCGGAGGAAACCCCCCACAGGGAGAACAAATATATATATATATATATATATATATATACAGTATATATAATTTTGACTGTTGCGCCAGCTTCTTTATTTATTTATTTAAACCGAGCAATTTTCTTGTTTTTATGTACTAGTTATAAAACATTAATTTGTTTCAGAAATAATTAAATCACGACATCAATGTTGTAATTAATAGTATGATTAGTTAAGTATGATAAGGAACAGTATTTTAATTATTTAAAATTATTATTTCTTATTATAAATAGTATTAGAATAAGTGAATTTCCAAACATAAGTGCCATAACCAGAATTTATGTACATGGACCAACCATAATATTAACAAGCACATACACAATAAGGGGAATATACACAATAAGAAGAATACTTTGCATAATTGTTCAACTGTTTCAATGCTATGAACTTTAATATAAAAACTGCAAACATTGAACACAGGTGAGCTGAAACCTCAATGTTAATTTATAGCCAAAGAAATCAAATGAAACATGTTGATAAAGATTTTCTGAATACAACTAACTTTCTCCGTGTATATATGAACTACATAAGTGGAGCATAAACAAAGGCCAACAAATGAGGAGGGGGAAAGGTGTACAAAGTATTAGAACAGAATGTGATATTGGCCAGATTAACCTGACATGTTTTATCTTTCACAACATGACCACGATGAAATACAGCCCACTGCCCACAGGGCCTACAAACAACTCAGATCCATGGAGAGCCCACCACACAACCCACAGCACCCAACAGATCTCCTGTTGTCCTGATGTCCATGTCTCCAAAGTCCTGGAGCCACACATCACAGCACACCCTCCAGTGATCTTGTTGAGTCACAATACTGTACAAAATCGTTTTTGCATTTAATGTTATGGCTGATCAGTTTATATTAGAACAAAATGTAATTTTTTCAGGACCATGGTGCAAAACATCAATAAAGCAGATTGAAATAAAGATTGAAACACTCCAAACAATAACATCTTATCAATATATTCAATACACACATTCAATATATTTCAATTGGATATCACCTTGTACTCAGATATATAAAGTGCCAGTACAAGATATTGTAAGATAGGAATTAAAGTATACAAAAAATAACCAGAACAACTTTTTTGTCAGAATTGCCAGGCCATTACATTGGAAGACATTCAATTGTTAACACAGTAAGGACTAGTAAATGAATGGCACCAGAACATTATTTTATGGAAGAGAATATATGCAAACAATTAACCACTGTAAGTAAGGTTTTGTCTAATGTAAGTATCATGTAAGGTTCTGGGCATGTTCAAATCCTAGCATGCTGTTAAGCCATTGAATAAAGCATTATTCCTTCACTGGATTCTGACAAACTTATATATGTTTTCAGACTACACCAAGTAACCATAGACAGATACACAGATAGAAATCATGAACAAATACATTGAGAAGCACTAATGTTTTAAAGTGATCTTCATGTAGGATGATAAAAATGAGCAGAGAACAGAAGTACTTCGATTCCCTCTGCTGGCAGTTGTACTATAATGCAATCTTCATTGACTTTCAGTACTGGATTGGAATTGGTATCTGGCGTATTACATACCTGGTTAGTTTTGAATAGAAGGGTGACAAGAACAGCATTAAAAATGACTAATTAGATATTAATGCCAATAAACTGAATAATAACATAGTAAGTTTAAAACACAATACAGTACTTTTAATATACATAAATTAGGTATTGTCTGTCTGTTTTTTGTTTATTTGCTTGCTTGCTTGTTTGTTTGTTTGTTTGTTTGTTTGTTTGTTTGTTTGTTTGTTTGTTTGTTTTACATGTGTGGGTAGCCAGTTGCATAAGCTCCATTTACCTTGGGGACAAAATGGAGCTAGAGTGTACAGTACAATAGAAAAAGGGCAATCTGGTGGAGGCAGTGTGACTTTCTGAGCAACACAAATTCAGATGTATTTGTGCAGTCCATGCATAAACAGGTCAGAGCTGTATTGGCACCCTAAAAATATTAGGCAGGTAGTTTTCATTTTATGGCTGATTAGTTTATATAAATAAGCATTTATTTCAGGCAATTAGCATGTGTTTATTGACATTATTTGAATGTTGTTTAAATAATACACACTTATTACCATCATTAGTTTATTTGTTTCTTTGTTTGTTTGTTTGTCTGTCTGTCTGTCTGTCTGTTTTTTGTTTATTTGCTTGCTTGTTTGTTTGTTTGTTTCTTTGTTTCTTTGTTTTACATATGTGTGTAGCCAGTCACTAAATGGGTTACTAAAAGGCTAAAAAGAATGTCATTCATTCATCCATCTTCAATAACCACTCGATCATAGTCAAGGATTATGGATTAAGAAAGAATTCACATAATGACTTTTGGGTGATAGACGGAAACCAGAGAAGCCTCTGGAATCCCACAATGACACAAAGAG
Organism: Clarias magur; assembly: GCA_013621035.1. Taxonomy (NCBI): domain Eukaryota; kingdom Metazoa; phylum Chordata; class Actinopteri; order Siluriformes; family Clariidae; genus Clarias; species Clarias magur. Next base: position 1,348,526 of record QNUK01000109.1, on the reverse strand, counting down.
CATGTAAAACTAATTAACATTTAATTATGAAGTACGTAACCAAAACACATTTTTGTTTCAAGCTACATAATTCATTTATATGTCTAACTTTATTTTATTTAAAGCTAAATATACAGAGAAATTCTCTAGGTTCATAGCATTAATGTATATGATTTTATGTAAAAAACCCAAACAAACAGTGCTGTGTATCCAGCAAAAAGTGCATCTCATTATGAAGTCATTAAACTTTTTTCAGGCAAAATAACTTTATTAGGTAATTAGCAGTTGATTTGTCTTAATTAGCTTGAACAGAAAATAACCAACAGTATAATTTCTACAGAAGCTTGGAGGTGATTTGATAATGTATGTATTCTGCTTGTCTGGGTAGAACAGAGTGGATCTGGTTCCATGGGAGAAAATGAAAGAGTTTGGTGACTCCAGAATAAAAGCCAAATGCCACAGTAAGGAAATCAAATTTGACACCATCCATACCTCATCTAGTCCCTCACACATCTCCCCAGACCAACGGGAAACACAACTGAAGTTAACTAATGCACTGTGTGTGTCAGTTGGATAGGTGTGTACCTAAATGTAAAGTCTGATCACTCTAAAAATGATGGATGATAATCTCCTGAGGCCCGAACCCTACCGTTTTGTGCATTACAATTTAAATTCCGTCAAATTAATTAAATTATCAATTTAGATACCAGAAGGAAGTTTGGCAAACGAATTGTATGAGGATTGTATAAGGATATACAGACAATGTCATGTGTTCATATAAATTCTGACTTCTAAGCTCCTTAAGTAAAGAGAATGACATTCCAATTTACTAAATTCTTTGCAAAAAATTCTTAATGTTCATACAGTGCATTTGTGGAAAAATATTTATATATATTTATATATTTATATATATACAATACATTAGGGGAGGAATGAAAAATGAATACTTTAAAGCTGAACATATACATTCCAGTACATTCCAGTTATTAAATAACTTTTTAAAAAATCCTTTTTATAGCTATTTAAATTATTTTGCATTAAACAATTTTTTTTACTGTTTTTACTGCTTTATTATTAATTAAACAGTTTATCATTAATTAAACAGTCTAAATGTGACAGTACAGTGTCATACTCATGACTGGGACAAAAAAAAATCCTGTTTTTTTACTGTTAAAAATATTTAACATTTCACCAATAAGCTCTGCAACAATTTTTTCACAAAATTTTCACTACTGATTTATTCCATTTTCAAGAAAAATATATAACCCAGCACATAGTTCTCTATGCACCTAGTCATTATACAAGAAGGAGAAACCATTGTTACATTAAAAATAAAACTGTTAATAATTTGCATCTTACAAATCTTTTTTAATTTTACATTTCTTTAAAATTTTAAAAAATTTTACATGTCTAGTTACATTTTTCATTTTTAATAAATAAAAATACTAACAGGAATGTAATTTTCCTTGAAATTTCTTTAAATATGTCCTCATCCCTATTGTACTATAAATTTAAGCCTATGACACTTTTATACTGTAGGTCTCAGAAAGAAGTGTATTGAAATATTTCTATACTTCTATACAAAAAAAAATTACATAGTATATTTACATAAAATATATAATATTTTATGAAAGTGAAGTGTACTTTGTGAGACTGCACACAAAATATACAATCATGGCATTCTAACATATATTCGCAGATGGCTAGCAAAGTGAATAGGCACCAAATAACTTACCATTACCACACTGTACTATTATCAGCCTTGCATTACTAAGAATTATATTTATGAGAATTTGATTATTTACATTTAATTTGCCTTTTATTAAGATTTTACACAGTTACTAAATTTATTTTTAAAATTAAACAATATCTCTCCTTAGGATTCTAGATGTATAAAACTGTGCATTTATATATAATTCAAAGTGTAAGTGAGGATACAAAAATTGTCATGAACATGAATCAAATTAATACATATGTGAAATGACAAAATAGAGTCCATATAATAATATTAATATATAATAATATTTCAAAACATTACATCAGAGCTAAAAGTGATGCACCATGTATCTAATCTAATTAATGGCATATACTGTATCTTTCAGTTATATACATTAAGCATGAGCATGATGTTTGGCTCACACAGATTAATGCCTACATGGTTTTGAGTCTAAGCTCTCACCCAAAGAAAGGAAGTCACAACACAGTCAAGTCATCCTCAAGAATTAAGTAATTAAGACAGAATTAAGAATTAAGACAGACAGACAGATAGATAGATAGATAGATAGATAGATAGATAGATAGATAGATAGATAGATAGATAGATACATACATACATACATACATACATACATAGTAGGCTCATCTTTTCTTAGCTTACTATGTAGTTCTCTCTCTCTCTCTCTCTCTCTCTCTCTCTCTCTCTCTCTCTCTCTCTCTCTCTCTTCACGTTTGCTACAAGGAGCCTATCAGCATCCAATCTGGGTGGAGCCAAAACTTGCGTGACAAACAGAGAGAAAAACAAGTGGGGCCGTCTCTCCTCCAGGCAGTGCATTTAATACCACTGCCTTTCATCTTTCATGTCGCTTCTGGTTAACCCTGCTCTGCCTTCACTCCTCACATCCATCTTTAATCAGCACTCCACCGAAAGCAGCACCAATTAGCTGAAGCGGGCCATCCAGTCCAGAGCAAGCCATCTATGAGTTACACAAACCAACAGATGAAGAGATTCTAAGTGACTCACTATCAGACTCCCTAACATGGTGGTTCTTTATTTTGTCTTTTCAAATAAAATTGGTCATTATTTTTAGTTATGCCAACTGAAAGAAGAACCCCTTTTAACATCAGTGGAGTTTTTCCTTTTTTTCAGGAAAGATGGTTGGAATTATGTGTCCAGAGGTCTGGGTTTTAGTGGGTCTTTAATTCTGGCATATAATTTTTTATGTTATGTGCTATTTTATGAACTACTTAAATATTTTATGTTACAATTACAAATAATGTTTGCAATTATTTTTTAGCTGCTGGAAGACCTAAACCTAAGCATGAGAGTCTTAAGGGAACAGACATGAAGGATTATAATTTAACAATTAAATTGGATATAATGTGGTTCATTAGATTGCATTACTGAGAAATCTGTCTTCTGTAGATTTAGTAAATAATTCTTTTAGTCTGCATTATCAATATGTAATGGTAAGGTCAAAGAGAAACCAAATTTTGGAAACAAATATTGAAAGTGAATTTTCAACCAAACAAACAAATAAATTAAGGAGTCCTCTGTTATGTTTTTAACTTAAAGGTAAACATTTATCACCAATTGTTACAAAGTGTTGACACTGTAGAATCCTTTAAAAATATATCATTATAAAGTGTGTCAGTTTTGGCATTTAATTTGTTCAGATTTAATGGATAACCACTGATATCTGAGTACCTGTGATCACATGACATTAAGCAAATTTTATACTTAAAATTCTTCTCTACACTAAACTTTGTGCTATCTTTTCTTTTTCTTATAAACCAAGGTTACAACCAGATTACACTGAGTGGTGGAAGATTTTATTATTAACATAAATAAAAAATAAAAACTCTTTATTGAACTTTCGTTATAATGACTAATCACAAAAAAAAGATTGCTCTAAGGCAGGATACAAAGTGTATTATTGTGGTGTATTGCTTTCTTTAAAACATCGCCATATTGTTTTTATTAAATTAATACAACATATTGCAACCTAAAATGTTATACCACAACAAATCATACTTTCTAATAAGTTATATTTATTAACAGCACATTTTAACCAAGTATGATAACATTTATTGTGGAATGACTGACAATTGACTTCCTTGAATTCAATTAAGTTAAAGCAGCTACAAACAGGCACTTATAAACATTTAAACGTTTGTTATATTTAAAACAAGAATGCAGCTTGCCATGTCAATTGCAACAAACCAAATACAGTGAGGAGTGTGATTAATTAACTGACAAGACTACAATGCTTGACAGTATATTACCATTTCATCTTTTACAATTTACAACTTATATGAAGTAATTTATAAGTCAAAGTCTGGCCATGTCACAATCCAAAACACTTTAAACAATTTATATTCTTAAGGTACCTAACTTCATAATAGCTTACTACATACTTTGAATGTGTAGGTAGAAGATATCAGGAAATCATCTATGAATCTGATCACTAGGCATACTTGTGTTGTGGCATCGGTACATTATCTTGCACATCTATGAGTATATTACAAGTGAGGGTTGCAGCTTTAAGCAATTTGATTTTAACAATATCCACCACAAATCTCTCTCTCTCTCTTTCTCTCTGAGCAACAACTGTAGCTCTAATCTGATACAGTCATTAGAAAAAATAAATTAGAAAACTACAAGTGTGCATAAAGTTAGCTAAATAGTTATTAAATTATATATAATTATATGTAATAATAATAAATGAAAGCAGTATTTTCATAGACCTTCAGTATCAAATTTCTCTGTCTCTCTCTATCTCTCTCTCTTACAGATGTGATATTTGAAAAAGGCTTGAACTAATTACTACATATTTGTGCCACCATAATATAATAGTAGTCTAATATAATCTGGATTTACTTCATTCTCTTTCTCTTTTTCACACATACACCTACACCGAAAAGCATGCAAAAATACATTGAAAATACACTAAATTCCCCTCATTGGTTGGTTACTAAATTAGACATTAAATGCATTAAAACTATGCATTTCTGTAAATTCCCATTTTCAGAAATTTTACAGAACTGAGAAAATTGATTATATTAAATATATTCAAATACATATCTGCACATGAATGATCAGTAATTTGTTTCAATAAGATGAACCCTAAAAAAATAATACACCCTGGACAGGGTGCCAATCCAATGCCAATTGAACCCGGACCCTGGAGGTGCAAGGCAACAGTGCTAACCACTACACCATCATGCCGCTACTACTACTAATAATAATAATCATAATAATCATCATCTTTAGCATCATCATTATCATCATCATTATCAAGTAAAGTCAGTAATGTAAGGTACTTTTTTCATGGAATATGGGCGGAATGCTAAATTAGATGCTATGCGAAATCATTTTTGAGATGTAAAGATTTTTAAAATGAGGTATCATGAAATGTATGTAACCGACCTGAAATTGAAGGTAATTGAGAATGAAACTGAATCACAGTATTTGTCTGGATTATCACTAACTGGTAAAAGAGCCACACACTGGTAGGGGTTTGGCAGCACAACCAATATTTTCACCAATGATTTTTATAGTGACTGAATGCAGCTCTAAACAGGAGCATATCTCATGACATATCAGGTCAATGCAGTTCAGGACAAACTAAAGGTAGAAACATTGAAAACGTTGCAATACATTAATAGGTTTTGTAATATATATTGTGTTAGTACATTTCAAAAATGTGCTGAAATAAAAACTTAATCATTTAAGTTATTAGATCTAGGTTAACGGGACAGCCTTTGGTAAGCAGTGAGCAAAACATAAAGGTAACACAGAAGAGAAGACACATTGCAGAGAAGTCGTGTTACTCAACACACATTTCTTTTGTTCCACATGTCCCATCCAGTACAAGTCATCATACTGCAACCACACAGATGTTAATGATGATAAATTACTGTTAGACTATCAACATTACAAATATATTTTGTTTCAGTATCCAGTGTGATAACACACTGCTGCTCATTACACACACTCAAAATATGAAAATAAAAAACATGAGTCAAGACAAATGTTTCATAAATGAATTTTTCTTGTCCATTGATATATTGATAAATAGTCTCCTGTTGCATATACTTGCAGTATTAGCCTATTTTACTATTACAAACAAAAAACATTAGTTGGGTCCGTCATTAAACAACATCCAGCCATGAAGAAAAACAGCTTACTCCTCTAAGAATATGCTGTTGCATCTGAACCACATTTTAACAGTTATGGCCAAGCACCTGGCCTATTTGCTTTCAACTGCAGCTCAATGGGAAAACTTTACTCTGGCCAAAAGAACTGAAAAACAGTGTACAGTGCACAATTCCCTCATTTTAGGTTCATAAGGGGGCAAATTCCACATGGGTCCAACTTTAAAAAATGTTTAAGAGCTTTTGACCACATTTTAAACAGTGTTTTGGGCAACTAACTCACATAAGTTGTTTAAAGAAATGGAATAGCAATTCTGTAATTCACATTTGGTGAAAACCTCCTGTTAGCTGAACAAATTTGATATTTTAAGTAAATGTAAGTACTTAAGTAACTGTCACCTTAAAGTTCCACCAACTTAAAATCTTTCAGACTAGTGATTTTGTGTCTGGCGTCATCAGTGCAATAGGGTACTGGTGGCTCAATGGAAGGTATTTCGCTTGCCATGCGAAAGGCCTGGGTTTGATTCTCAACAACTGGATGAAATGCCTGTCCCAAGCCCAAATAAAAAGGGTTGCATCAGGAAGGGCTTCTGGCGTAAAACCTGTGCCAAGCTTGTGTGCGGACCGGATGGCCTGCTGTGGAGACCCATTGCCAGGAGCAGCCAAAAGACCAACAATAATTTATTTGATTTGCAACAACTAAAAAAAATTATAATTGCTATTAAATAGTATGAGTACGGCTACTCAATAATGCAAATAAAGAGCGATTAGTATGAATGAGTACAACAGACTCAAAAACTGATAGTTGTGTTTAAAATTGCAAACATCATTACTTTAAAAAATCGATGTAACTGATTACCTTTAGTAATCATTTATTGAATACATTTACACTTCCTGGACATTTCAAAATGATAAAATTATTGGCCTACATCAATCAAAGAAAACATTCATATTACTGGAATTGGGTTAAGGACCATCCAACACATTATTAAAAACTGAAAGAATAAAAGTGAACACTCAACATTGATGAAGAAATGTAAAAAATAAAAAAAAAATCATGAATCATAATGAGAGATAATTTAAACATTAGGTGATCATTTAAACATTAGGGGAAGTTACATTGTAAAAAAACAGAGCTGTGTTCAATAGTAAAAGTAAGAGCATTTCTACATGCAAAATATAATAAGAACTCACAGGACCAATTAAACAGCTGTGCTTAGTTTTTTAGTGAAATGAATCAAAAAGAAGTCTTCAGTTTGCTAGTATAAAGATTGTACGTTGTAGCACTGGAAAAGGGTCATGGGAACAGACTGATTCTATTTAAGAGTGATGAGAGTTTCAGTGTAAAAAGGGAAGCATGTGAAGTGTTATATACCCACTGCCCACAGTACAAGTCATTGGAGGGAGTGCTATAAGCTGGGGTTGCTTTAGCTGGTTAGGTCTAGGCTCAGCAAAGTTATGTGGAAATTAAAAAAAAGTCAACTGACTACTTGACCAGGTTATCCCATCAATAGATTTTTTTTTCCACCGATGGCACATGTATATTTCAGGACTCAAATTGTTAAAGAGTGGTTAATAAAGAGGAATAATTTTTACATATGAATTGGCAGCCATGTGGTAATCAGAGCTAAATTCTTTGGCCAGACAGTGTATTATGATGATCCCCAGGAAACCCCAGAAAAAAACATATGCTCTTGCCATGTTTACTGATTTTAAAGCTGTGATTTTAAATTACTTTAAATGATTTATGTAATGAACTGCAGTTTAATAACTTCACCAATAGATGGAGTAATATATCTAACAACAATCTATGCACCAAGGATATTTAATTGCATTAACTATAATTTTGACAAACTGATGATTGCTAATGGGTATGTGTTTGGATTAACCAGTATTTACAGCTGGAGAAGAGAAGAGAAGAGAAGAGAAGAATCAGTTGTGTGTATTAGAGAGAGGGAGCAAGCGAACGAGCGAGAGAGAGAGAGAGAGAGAGAGAGAGAGAGAGAGAGAGAGAGAGAGAGAGAGAGAGAGAGATTTGTAATGCTCTAAAGGCTGGTCAGCGGTGTGAAAAGTCCATGCCAGTCTAGATAAAGATCAATAGGAATACATAACCTCTGCCTTTTCTTCAACAGGTTGGAGCATGTGGATGCAAAACATATTGCTGTACAAACAGATCTAAAAGTTAATTCATCTCTCTTACACACACACACACACGCAAATGCACATATGACTTGAGTGCAAGAACAGGATGGATGTAATTCACTTCCATGTGTGGAAACTCTGAGGTCTGGCCTTTGTCATTTCAAGGACTAAACCATTCACATATGAAATGTAACTTCATCAGGCAAAGGTGAAATAAAGGGTCAAAATAAAACACACGTACAGTGAGCAAAACATGGGGCTCAGTAGAGTTTAGAGTCTCAATGTGTTTAGGTTGCCCAATACCTACGTAAAGAATGAAGCTGTTATTAACCCCCATCCATCATGACACCATGATCACTATTTCAAATAAAATAATAATAACGACATTTTTTGTAACGCTTATTCGTGGAAAAACATTAAAGCAAGAGTGTTAAACTCCCCACGTTTCATCTGCCTTGATGGTTGCTCTGTAACCTCGAATGACTTTTTATCCAGGTGGTGTAACTCACAAAAAATGTATTATAGTATTTTATATGTTATACATATTTGTTATTTTTTATGTTGATCGTATCTATGTGTCCTTGGTTTTCCCAATTTTAGTCCATAGAGTTAGTAATACACGATATACTGCACAGAAAATAATATATTGCAGAAGAATAGTCTCAAAGCGCTATAAAACATTGTCAAATTTGTTAATTATTAAAGTTGTGTCTCGTTGCTTTTAATTGTATTTAATTGAAATCTTACGATTAAATTACAAAATTAAAAGGAAGATAGATAGATAGATAGATAGATAGATAGATAGATAGATAGATAGATAGATAGATAGATAGATAGATAGGCGGGCTGGCGGACGGGCGGAGGAACAAGCAAACAAATAAGTAAAATAAATACTAAACGAGATCTAAAATAATTTATCCGTTGATAGATTTGAAAAGGTATTAAAGAAGCGCAATTGACCAAATGAATATTAAGCTAGCACACAGAAACCATTAAACAACAGTTACAGTTATCATGGCGACATAATATATTTTATTCTGCACGTTATATACACACACTGTACAAAGATGTAAATTATAAGGATACCTTATACAAAATAATATTTTTGTTATTGTATATTTTAATTAGGTGTGTTATAGACGTTTATTAATTAGTGAGTTGCTGACATGCATCGTCTCATTCAAACGCAGAATCGAAAAGGATATATACTATTTACATCCATGAGGAATATAGAAGCCTATACAGCAATAAAATGCATCTTGTCTGTTTCCAATATGAGGTAAAGAAAACGATTTCAGGATGTTAAAAAGGAGGAAATTCTTCTTCTTTTTTTTCTTTATTTTGCTTACTTTAATGAAGCATTAAAGACTAACAATTTAAATTGTTACATTTGCATTGCATAAACAATGTTAAATGCTTTATCAATAAAAGTTTTTTTGCAGTAGTCATAGACGGGCTGAGCGGTTGATATTTAAACTGCATAACTTACAGACGATATAAATAAATATATTGACATTTTTACCTGTGCACAATCGGGTAATTCAGTTTACTGAACCTGCTGAAAAAAACTATACTGTAATTTTAGTCATAAACTATTTGGTTTGTACTATACCGGGATACTTACTTATACGTATTTACTTGCTTACTTCCTTACAAAAAATGTTTGTTTATTTATTTTTGTTTGTTTGTTTGTTTGCTTGCTTGCTTGAACTTTTTGTTTGATATATGATACACCACCGAAAAACATAATTTACCCATTAAAGTTCTTTTTTGTCATTTCAGAAAGATGACAAAAAAGGGGGGGGGGGAACAGAGTAATTATAAACTTAATTGAGTTCAGCCAAGCTTTCCCCATTTGCGTTGAGTAAACGCGCGCGCTTAATCAAAAAATTTTAATCTTCATTGCATTTTTAAACATACAGCATGTTTTAATTACAGGAAATCAAATGTCTAATATAATCTACATCTAAATCCATGTCTTTTCACATTTTATTCTATAACGAGAATACATTATGTTACAAATAATAAAATAAGACAAACTAGAGCTGATCGTATTTAAAACTTTGTTGACATGCGTTGTCAAAAGCAAAATGGCACATGACATTTATGATAATAATGATAATAACATGTTTATTCGGTAAATTACCAAGACTTGTGAAGGATCCCGGGAGTCCCATTAGTGCATCTTTTTAACATTCGAAGAATTCAGTTCATTAAAAGCTCGGGGTAACACAATAGCCTAATTGTTCAGTGACTGGAAATAAAAGAAAATGCATATGTGGTAATATAATGCTAGCTGATTCATTCTTGAAAAAAGAGTATCTGGATAAATATTGAAACAAAAAAAGTTTTCATTAAACGACAGGCTCATGCAGTCAAACGACGGAGTTCCTTTACGGCAGAACGCGGGTATGACGTCACACCTCATCCCGCCAATAGGCAGTCAGAATCAGGCTCCCCGCGCGGCCCCGGTAACTGTCTAAGCAAGCATTTTTATTTGCTCCCTAATTGACCCAGATAAAGCGCTCACTGGCAGGGATCCTCCGACCCCCAGGCGCTGTCAGCCACAGAGCAGGGATTTGCGGACAGTAATAGCATTTTACCGTACGCGTCCAATTTACCAGATTTACCAGTGTGATCCTCCAAAAAGCGGAACCTTCCCGGTTTGATATCTCAGGACTTAATCTCAGTAAGACATGGTGCAACGGGGACATCTTGAAGAAACAGCTTCATCGTTTTTAGCGTGACACACCTTTTACACACACATGAACTTGGATTTTACGCAAAATAAAAAAGGAAGATGCCTGAAACAATCAAAGAGAGCAACACTTCTACGCCGTCACGAGGATCTTCGTTTTTTATCGAGAACTTGCTTGGCTCAGATCGCACCGAACCTCCTGCCTCTAATCTCAAACACATGCGTGATGGCGAAGGACACAGAGAGATGAAACACAAGACGACGTTTCACCCTGAAGTGTGCCGTGCAGAATCCAGCACAATCTCCAAAATGGAGATGTGCTCACCCTCGCCTTCGCCCTGGTATGGAAGGGACTCCCTGAATCTCGGGGCTCTAGACAGATCTGATAGTGAGTAAACAAAACCATAACTACACTGTAATGGTTATTTTAACGTAGGCTAAACCATAAATGTACCACACAGCAAGTGAATGAGTTTTCCGAAATCACTGCAGCGAACGCACTGTGTGGTGTTTTAAAGTATGTTTTAACTTTAATCAGATGTTTATTAAAGCAAAAATGATTGTGAGCAGTTAGATTGTAGTGTGCAGTATACATTATAGGAGCTGCTACACAGTATCAAAAGAAACCCTGCATATATGCATTAATTTATTATTACAATAAAACAGCCTAGCATTAGCCTGCATAAAGTCCATACGACGTCAAATGAGCAGTAATTGTTAAAAAGTCAACACTTTGTGTACGTATTTGTGTAGGAATTAACTCAACACTTACTGTGTAGGTATTTCCTCTGAGGCAAGAGAAGCAATTACGCTCTTGGCGCGTTCACATTACCGTTCTGTCTTACTGTATAAAACCCACAAGTGTGCGTTAGTCAGCTAAAACTCGGCAATCCCAAAGTTATTCCGTACCAATGCGTGCGCTGTTCACGAATCATACAGCGTTGGGAAGCTGAGACAGAAAATACTATTTTAATTGACCAATTATAAATGCATCTGGTCCTTATTTTGGTAAACCCACGCAAAACCGCTACTCATGTCTGGGATTGCTCCTGCAAGCAGAGTGTGTGATTGCACCTGTTTGTTTTGTTGTTGTTGTTGTTGTTGTTAAAAAGCAGTTGGTGTTACGTGACATTTTATCACTTAGTCAGCCTGTTCAAAATATTTCAAACAAAAACGTTGCCTACTGTAGGCAAAATATTAAGTAAGTGTGACAGATGCACCAAAACAAAACATTTGTCACTTTGCAGAAAGTATTGAGATAATGAACCAAACATAGAAGTTTATGTTGGAAAAAAAGGCCTATGGATTATTTGCAAACCAGAACACAAGGGTCAAAAGCAGAGCCCGAAATAACCAGAGGAAAACTAGTGCTTGTACAGTGATTCTATTAATGATAAGGATAAGTGGTTTATCTCCCTGACTATATGAGTATTAACACACATAACATTTATTGTTCAGGTCCGAAAGAGGAAACCCGAAGTTCTTACGAACAAATCGACTCCGTCAACAGCGACTGGGACTCCCCGTTGGTGTCTGAAACGCCAGGCCAAGACGGCGTGCGCAAAACGGCTGCCAGAACCGCTACGGATGCACGAGACAAAGCGCGACGGCTCTCGGATGACCACCCGCCTCCTGATACCACCGAGTCCGGCTCAGTGAGAAAGAAGAAAACCCGAACCGTGTTCAGCAGGAGCCAGGTGTTCCAGCTGGAGTCCACATTCGACGTGAAGCGTTACCTGAGCAGCTCGGAGCGTGCGGGTCTCGCAGCGTCCCTGCATCTCACCGAGACACAGGTGAAAATCTGGTTTCAAAATCGGCGTAATAAATGGAAGAGACAGCTGGCTGCAGAACTCGAGGCTACCAACGCGTCGCACTCATCTCAACGCGTCGTTCGCGTCCCCATCCTGTATCATGAGAGAGCTACGCTCGGTCTCAATGTGCCACAAGTGTCGCCTCCCATCGTAGGTTTTACGAGTTCAGTGAGCTACCCACTCACTAATTTCACTCACTCAGTGAGTCTGTTGAGATCACAGCTAGCAGGACTTGTCTAACTTCACGGACTAACTTCAAGGACAATCGGGGTTATCTTATCACTGAAGTGCAATAACACACACGGCTGCACAAAACTATGCATCCATCCAAAGATGTCAAATATTCTGATGAAACAGCAAATCCCCCAGCCTAATTATGAATGAGTACTTAGTGTTGAATTGTCTTCCAGATGTATGCAAGTCAAAATGACCAAATAAATAGGCTTCACTCTTTTGTTAGGGAACCATTACATGTTCTTTGTAGAACCTTTAAATGTGTTTACCTTTTTGAAAGAATTAATAGTTAAATGAACATTTTTGTAAGCGTGCACAATTTATTAAACAATGGAAGGTTTACTGTGTATATAACAGAGTATTTTATTTGCAGTGTTATTTCTAATGTCTAAAATAGTCTATGCATGGGGATTCAGGCCCTCCTATTGGCCTATATGTATTTATTTAAGACTTACTTTTTAAAAAGAACTATTTTTATTCAGATACACGTATTTGTATGTTTTCCACTCTTTTTCACGCAGTGCATTTAAGTTGGTAATAAATTGGTCACAAATCTACGCCGTTAGTAATTGTTGATGTTATTGTACACTTTAATATTATTATTATTATTATTATTATTATTATTATTATTATTATTATTATTGTTGTTGTTGTTATTGTTATGTTAGAGTATACGAAGATTGTTGTGCAAGTAAGTAAATGAAAACCATGACAAACAACTTTCTCAGTATTTAGAGGTAATGGTCTTAAACATAAATACATTTTAAATACGACTAGAAAATAATTACATATTTCTTAAAAAACTCTATAAAAGCACATCTTTTTTGCACTGTTAATAGTTTCACTCCTTTGATTGTTAATGTCTAATAATTCACTGACAAATACAAAATGTAAAACCGTGTGAAATAACGCTTAACGTTGCATCTTTACGCTTAACGGAAGAACACACCCAAATGAGTAACGTCCATGCTTAAAGAAAAGCTAAAAAAGCAAAAAATCAACACGAGTCAAATCTTGGACGTAGGCTAACTGAACAGTTTGGATAGTATGGATAATATTAGGCTAAAATAGTTCTAAATACTGATTTGTTTATCTTACATATATTGTAAATACATTTGTATTTGAAATATCTAGGAATCTGGGGTATATTTTAGTCTTTAGTTTAACAAAGCACATAGTGTTTTGGAATAACATATAAATTAGAAAATTATATAAAAATAGGCAGAAATAAATGACATTTTATAAAATGCATAGTTTGCATTAATGCAATTAATGCAAAAGCAATTACTATCCGAAACAGATGTGTTTGTTGTTGCTGTGTTATAAAGTAAAAATTCAAATAAATTAGTGTTTTGTTTATTCGATATCCTGAGGAGGATTAAACGGGGATGGATTTATTTAAAGTTGATGCATGCAGATATCTATTCAATATCTTCTTAAGAGCCCGGCATTTCGTATGTACATTTATAGCACGATCTGTGCATTTATTTAACGCTGTGGATTTAGCTGTGCTGATGTAGGTTATTTACTGCACGGGGTGTGAACGGGGGCTGTGGCTGTGCGTGCGCACGCGCGCGCGTCACCCGCCCATCCCGACCATTGGCCGTTGAGCCGAGGGATTTCCGCGACCAATAGACGAAAAGGGGAAACCACGTACTTCCGGTCCGAGAAGTAACAGTCGCGCAGGACTCCGACTTGCTAGTCGGTTGAGAAGCGATGGTGCTCGTGGGGACCGAGGTCTGGGTGTAAAGCAGCGCGGAGACTGGGCCACGCAAACCATCCGTCTGCCTGTGAATATGAGCAAGGAAGAGCCGCCGCGCCGAGCCGCGTCCTTTAAGTTCACCATCGACAGCATTCTAAATCTGAAGTCAAGCGCACGAGCGTTTGACAGCTGTCACTCGAAGGCTCATCGCGCTCCAGTCAGCGGAGACGCGCTTCCTCTTCAGCGAGATGACACTCATGGTAGCGTGTCCTCTGCTATTGCTTGTACAAATATCAGGCTACCACATATGCAGTTCTTGGACACTTTTTTCCCTTTCCTTACTTTAACTAACCAGTTTTTCTTCCAGATGGCTCGCGTGCAGAAATAAGCCCCGGATGCGAGGATGAATCTTACCAGAGCGCCGCCGGAGGAAGCGCAGACACGCGCGACAGCGGCACCGAGAAGAGCACGCGGACCACGGCAGCGGCGAAGAAGAAAACGCGCACCATCTTTTCCAAGCGCCAGATCTTTCAGCTGGAGTCCACTTTCGACGCCAAACGCTACCTGAGCAGCGCGGAGCGTGCGTGCCTGGCCAGCTCTCTGCAGCTCACCGAGACTCAGGTGAAGATCTGGTTTCAGAACCGGAGGAATAAATTAAAAAGGCAGCTGCTGTCGAGTGAAATGGACGGAGCGAGCACTGAGTTCAGTGACAGCGCGAAGACATTGGCGCTTCCGCTTTTCTATAAAGAAAGCGCTTTATTAGGAAGATGTTTATTACCGACTCCTCTGCCGCTCGTGTATCCGGGAAGCAGCGCGCCTTATCTGTGTTTCTCAAACGCCAACAAATACTTCGGACTTTTCGAAGGAGATGTCTGACTTTCTCAAAACCACTTTTCCACTTTTGAAAGGTCACTATATAGTATATAGTATAAAACTGAAAACAAACAAACAAAAGCAAATAAACAACAACAGTAAAACAATAGTCAAATTACAAATAATATTGCCTACGTTATTTGTAGCTTGACTTCTTTTACTGCCGTTGTTTTTTTTTTTTGTTTGTTTGTTTGCTTGTTTAAATATTTTTGTTATTTTGTTGCTTTGATTTTTTATTTTCATTTAATTCTTTTCTTGTTGCTTTTAGAATACCGGCTTTCAAGGACCAGTTTATTTCTATGCAAAGCTGAAAAGCTGATGTTATTTATTTATAAACTGTAACTATTTTGATATAGCCTAACATATTTTATAGCCTACTCTTATGACATCATATTGAGCAGAAGCCATATCCGCACCAGTGCCAATCACATAATTAATACAAACGTTTATGCCATTATTATTACATAAATTTGATTATTATTATTATAATTATTATCATAACTTCGCCAAAGATTGATGTTCGTGTGTGTGTGTGTGTGTGTGTGTGTGTGTGTGTGTGTGTGTGTGTGTGTGTGTGTGTGTTTATAACCTCCTGCATATTGGTAGGCGTGCATTCCGAACATGCTCAATTCAACCCATTTTAAATGAATGTAAACGCTATATTCTTTTTTCTTATTTGTTTACTGCATGTTTATTTCTTGTTCATCTTCTTTTTTCATCAATCTCTTCTGGGTGTAACATAGCCAAGTAGTTCACATTTAGGCCTCTTCGCACCTTTTTTATTAAATTTCCTGTTTTACACTTACTTCTCAAACACTTTTTTTTTTGCTCCTACATTTAGCACCACATAACAAAATCCCCAATTGGTTGAATACTTAGAGTGCTGTCTTAACTCTCACAAGTGTTCATTTGTGTACATCCTCACTTATATAAATGCTATAGGATTGAGTATATCATACAAATACCGTTCGCTATGCGTTAATTCATCACTTGGAGTATTTAGTACACAAGCTGTATTTAAACCCTCTTTGGCAGAATATGGTGTTTCGATTAAACATGTGAGTGTGCTTTTACAGGAAAGCAGGCTGACAATAATCCACCTGAAATCCACATGCTTTTAAATATTTTTTGGGAGTTGAACAAAATAGACAATATATGTGCTAAATCTTCCCAAATGGTTTAAATAATCAAGTAGCAATCCTGGTACTCATACTGTGCCTGAAAGAGTAAATCAAGTAATGGTAATTTTACTGAAAATGCATGAAACATCAAACTATTTATAACCATGAAATCTGTAATTTGGTGGCAATTTTGTATGGGCAGAAAATATTTAAGATTTAAGTCTAAAACATTAGAGGCACTTAATTCTTAACTGTATGTTTAATACAGCAATTCTGAGTCACACAGTATAAAAATTGCACAGTGCAAAATGTCACAGGAGAAATGTGACAAATGCTCGGCAACCATGTGAAGCTGTAGTGACTAAAGTAGACATGAAACTTTCATGAATATTACCATGAGAATTAGAAGTGCAAATTTATCAGATAATGTAAAGTTTGTGCAAACAATTTACTAATTCAAATACAAAGAGCCAGGGATTTGAACCTTTTTTGTAGCGCTTATGTGTGTAAGATTTTTTTTTTATCTTCTTACATGTTATCACACATGGAACTCATTTACACAATATGGTTTACATTGTTTCAGTCAGATGGTCTTATATTAAACTGTAGGCTTTTTTTCCTGATAAGAATAACAAAAAGATCTAAATTAATGTAAAAAGTTTGATCAGTCCTATCAGGAAATAAAAAAATAAATGTCAAAACTTAAACTCTAGAATCAGTGCACTGGCTATTTTGTTCATTTTAAGAGAGTGGGCACAACAGTCATGGAGGTAATCCATTTTAACAATCCAGGGCTTTGTACTTTTGTTAAAATAATATGTTGTGTTTAAATAAAATTGATAAGATTGCTTGCACATTTTTAATGGTTTCTGCATAACGTATAACATTCATGATAAATTTGCAAGAATTGACACAAGCTAACCTTTATGAATTTTTTTTATTTGTGTAAGGTCAGAGATTGTGATAGACATCATAGTGTACATTTAAGTTATCCTTTAGACATGAGGAAAACATAGTCCATTCAGTTCTATTTAAACTTAGAATGGGCCATATAACACTAGACCAACATTTTACATTTACATTCAGCAGATGCTCTTATTCAGAACAACTGACACACTGTGCAGCCAGAATTAAGAACATCAGGAAGGCATCTTCTGTCACTTTGACTGATTTGTTATACCCTAACCTGTATAATACTGTGACAAATTTCTACAGCAGGGAATAGTAAACACACAGTAGATGTTAGGAAAATGAGCTAATCATTCAGCTTTTAACTTGGCAGCACAGGACATTGCTCCAAATTAAGTGACTAAAAAAGTTTTAACAAGCCTCCCACTGTTTCAATAATTTAACAGCGTGACCTTAATGTGAAATGCATTACCTAGTGTGAGTCTCAACACCGATGAGCCAGTAAAGTATCAATGTTTAGAGTGTTCATGATACAGAAATCTTCATTTTATTTAATAAAAAAACATCTGTGTTGTGACACAAGATTAAATAACCTATAAATCTTTTATATTTAATCAAATTATATAGTTAAGAATGTTAAAAAATATATATATTTAAAAAAACTTTTTTATTATTTAAAAATATTTTTCAATGATTTTTAAAGCAGTACTATGAAGAGTTACATTATATAATTTATTCATTTTTTAAGTTAACAGTATATGGAAAATCACACCCATAATAAAATACAGACAAAACAGAAGGATCATACATGGTGTTTATATAAACTATTATTACTGAAGCGCTCTGACTTAACTTCCTGCATTCCTTATATGATTATGTTTGTAATATCATGACTACAATTAAACCATTGCTATTAAATCATGAATTAAAAGTTATTATAAAAGGAATAATAACTGTGTCAAAATGACATCTGTCAAATAACACCAGTCCATAAGAAGTGTAAATAAAAAAATTATTATAAGTAAGTGCTATATCAAAAAGAAAATAGTGTATTTTATCATATATACTGAACTGAAACACATTGCATTGTGGGACATTGGGGAACTTCTAATGATACTAATGAATATTTGATAACAGTTTCTTGGAATAACAGATTTTTTAATTTGTTATTCAATAGGTGTGTAAGAAAAAAAAGTAGGTCTTACTAGTAAATGCTTTTCCACACATACTTATGTTTAAACAAATATACTTGCAATCCTGCACAAATGAAGAGGGAATATGTGATTGGACTTGTTGGATGAATATGATGTACGATAAATAATGCCATTTCCATGTTTCCAGTCTTCCAGAGACCAAAAGTTAGAGACCAGGGTTAGGTGTGACTAACTGATGCCTGAAAGATTTTCCTTTTTCAGGCCAATGAATTTCATGAATCAGCACCTTCCTACATTCCTCCAGAGATCACACACATATTAACACTTACTCATGTACAAAATGAGTTTAAAATGTATATAAACACATTCACTGTACATATTCTTTAAAAATGTTTATTTCAATGGCACTTACAGTATACTACATTATATTTGGGGTGTATTTATATATTATCATTTATGGTACAGAAAGAAACACTATTGTACACACTGTATTTTACATTTTATTATTATTATTATTATTATTATTATTGTTATTATTATTGGGTCTGGAAAGTGGATAAAATTTTTCCTAGTTTAAAATTATAATAAAAAAGAATTCCATATATCCTCATCAGCAAAGAGTTATTGCTGAAAAGAATCCAACATACTGATTTATGTGCATACTGATATTTTGATTATTTATTGGGTCATGAAGATTTTCATTCCTGAACTGTCGACTCAACACATTTGCATTAAACTCACAAACAGTGATTAGCGTGGAATTAAAAGTATTTATCAGTTACTTATTATTTGAGTTATCAAGGTTTAGATTACCCTGTTCAATTAAACTGTCCAGTAAAACAGGTTAAAAACAATTAGAACTCAATCATAAATACAATAAATTTAATTATGGTAGATGGCTTAATCTTTATGGGCGCGGGCCATGGAAACCTTACCCACCAGATTACAGTTGTGATGTACACATGCCTGCCAGATTGAGTTTCAGACAGTTTAGACAGTGTGAGACAGAGATTTTGATTTTGGTGCTGTGGTCTAGGACTCATCGCGGATCCTCCATATTGGATTTCACCCATGCTTTCATCTATCTCTGCAGTACATCCCATTAATGCATGTGATCTGTTAATGGTGCGGTGTAGTGTGTGTGTCTACGTCTGTGTGAGGGGGCACAGCAGACTTCCTGTCTCTGCGAGAGACCGACGTTTGAAAACAGAGAGAACACCTTCTGTCGCCCTGCACTTTGCTCCAAAACCACAAGGTTCAAATGACCCTGAGGCCTCTTGCAGCCCTTTGCATCACACCAACACACCCATGCTGGGTCAGAGAAACTTAAAGGTCCAGCAAAACCCATTAGAAACAGAGACTGATCAAAGAGGCCACAACATAAACATGCCATATGTACTATTCTATGGGTATCGATGACTAGAGGAGCTGTACTGATGTCCTTATAGTGCCTCATTGATTGATTGCACTGTTAGTCAAAGAATAAATGACAGTTTCAGGTTTCATACGTCACGCTCTGCTGCTCACCCAGTGTCTTAAGATTCTTACCAACCTCAGACTCACTCATCACAATCCAATACTGATAAATTGATGGACATTATTATGAGCATGCTTTCAATTATGGGTTATGAGCATTCATTTTTTTTCAGCTGGGGCCTTTCAAACACACCCACCACAGAAAATGTTGAAACTGTGTCGGCATTATAGACTTATTTATTATGAAAAGCAGAAGGACTAGAAAGGGAAAAAGTGCTGGAAAAAATTACACAATCACAACTTTTACAGTTTTCAATTATAGAAAAAAAGCACAGCCAAATGTATAATTTTCCCCGCACTCAAAACTTTCTGTGTGAATAAGCACATGCATGAGTGTGGCTGTGTGTGTGTGTGTGTGTGTGTGTGTGTGTGTGTGTGTGTGTGTGTGTGTGTGTGTGTGAGTGTGTGCAAGAGTGTGTGCAGGGGTGTTTGGGTGCTGGAGATAGCATCTCCTAAAGTGGCCTCCCACCAGCCACCGGAGACTCTCGAGTTTCGGAGGGCTTGGATTGCGAATGCCTGGCAATGGCAACCCGTATTACCCACAAGCCTTGGAGGCAGACATGCTGTCTGTATGATTGACAGTTGATCTAGGGACGGTTGGAGCAAACCAATAAGTACAGTAACAACTATGCAGTCATAAGTCAGACAAGACCTGAGAGACTTACGTATGTATTCAATGTTGTGTTTTCGGGATAATAAAGTATTCCTTAAACCATTAAGCCAGGGATTATTTAATCATTAAATATATTAAGGTCCAAAGTCGGAGATCTAGCAATAACTCTCCAAACCACTGAGTAGTGGGTATTATGGGCCAAACCCCGATTGTAGAAAACTGCAGCCAATCATATAAGAAATAATACAATTCATGACCTCAGGATTGCAGTGTTCTGTCCGACATTTGTCTGGAAATCACTTAAACTTTATCACTGGTTGATACTTTATACCACTTTGGTATTATTTTTGTATTTTGGAATGATTTGGCATAATATCTGAATACATTTGTTTTTTACTTTATTTCTTTAAAGATACATAAACTTTGTTTTTCATAAGACTATATCTGACAGTCAATCAATATCCAGGATATATGCAACATAAGGTGCCTTAACCCATCAATATCCAATTTCTATTTAAACTTCTATATAAAAGAACAGATTTGTAGCCTCACTTTAGAATACTGCAACTTTAGAATTTAGCAACTTTTAGCTGTATCATATGTACAATGCATGTAACAGGTATTATAATTTACCTATTCTAGCATATTAGAAAGTCTTCAGGTTAGCATAACTAATATTGTGGATAACATCTGAAAACATTAGCATTAAATATTAATGATAATGGCTCATGCAATGTGTTTAATAAATGGAAGTTGTATGGAGTAACTAAAGAAATGAGTAAGAAATTATTGCTGTTTTATAGAAACGTGTTGTATCTTCTTAAATTCCTTACAATTAAATCTCACTTTAAATATCTCACTTTTTCACTCATTGTCTATGCCATTTAATCCGGTATACACGGGTCCTGAGTCACGGGGGGGCCTGGAGCCTATCCCAGGAAACGAGGCGGGGTACACCCTGGACAGGATGCCAGTCCATCACAGGACACACACACACACACACATTCACACACTATGGGCAATTTTGGGAATGTCAACTAGCCTAATCTGCATGTCTTTGGGACATGGGAGGCAGCACCCCCTGAGTACCCAGGTGAAACCCACCAAGCATGAGGAGAACATGCAAACAGAGATGGGAATAGGACGTGGCCAGGAATCGAACCCAGACTCTTGCGATGCAAGCCGACGGTGCTAACAACTAAGCCACCATGCCGCCACTGTAAATATCTTGTTTTGAAAAATTACATCCAATTAAAAAAAAAATACAATATTGAATTTGAAATCTCAGAAAGGAATTATTATAATTATTAAAATTATAATATTTGGTTTAAATAGGGTTAAACACATTTACCTTACTATGCCTCGAATTTACCTTGTGGAGCTGCAAATTTAGATTTTAGTACTTTGGGCACATTTTTAAGTTTCATACATTCATGATGTACTATTACATGTTGAATCCCAATCTTTGCAGAGTCATGTACCTGAGATGTATAAGATTAAAAAATATTATTTGTTAATTAAATCCAAAAAAGGGTTGAGATTTTTTTTTATGTAAAACAACAAAACAACAAAAGAAATTATTGAAAAATAAAATAAATCATAAAAATAGTAAAATAATTGAAACTTTTTTCAGCATCAGTAAAATTGTTACAATCTCAGAGCAAACAAGCTGTTTTTTACCTCACTTTTCTTGCCAGCCCTTAGCACTGATTACAATTTCTGTTACTACTACTACTCCTACACACACACATACACATGCACATTGAGTGTGTGGAAGTCAGCAAGAGTGTGGAGGGTAATTCCCCGTTCATTGAGCTTGACATCGTTAATCACAGTTTTGGGTCAAGTAGGCTCGGCTGGGGGTGGGTGTGTACATGTACATCTGTTCAAAAATAAGCCACAGAGAGAGAGAGAGAGAAAGAGAGAGAGAGAGAGAGAGAGAGAGAGAGAGAGAGAGAGAGAGAGAGAGTACTCTTCTACATGAGTAAATAGAGGCTGTTGGAGCTGAGGGCCATTCAGTAGTTTGACCTCTTGACAACTTGAGATCATAATTATTGGCAACCTGACATTCACAGGCAGACAAAGTTGAAATTTATATTTACAACTGAAATATACAGTAGATATAGGTATAGAGATACATAGATATATACACATACTATATATGCATTTTAGATTTGTTAAGAATAATAAGTTATTTTTATATTCTTAAGCTGAAAACTCTCATCATCACCTCTCCAAAGAAAGCTCCAAATAAAAAAAAACATAAAAGATTGTTCTAGCTATATGCTCGTTGTAGATTAACAGGTGAGCAGCATGTGTTCTGTTAAACACTTGATTATTACATGAAATCTCCCTTGAGTTATATGTTGAATACAAAATAAAATAGAGATATGGTTAGAACACTGATTTTTTTTCCCAATAACACCACATCCTAAAGTTTTTTCTTCCTTTTCTACAAAATAAATTTTCAAGATTTACAATATATTGCCTCAAAATATTGCCATTATGTGATAATTTATTCATTTAGTTCCAGTTATCTCTTGTATGAATATTTCATTACTAATGCAGTGAATATTCCAATATAAATGTTCACAAGTGGCTCAGTAGTTAGTACCATGGTCTCACACCTCCACTGTCGTGGATTTGATTCCCACCTCAGGTCTGTGTCCAGATTTTAGTACTCTAGTTTCCTCCCACATTTGAAAGACATGGAGATAAGATTAACTGGTTTTCCCTTAGTGTGTGTGACCTCATGTGCCCTGAGATGGATGGGCACCCTGTCCAGGGTCTATCCCACTTCAAGTCTCCTGTGATAGGCTCCAGGCCCCCATGACCCAGTACATATTTAATGCCTTTCAAAATATAATAAAATGCAATTACTATATATTTAATTAAGTAAAATAGTTTTCACAAATAATTAATAAATTAATAAATGTATACTAACAAATTATAATAAATTTAAAATAACAACTTTTACTTATTATTATTAATCTCAACGAATCAATGATCAGTGTTTCTACACTACCTTTATATAACAGTTTATTGTTTCTCAAATAAAAATGTGTAAAGGAAATCTAAAAATCTGTGTAGAAATCTTTGTTTGGGCTGCTGAAGGATGTTTGCTGTTAAAATGAAATTGACTTCTATTGTCTGAAACGCCTGCGGAGTGGGAAAACTTGCTCAGCATGCATATGTGTGTAAACAGATGACATTTGGGGTCTAAATTAGGGAGGATTGCACTTTAGCCCCAGGGCAAGATCATTAATGGTAAAAGAGAAAGCCCCAGATGTCAGAACATTGGGAGAGTGAGGGGACACAGCTTTGGCAAAGAAAACAATAAGAGCTTAAATTATAAGATATATAATATTTTTAAGCATATAGATCAAGCCATAAAATGTTATCTTAAGTGGTTTGCAAAGTGGCAGTTATAGTAAATTCACAACCTTTCTCCATGTCATACAAGCAAGTCACTCTTAATTTATTCATTTATTTATTTATTTATTTTCATTCAAAGCACTAATTAATATAAATAAAATAAATATCTAAATAAACTATACTTTATTGCAAGGTTAAAATGGCCAATAGTTGCAGGAGAAAAAATTAGATAATCTGGAAATGTCTTATTATATTTATTATTATTATTATTATTATTATTATTATTATTATTATTATTATTGCCTATATGAATAATCACAAGGTTTACATCAAAAGGTTTCACAAGTAGATCATGTGTTTTCATTTAGCATATTTGATTTTCTCTTTCATGCCACATGATCACATATGGTTTACATGATATCACTCATATTCAGGACAAGGCATATAAAATGCAGATTTTTTTTTTCCATTCAGGAAAAGTGTCCTAAAAATAATCTAAGTAAGTGACTGATGATTGAGGGCATTCAATTGCACTGTAATGGCAACATCAATTGCACTGCATAATTAAAAAAAAATAAAAATTCAGAATGTCAAATTATTTTCCCAGCTTTGTTGCAAAAAGGTTAAACACCAAGACCATCCATTCAGTAGTATGTTAACTGCCATAAACTCAAATAAATGAAAATCAAAATGTGATGAGATAACTGTGATATCACCACGTGCACGACTGTGCGTATGTGAGATCACACACATCCCTGAAGTGACCAGTGGTCCAGAGAGACATTTGTAACAAGAACTCCATGACACAGCACATTACAACGGCAACAACATTCTATTCGTTAGGAAGAGCAACTGGAGAAGAGAACATGGCTTCTCAATACCCCCTAAAGAGTTTCAGATAGCTTATTGATCCACTAATTTAGTCGACTTCTGTGGTTGGGGCAAGGCATGGTGCTTAAGGAAATTGAATGGGGGTTAAGGGACAACAAGGAGCTTCTGGGCATGGGATTGGAATGAACAAGTGAGAAAAGATCAGCGTGTATAAAAGAGAGAGAGAAACAGTGTGTGTGTGTGTGTGTGTGTGTTTCACAGAAACACCAGGCACATACAGTACTTTCATGAAAAGTGGTTGATGGGCATAAAGAATTTATGAGATTGTGTCTAGCTAACTATGCCCACACATCAGCTTTCAGTTCAGCCTGATTCAGCAAGCTTCTCATGGCAAAATATGAAACTTCAAGGCTCATCTAAGCGTTCTCTCTCTCTCTTGCGCTCTCTCTCTCTCTCGCCCTCTCTCTCTCTTGCTCACAGAGACAAAGTTTGTACTCTGGCCCATCACACTGCTGCTGATGTCCACTGGCCATTTAAAACTGTGTGACAGAAAAGACTAAATCAATGATCCAGACATGGGTGTGCGGAAACTTGAGACTAATGGGGAATAAATTAGAGTGACCAGGGTAACTATATTCGTTGTGAGTGTATATGTTTCGTGTGTGTGTGTGTGTGTGTGTGTGTGTGTGTGTGTGTGTGTGTGTGTGTGTGTGTGTGTGTGTGTGTGTGTGTGCAGGATGAAACAGATCTGGGCATCTACAGCAAGGGAGTTCATTTTCGATAGTTTGTGGAACGATAAAAAAATGACACAGAATTGTTCATACTTAATGGATGTCCAGATTCCTGAATAAATATCTGATATTATACATCAGTATTGGTGAATTCCTGATGAAGAATCAACTCATTTACATGAACTTGTATGGAGGGAAAGAATCTACAGTACATCATCACATAATAACTAGTATATTTTTTAAAATAAATATATAATTAAACTCATCCCCTGGCTATCTATATAAATAAAAGAAAGGTTTCGTCTGACATTGGTCAGAACTTGCTCTTTCAATTAAATCTTTACATTTCATACATTGGAGAACCCAACATTTTCTGTATTTATGTCTGTCTGTCTGTCTGTCCAAACGGCCACCACCATGAAGCCACCACCATGAAAGCCACCACCATGAAACAGAAACGATAATGTGACACAGCGTGGCTTATTCCAAAAAAAAAAAAAAGTAGAGTATGAAAACTGAAGATGAATGGACAGATCAATGTATGTTTATTATATGTTACGAAACCATGATTCTAATGAAAAGATGTGCCACTATGAGGTAAAACATGTTGTCAGATCAAACATAACATCAAACATAGCTGTATGAGGTGAGGGCATGTAAAATTCCTCTACTGAGATAGTTAGTTGTGGTGGATTTAATAATCTACTGTAAAATAAACTACTAATATTCTACTTGCTCTGCAATGTAAACAAGCAACTGAACCAATATACAGTGGAGCCTCGGATTGCAAGTAACGTGGTTCACGAGTGTTCCGCAAACCGAGCAAAGATTTTTAATAAATTTTTAATTGGAAACCGAGCAAGAATTAGTTTACGAGCGCCGAGTATCATGTATAACGCATGCAACTCTTATTTTGACACCAAGCAGCAAGTGATCACAACTGAGCCAATGATTTTTCTCTCTCTTGCAGGAATTATGGGTAATCATCTCCCCTGCTGCGTCTCCTGTGTCAAAATAAGAGTCCCCTGCTGCATCTTAGTGCTCGTCTCTTATAACCAACAGCTCCCTCTCTCTTCTGTTTGCGCGCTTAATTTGACACTGTGCCCCACACACACCGAAACATACACACACACACACACACACACACACACACACACACATTTTTACACACACACACTTACTGTGTGTGTGTGCGCGTAATTTGACACCGACACACACTCACAGATCTCCCCGGCGCTTTACACACGTGCTTTATTTACACAGAAAACACAGCTGTGTCGCGATTCTTTTCAAAGGTAAGGTGCTGGTTCATTTGTTATTTTTTATTTTTTCCGTTCCGTTAGTATGCTCACGCAAGTATCATTAGATCATTTTTCCGTTATAACAGTGTTTGCATTGTGTATGTTAGTTGTGAAACATAAAAAGCGAGGTGTGGTAGAGAGAAGGAGTTTTACTTTTTAAGTCGAGGCGGGGGGTAATTCCACACACACGCATACAAATACACGGCGCCTGAGCGCACAAAAGGAAACACTTAACTGTCTGGATTATGCTCGTAATCCAAGGTTCCACTGTAAATCTAAACTGAATATTTGTACTGGTATTATGTAATATTTTCACCACTGAACTATTTTATAAACTGAAGTGAAAGTAAAGAAATTGTGCAATACTAAATTGCTAAAAAAAAAATAAATAAATAAACATCTGATATATTTTTTTTTTATCTGCAGATTTTGTGTTGGCACGCTCACACTTTTATTACTTTCCCTTTCATACCCTTGATCCTCTGACCTTTCAGTCCATGTCCTCTTATCCTTCTGCTCTTTCCTCCTTCTCCCTTTCTCCCCTCTGTTAATTGATCAATAATCTGCTTTTAGTAGCTCATTATCGCTTACATTAACACAGTGAGAGTGCTCAGATGTGTGTGTGTGTGTGTGCGTGCGTGTGTGTGTGTCTGTGTATGTGTGATTCTAATTGAGAATCTGAAGCTCCATTATTGAAAACAATAAGCAAGCCTATATAAGTGTTTTATATTATTTAATACTAACTGCAATCATATAAATCACCTAATCTCTATTAAACAGGCATTCAACATAACTGCTTTTAGTAAAATTTAATTTGAAACAAACAACAGTAAATAAGCCTCTCTGTAAGCTTTATCCAGATCAAATATCTCTGCACAGTAATTCTTTGTATTTCTGCTCTCATTTGTGAGACACAAGCAGGGGCGGATCTACCGGGATGGCATGGGGTGGCAGTTGCCTCCCTAAGAAAGCCTTGCCGCCTCATTTGCCACCCCAGCATTATTGTCCTAGTGGTCTAAAAATAGAAGAGTTTTTTTATTTGTCTGACGTTCTAATCCAGATATCAGGTTCAAGTCAATCACACATCAGCCTTTATTTCATTTTTATAGGACAATGTAAAAATGTGCACCCTGGTGTATACACCGAATAAGAACAGCGTTCGTTGAATCCACAAAAAACATGCAAAGATGATTGCTTCAGTGTTGCCACCCCTCATAATTTTAATGCCACCCCCTTGCCAACCCATGAATATTTTTTTAGATCCGCCTCTGGGCACAAGTTATTCTGAATGGTGTGAACTGTTTAAACACATATATGATTTCCACATATAACATTACGAGAAATTATAGCAAGGTATTAAGGTGTGAAGTGATTTAAAACCAAACATAACAGGAACATAATAAATAATAATACATAATAAGTAAACATAACAGGACTGTATTGTAAGTAAGTCTTGGGTGATCTCATGGACTTCCCCTCCCAGACTTCTTTTAACATTATCTGAATTTGATAATCATATTTAATTGTTATGGTAGATCATTTTAGTCCAATCATTAGGTGAATTAACCAGAGGAATAACATTTATGTAATATCTTTGCCTCTATACATGCATGCAAGTGTAACAGGATATAAAAGGAATCATCCTGGAAAAGGAAAAGGTAGTAGTCTCAAAGGTCTTCCAAATATTCTTAATCCTACAATAAAAATACACTTGAGTTTACATTTGTTCATTTGACGAATGCTTTAGGTATTGATGAAATAAAAAATGAAATAAATTTATTACTCATATCATTACCAGGTTATCTAAAAAAACACATATGTTTTATAATCAGATGTACTATTTTTTACTGTATTATACTGTGGTACTACTGCTACTTACTTCAGTTAAACAAGGCAAATATGAAAAAAATATATATAAAAATCAATTACCATTAGCACAAGCCATATTATTCCATACTATCAACATAAATAGTACAATATTTTATTTGTGGTATATTTCAGCAATATTGCACAAGAGGGTCATAGGCATCTGATATTTTAATAGTGTAAAAAGTTAGAAAGTTAGTGTGCTATGTGCAATCCCTTGTTCCAAACACCAACTTGTGTCCTTGATGAGGGATTTGGGATTCAGCCTTGTGTTAGAAGTAACAATGTACTAATATACATTGTAAATGCAGTCACATTAAATCATGTAATAAACAGCTACAGTGCCATACAATTTTTTGCCTATTCCTATTGCTTTCTTTTTTTTCTCCTTTTTTTTTGCGTATTTGTCACACTTAAATGATTGAGATCATCAAACAAATTTTAATATTACACAAAAATAACCTGAGTAAATACAAAATGCAGTTTTTAAATGGTGATTTAATTTAATGGAAACAGCTGTCCAGACATGCCTGGCCCTATGTGAAAAAGTAATTGCCCCTAAAACTATTAAATTGTTGTGCCACCCTTGGGGGCAACAACTCCAATCAAGCATTTGCGATAACTGGAAATGAGTCACATCTATCTATTTATTTATTTATTTATTTATTTTTGCAGAATTATTATAATTTAGCCAAATTGGAGGTTTTAACTTGTTTAAGGTAATGCCACATAAACTCAATTGAATTTAAATCTGAATTTTGACTAGACCACACCAAAACCTTTGTTTTAATTTTTATGCCTTTTAGAGGTGATCTTGCTGATGTGTTTTGAATCATTATTCTGCAGGGTTTTCTGGTACAGCACAAAATTCATGGTTTGATCAATTACAGCAAGTTGTCCAGGTCCTGAAGCTGCAATCCAGCTACAGTCAATCACACTACCACCACCATGTATGACTGTATGATGTTATTTGTGTTTTTCTGTGTTAGTTTAATATAAGATTTAATAAGACACACACCTTCCAAAAAATAATTTTCAGTCTGCAGAGAACTTGCCGAGGCAAGTAGTTAGCACTGTCGCCTTGCACCGCCAGGGTCCGGGTTCAATCCCTGGCCAGGCTCGATTCCCGTATCTGTGTGCATGGAGTTTGCATGTTCTCCCCGTGCTTGGAGGGTTTCCTCTGGGTACTCCAGTTTCCTCCCACAGTCCAAAGACATTTAGGTTAGTCTAATTGGCGTTCCCAAATTGCCCGTAGTGTGTGAATGAGTGAGTGTATGTGTGTGTGTCTGTGCCCTGCGATGGATTGGCACCCTGTCCAGGGTGTACCCTGCCATGTGCCCTAAGTCTCCTTGGATAGGCTCCAGGCCCCCCGAGACCCTGAATACAGGATTAAGCAGTATAGATGATGAGTGAGTGAGAATACTTGCCTAAAAAGGTTTTAGGGATAATTATAACTCTCCTATGGATACCATTTTTTGCCCATCTCTTCACAATCACAAACACTGACCTTAACTGAGACACGTGAGGCCTGTAGTTCTTTGGATCTTGTTCTGTGTTCTTTTATGAGCTTCTGGATGAGTCTTCATTGTTCTCTTGGAGTAATTTTGGGTGGGCCTGCCACTCCTGGGAAAGTTCACCACAGTTCCAAGTTTTCTCTATTTGTGGATAATGGCTCTCACCATGGATTTCTGGAGTGCCAAAGCTTTAGAAATGGCTTAGTAATCCTTTCCAGACATGCCAATTACTGTGTTTCTCATCTGTTCTTGAATTTCGTTGCAATCCAACTCAGTTTCCAAAAAGTTTACTCGGGTTATCTTTGTGCAATATTAAAATTTGAATCATGACCTGAATCATTTAAATCTCACAAACATGCAAAAAACCTAAAAAATCAAGAAGGGTGCAAATACCTTTTCACGGCACTGTATGTGGCACTTTGAGGATAAGATCGGAGAGCTCACATACCAAAAATTATGATCCTAGAATTTATCTTTTCTTCAAGAAGTACACAGCATTGTGGTGTTATATTATGTAAATTTGTCTCCTAGAACATTACCACAATGATATAGGTTTCACCTTGCGCCACTGCGTTGGCTCTGGCTCCTCAGGGCATGGCTCCACAAATACTCTGCAGGTTAGCTGTGGTGTCTTGGACCAGGATTTTGGCAATAGATCTTTGGAGGCTGAAGGTTGCAGGGTGGGAGGCCCATGGATCAGACTTGTTTAACTGGCACCAATAGGTGCTCTATTGGATGAGGATCTGGGTGGTTTGAAAGCTTTTTGACTGCTGGGCTTTGTGCATAGTGGACCCTGATGCTGTGGTAGTGATGGTATGACTGATCAGTGTTTGGTTGGCTGCATTTAGGCTATTTGGGGCCCAGATTTTAATTGCTGGTCCAAACATTACATGCATCTATTTACATCTAGGCCATTTTATGACTATAACATTACATAGCTGACTGTTATGTTTAGATTAGATTAGATTGTTTGGGGAAGCAGCTGTGAACATCCTCCCAGTTTCAAATCTATTTTGAAATAATAATAAAAAAAAACTGAGCAGAATAGTAGCACAGCAGTTAGTAGTAAATTGTGTGCAGTCTGGGAATAGAAAGGTCTAATATAGGCATTGATTGATCATTTTCCTTATTTTTCTTCCTTTTATTTCTTGCTGCTTTCATAAGTGCATGTAAAATGTATTTGTTGGAAGTCAATGGTTAACACCCAAATAGCATTAAATATCGACATTGAAATACAGTAGATCTAGGGAAGCAGCCTTAACTCAAAATGGCAGAAACAGCAAATCCTAGAGATTATCCCAAACCAACTTAGACCAGGTTTTAAACATATCTGTCAGTAAGTATACTGAAAGATTTAGAGCATCCCACTTCACTCCAATGGCTACTCCACTTCTGCCTGTCACTTTATATCACAGCAGCCTGTTGTGGCCCAAAGGCATCTTTCATTCAGCACTGCTTTAAGGTTCTGCTAATGGTGGGGAATAATTGCAGCTTGTTCCTGTGCCATGATGGTGGAAGGAAATAAATAAATAAGATGAATAAATAAAAGCACTAGGGCACAGTCAGTCGGACAGAGCATGTTCTATGATGAATATAGATTGTGCAGCTGAAATATTAATGAGGTGTGAGGAGAAGTGGTCTGTTAAATGGTTCTGTTCGGAGTGGAGAGTTAAGACTAATCTGCTCCCTATGGCACATGAGACAGTCCAATCCAGCCATGATGTCATCCAAATGCTGCAGACTCAGGACTGAATGTGCTGTACCAAATGCTGACAGAAAGACATGCGAGGTGAAGCGGAACACGGTGCTGTAGACTATAAGAAATATGTAAAGCTTGCCAGCTAAAAAGACAACCTTAATAGGATTAATTTCTGTCCCATGCAATTATTCAACTGTTTCAAACAAATCTGCACCTCATATTTAATATATAGTATTTCATTTTATGCACTTATAACAGACCAAATGGGGATTTAAGTCAGAAAGTATAAAATGTGCATATGTGCATGTAGCAGTCCCACTACATCTTTGCACAACATAATATTTCTTTCAAGAATTAAAATAAAGGTACTAAAATTGTTATTATTGTTATTGTTGCATATTCATTCTGCCAAGTTTCTTTTTCAGTTACTTTATAAAGTTCATATAGTTTCATTTGCTCATTACCTTGTATTTTACCGTATAAATAAATACTTTCACATTAATGTCACAATAACATGAACATTTTGTTCATCTAATAATTGTCTCTGAAAGCTTCATCCACAAACATACTGTACATAGATGTTGCACAAAATATATCAAACACACTACATGATTCATTTAAGGTGTAACAACAACATTATTTCTTCAACACCAGGAGAATCTGATGCAGGCTTCCTGTAGCTGCTCACATCATGTTGAAAACATTGATTCAAATCAGGCCAGCATCCATCTATCTCAAGGTGCAATTACTTCAAAGCAATTATCACATCCAGCTCTCTCCTTTCAATACTTCTTGACTGGTCCTACCATTTTTTAGGGTAAAAATAGGGCATACATTAAGACCATTTTCTGTTGTGGCACCTAGGTGGTGAAATGAACTTCTCTAGATGTCCAAACAGCTGAGTCAGTGACATCCTTTAAACAACATTTAACGTTTTATGTTGGATGCCCTTCCTGCTGCAACCCTCCCACATTCTAACCTGGCTTAAACCAAGCACTGCATAGGTTGTAAGGGTCACAGTGTTAACACCTTGCACAAGGACCAAATAGTGGTGGCCTGGCGTTGATGGGACGCAGACCCCTGACCCTCTGATCACCATCTCTGAGCCTTAACCGCCTGACTAATTACTACCCAATTATTAGTCATCTATATTCCACAGGATACCTCCAGTTGGTACCCCTGAGCCCAAGAATTTCCAGCTTCTCCACCTCATTCTAAATGAGAACCAGCGATGTCAACAGGCTATCACTGCCAGTAGCTTGGTAGCACAGGATCTATTGTCAAAACCAATATTAGCTTTGTCAGGGCAAGATGAATGTATCAGTAAATCAATCCCCTGGAAAAGATTATTGTTCTATTTCAAGCAGCAATCTGTTTGTATTGCTATAATGGCTTTTCTTTGCTCACATGGCTAATGTGCTTAATTATTGGATACATTATTATAGATTAAAATTAGGGATTAATTAAATCAGCACATGATCATGCTTAAATTACCATTTACTCTATATAATCATTGTTTTTGTTGGTTTAAAAACCTACATAATTTTTTGTCATAAATGACAAAACCTACATTGTTGAGATTGATTATTTTATATTATTATTTTTGAACCTACAGTATTCAGATCAGAATTACTTACATGATTCTATTTAGTTATGCATATATGTAGTAGACTATATTAGCTATAATTCTGTATAGTAGTTATAATTATTAAAGATTAATTTAAATTTTAGTGTGCAAGTTATATAAATGTTTTGAAGTGTTGAGATTTTTCTTTGGGCCCATGTTCTTTAAAATTCTCTCTTTGTTTAATTTTAGCTCGCAGGCGGGGATCTTCTCGCTCATCTCACCTGAGGATCCTTCTGGGAGCAGGTGGTTACACCCTTCCTTACTCAAATCGTCACAATCATCGCCTTATCGGAACACTTATTCCTCTGAGGAGGGTATTGCTGAGGATTAGTGATTAATTTGATTTTTTCTTTCCTTTTTCCCACATGATAAATGTTGTTTTTATTACTGTATCCGCTCTTAAAAGCGGAAGTCTAGTTCTTTGCACTATGTCCCAATCAAAGCAGAACTAAAAATTAATTTTTTTTTATTTTTTTTATCTCTGCCTGCATTTTCTGTATTTTTCCACTTCATTAAAGTTCCTCAATTTCTTGCACTCCGTTGTACGGGTCGTTCTTGGGTCACACTTTGAATACTTTTTTTTGCTTGTTTATCATTAGTTATGAGTATACAACTATAAAATAAAATAAAAGGAGGAAATATTATTAGTATATTGCTCTGCTAGTTATAATTTTTTTATAGTATCATTATTTTACTTATTGCTTTGTTTCCTATCCCTGCCTTCTGCCTGTATGTTCCTCACTTCCCCAATTTGCTGTGCAGGCGCCTTTTCTTTTGCAGTGAGTGGATCAAGGCCTCTCGAACAGAGGCCTTCTGGGTATTTGGTACCTCACACTTGAACACAATTGCAGGCCAATAACAATTTTCCACATACAGAAAGAATGGAATCTTGTCCAATGCAGGCTACACTAGCTGCTTATTAAGCTCAGAATTAACTGGAGATTAACTGGGTTATTAGATTGGCTAGTAGTTCCATGTGAAGTGGACTGCTTCCAAAGATTCCAAACTATAGGTAGAAAAACAGCTCAGTTCAAAGGGAACTGTGAATGGTGTAGAGAACAAGTGAGCAATGGTGCATCACTTCACCAGACGTGGACCAGGAGTATCCATCAATGCACAAAAGACATAGAGTTAACATGAGACCTGTCATTAAATTCTTGCATGAAATGTAACTAATTTAAATTATAGAGCCTTCCAAGTATGTAGTCACTGCACTTCTAAATCTTTATTTCTATAATCACCATCTGTAGCATGATGGAACAATGACTGCACCTCACCAAATAAAGGTATTCAGGTTTACAGCATGAACATGACAGCAATACATGAACAACTGAATGTAAAGTAACAGAAAACATGCTTGCCATTCAGGGGATGATTCCTCTCAAGTAGAATCTTTTAACAAGAACAACAACAGAAAGAGGGTAGCATTATTGAACAAACAGAAGGCTTTTAGTCATGCATTATTCAGTGCAATCAGTTGACCAAAATATACAATAGAGATCATGGATATCCCAATGTGAGTCCAATGTGCAGTCTTAACTATAAAGCCAGAACACCCCAATCTCTTTTTCCCTCTGTTCCTGAATTATTAATGTGAGCCATTACCACACAGTGTGGGCATATCCTTAAACACCTTCAGAGGCACAAACACACTCCACTACATACTTCTGAGCTCTAGTATCGAGGTAGAGTGTAAGTGCATGGATGGGGTGCTGTCACAGAGAGAGAGAGAGAGAGAGAGAGAGAGAGAGAGAGAGAGTAGGCAAAATTTTATAGAATTGCTTTAGTGTGTCTTTAATGTTTTTATTGTGCACTGACTGTTTCTTAATGGACTTACTTATCCAGTCAAACACATCATGGAACATTACTAACTGGTATCTTCTGATATAAAACACCCGTCCCATTTATTCAATATATGGGCTATGTTACCCTGGGGTATGTTGGTTTTTGGAGGCAACAATAGGAATAATAAATCCCAAAGGTATCGTGGCCATTAAGCAACCTGCCGTATGTTTATGTCTGGCTTTACTGTGATAAATAATTCACTTATTCATACATACTGCCTGGCCAAAAATAAATACATAAATAAATGCATTAACTTTCATTATAGCACACAGTGTGGTGACCAGGTCATGTGTAAAGATTATTCCTCATGCTCCCAGAAACATTCTTTCACAATTTGAATCCTGGAATATTGTTGTGCCATCAGGGAAGTAAAACTCCATTGATGTGATAACCTGGTCATTCTGTATATTCAAGTCAAAAGCAACTGCATATCATATCATGATTGCTCCAAAATCTAACCTTTATGTTCCATATCCTTTTTTTTCTGATTAGTTTTTTTTTTTCTTCTTCTTATGGGAACAATCCCATGAGTTCTCATCAAATTGTCTGTGTATGGAAATCCTCTTATGTCACCAAGTGTTTACCTGAACTAGCATAAGGTAGTGTGTTATTTGATGATGGTAACACATTAATAAAGCCACGGTTTAACCAAATGAAAGATGTTTATTGAGGGGAGGGGGAAGTGTGGCTGTATGAAGAGGCGATATGAGTACAAATTTGCATCAATTATTTTTAGATTGTTTTGCTATACATTTAGTGACATTGAATGTATTTGTGCCCAGTTGCCCTAAAATCAAATCTCATTATATGTTATTGAATGAGAAAGAGCAAGATGGAGAATGAAAGAGTGAGAGAGAGGCAGGAAAGATTAAAAGAGCAAGAAAATTGAATGGGAAATGAATGTGCCTTGTATGGCTTTAGAAGACTTTCACAGGGCCGCATGTATTTTGCATTTTGCATGACTCAAGAGCTTTACTGCTTTGGCCTGTCTTTTCCTTTCACATCATCAGCCTGCCCACTGCACGCACCACTGCATCATCCCTCCGAGTGTGTGTGTGCATGTGTGCTTGTGTGCGTGTGTGTGTGCGCGTGTGTGTGTGCGCGTGTGTGTGTGTGTGTGTGTGTGTGTGTGTGTGTGTGTGTGTGTGTGTGTGTGTGTGTGTGTGTGTGTGTGTTCAGAAAGCATGAAGCATTCAGTAGCAGCCTACCAATTCTGTGAAGGACAGAGAGATTGAGAGAGAGAGAGAGAGAGAGAGAGAGAGAGAGAGAACACAGAGTATGTTTAGGCCTACAGTAACAATATGATGATTATCTGATATCATGTTTTACTGGATTTATCACATAGATGCTGCAATATTAACAATCAATGTGTGAAATTTTAACATATCTAATATAACCATCAGGATAAACTTTCATTCAGCTGCTGCCATTAAGAGGTCACTACATATACCCACCTGGTTCTTGGTGAGAAAAAAAATCAAGTTATTCATGGAATCTATACCATAAAATGGTAATTTTTTTCTACATACACATACATAAAGAACTGCATCAGGAGCAGGTGTAATTTAACATTGTGTTATCCCCAAAAACAAATTCAGGCAAGCAGAAAAGATACAGGGTTTAAGCTAGTACGCCAGTTTTATGCTGTGTTTATGCTGAGAAAGAATATGTAGTGCTAATTGGACTAACACTTACCCTTCATAGAAAGTAAGAATATTGTGTAGTACTACACTGATTACATTCCCAAGAGAAGCACCACTAATCAGAATAAAGTATGCCTTGAGGAAGTAAGAATATTGTGTAGTACTAATGGCACTAAAACACTCGTATAGGAAGTAAGAATATTGCATAGGACTAAACACACTACAACACACTACTACACACAACACATTCCTACTGTATATCAAGAATATTCTGTAGTACAGTACTAATGGGACTAAAACACTCCTATAGAAATTAAGAATATTCTGTAGAACTAATGTAGTACTATGTTTTAATATGTTTTGTTTTATAGGTTTTATTCTTACTTAGGGCAACTGTCAAAGTTTTGATTTGATTTGACTAATGGCATTTAAACTACTCTGTAGTAATAATAGGCCTACAAGACACTCCTATAGGAAATAAGAATATTGTGTAGTACTAATGGCTCTAAAACACTCCTACATTAAGTAAGAAAATTGTTAGTACTAATGAGACAAAAATGGTCATATAGAACATAAGAATATTTTGTAGTATTAATGGGACAAAATGGACCTGAAATAAAGAATGTTGTATAGTATTTATTGACTAAAATGCAATCCTATATGAAGTAGGAATATCGTTTAGCGCTAATCTAAAGCAAATAAATTCTTAGACTTATAGTATACCTAGTTAAGAGTCCTTCTTAAATAAAGAAAGTGTGTGTGTGTGTGTGTGTGTGTGTGTGTGTGTGTGTGTGTGTGTGTGTGTGTGTGTGTGTGTGTGTGTGTGTGTGTGTGTGTGTGTGTGTGAACTTAATGCACTTTTAATGAGAC
The DNA here is from genome assembly GCA_013621035.1 of Clarias magur. Lineage (NCBI taxonomy): Eukaryota > Metazoa > Chordata > Actinopteri > Siluriformes > Clariidae > Clarias > Clarias magur. The sequence continues at coordinate 1,310,578 of QNUK01000109.1, read as the reverse complement.
CGGCTTTTCTGCCTTAGGCAGAATAGCGACAAGGCCCATCTCCCTGTCTGACAGGGTGAAGAGTGAGCTATGAATTATTGCTCATTAAAGCAATGAATTACTCTCCTCCTCTCTCTGCAACATTTATTGCACAAAGGTGGAATTTCAGGCTAAAGATGACATGGCAAGTGAATAAAAAGAGAGGACAGCAGAAATACAAAGAGAGAGAAAGTGTCAATGAAGAGGGGTGTCAATAAAGAATACCGTAAACTGTTCAGGCCATTGCCACACAGATCTCTCAGGGCTGAATAGAATGTGACTTTTCCAGGCATCCCTCATATTTAACAGCAAAAACCAATGTTCTGCAAGGTAGATGCACTACACATGATGCCTCAGACAGGGTTTTCTTCCAAATTCTCAATAACAATGGTAGCCAGAGAACGCAGCTTGTTAAAAATCTATTGTCTGGTAATTTGAGCTATGAGTAAGGAAGTGTACTGGATAAATATTAGATGTACTCCTTTAATTGAGTGGTTGATGCAGTGTTGTACATGGTGCTCAGGGAAAGGGCTTCGGGGAAAAGTGAGAAGAAAAGAAAGAAAGCGAGAGATGATGTATTTCACCTTAAGCAGCCCACAAGGTGTTTTAAGCTACCAATGCTATAAAGGCTTTCAAGCTGCCAGCCCTACTGTGAGACATGATCAATATTTCAAAGAAGCACATCTAAATCTAAGTATATAGTCAAGTATATAGTTTTATATGAACTTTGTGTCAAATACAGTAATTCTTTTTTTTTTTTTATCTCTCAAGATATTTTCTGACATGGATTAAATTTTTGGAATAAATCACAATGGTAATTGTGGCATTGAGTATAAATAGAGTAATTTCATAATAGTTTAAAATTGTTTCTAGCCAATACAATTTTATTTGAATAGTGCTTTCAGCAATGTTCATTGTTGCAAAGCATCTTTATAGTAACAAAGAAATATGAATATAAGTTAGAAAACAATAAGAAAAAAAGTAGAAATTATAAATATCATTTTGTCGCTGTTGAACAAGCTGGGGGTAATGGTGGCAGAGAAAAAACTCAGAAGAAACCTTGAGCGGAACCAGAGTCAATAGGGAACCCATCCTTATTTGGTTTACACCAGATAATATGACCATAAATGAATCCCTGCAATATATATGTGGATTAATAAGGTTGTTAAGTTCAATTATATAACAGGTAATTAAAGTAAAATTAAAAAACGCTCTCATTCCCCTATACAAAAATGAAAAATACACACTTCCAACTGCTTTAGAGAAAAATTTGAAGCAGTTTGCAAGCTGTGTCAGACCATATCCCACAGGAGGGTATAAGTTAGACCCCTGGGATGCAAGAGGTGCCCAAATTTGCCCCATTGACATATAATGGTGAAGGTACTTCTAATTGAAACAGGAAGTGTTTCCATGAACTTAACATTGAGCCCAACCTTTTCACGTCCTAGGCCCAAGTTTTGCCACAGCAACCACCACTCACATTTTCTTCAGAATTTACCTCTCTAGTTATTATTATTATTAGTAGTAGTAGTAGTAGTAGTAGTAGTAGTAGTAGTAGTAGTAGTAATAGTAGTAATTAGTATTATTCATATATAATAAGAAGAATAATAGGAATAAGAAGAAGAAGAATTAGAATCATAATAATAAGAAAAATAGCAATTAATGACTTTATGCTGGTCAAGATCACCCTAGATTGAATGCAAGTCAATTGCAGATCACACTTTACCTAGTAGAAATTTACAAACAATCTTCACAATGTACCACCTGGCAGTGTTTTGTAAGGTGAAAGGAAACTGCATTACAAAGATGAACAGGTAGAATATTCAAGATCCACAATAAATACAGTAAGCCAAGCTCAGGAACAAACCACTGGAACAGACCCTGGAACTCGAAGGCAGCAATGCTACTTGCTGTACAACTAAATGAAACTACTGCATGTATAAATTGCCAGTAAGTAACTTTCCAATGTTGGACATAATTTCCTATGGACTTTGGAGTTTGAAGTGATCATGGCTTATTGAATTATGAATTTATTAAGAAAAGATTGTTGTGGTTGTTGTTGTTTGTTTGTTACTATAAATGCCTATAAAATGCTTTAACATTTATATCCCTGTATAGGCTTTCTGGAAAAATCATCAGCCGGTCTATCTAAACATGTTTTAATTGTTAAGTGCTTTCCCTATTTATTTATTTATTTACTTACTTATTTAAGATCCTGTTGCTTATGCAATAATTAAGAAAGCAGGTTATTAGCAGTTAACAGTGACCAGTCCTGTCAAGATCATCAATGAGTCTCTGGTTTCCCTTGTGTAATGACTCCCATTTATTTAAGAAAAATATAGATACTAATATGTATAATGCTTATATCAACATCAGTGATCATATTTATATATTTGTTTTTATCAAAAACAATATTTTATTTTTTGATTGCATATTGAATTTGCTGCAAATTTAAAGCTGTTGCTTTTAGAAAATCAATGCATTAGTGTCTTTCAGTGTAAACTGAAATTAACCTTTAAATGCTCAAAATCATTAAATTCAGTTTTATAATATAAGTGACACCATCTGTTTATCTAGACACCATAATTTAAAACAGATTAAATTTAAAGTGTACAAGACAAATCTTGTTTAACAAGAGCAGAATAATAATGTTAGAGTGAATTTTAAAGACTTTAAAGACCAACAAAAACCCTGAAAGAATAGGATCAATTTAAAGGTTTGTTAACTAATTCTTTATCATTTTCAGTTTAAAGAATCAATTACAAAATCACAGATATTCTAACACAACACTGATTTCAAATGCTGTAAAAATCATGAAGTATTGCATTCTTCCCTCAGCAAAGGCAGCAGTGAATTTCGCAGGCAGCTCTGTTGTTGAAATGTGTGCCCTGCTCTCAAAGCTGGAATATGCCCAAGGTCGGAGGTCAGATGGCGATAAGGGCGTGTACAAACCCATGTCTCTGCTTTTCTTTCAGCACTCAGCGATGTAAGACTCCTGAGCAAGAGAATACCAGGCTAAATTCCCAGCTCAATCTGGAAGCTTTTATGAACTGAATTTGTGAGAGTGGGAAGCAAAGTTACTTTTATGCAAACATTTCTAGAAACATTTATAAACTAAAAGCATGACATAAACACCAAAGGATTTAAAGCTTATGAGGTATTCATTTATTAAATTTAAATTATTTATTTATTTTAAAAGAAATATTCATTGTTTTGAAATACAAACACTAAACTCAACTATGAGCTAAATTCAATTTCAAACTGACAACATCTGAGTAATGTGTCAGCACTTGGAAATAAAGTCATTAAAGAATATCAAAATTGGGATAAGCAGGAAGGGATAATCATGTCAAATCACAGTGGTCCACTCAGACAATTACTCAGGAATTTCCCTATTGGAAGTGTCGAGGGATGACAGTAATATTGCTGTTATCGACCTTTTGTGATGTGGAACACAGGAAAACCAGCAGAGAAGATACTTAACATGGCTAGTGTTCTCCTTGAGTCCAAATAACACTAATATCAATAAGCTTGATCACCACACACATGCAAAGGGATGACAGATAAAACAAGTTCCTGATGAAGAAGATGAAGACCATTTACTTAATTATGAAAGTGGAATAGTAGAAGAGAATAATGACAGAACAGTTGACAGACAAATCCAGTGAACTGCTTCTGTTATAATGATGGTCATTTTACACATAAGGTTTGGGGGCTATTCATAACTAGCGAACAAGATTCTTAAAAATAATAATAATATGAAAAACAAAAAATAATATCTGGAAAAGTTGGCACACATGACGTTCCATTTGACTAAAACCCAATGATATCGTATTCCCAAAGCAAGGCAATCACAGATTATAAACGGCATTGGTGGGGACATATGCTGACTCCTTTACTTAATAACAGCAGCAGACTTCAGATGAGAATCAGCACTTTGAAAGTGATTCGAAGGCCCGAGGCCAGAGTGTGGGCAAACTGGGGCAGGAGAAAGGAAAGATGGTGAGAACGAGGGAAATAAAAAGGGATAAAGGTCATTGGTAACATTTACAAATTGAAGTTATGATCAAAGCTCAAGAGGCCGTGTGGATGAAGGGAGCGGGGGCCAAGTCAAGCAAGGTGTGGATGGCCAAATGCTATTCATTAAGATTACCAGTTTTTTCTTTACAAATCCTTCTCTCTGTCTCACTCTTTCTCGCTTTCCCTCTCACAGCTCTTCTTCTGCCAATCTGTGACTGATTTGAGCGTCTGGTAGAGCAGCTCACTGGGGGAAATGGGATCCTGTGAAGGCAAAGAGGCGCTGAGAGAGCCCGGAGCAGAGAGAGAGAGAGAGAGAGAGAGAGAGAGAGAGAGAGAGAGAGAGAGAGAAAGAGAACTGGGATGGAAGGCAGTCACTTCTCTTTACACTGACACTTGCACTCACCTCAGTGGAGGCAACTCGAAATTAGACACCCCTGCCGAGACCAGCATCAGTAATATGTGCGTGTGACTTCATGATGCACAGACCTCTGTGTTTTCACATTGCAGATTATTTCTCTTACTTTAAAAAATTATGTGTTGATTGAAGTAAAGCTATGGCTGCAAAAACTTGATTATAATAAATTGATGTGTTTCATCATCACATATTTTTCACATTTAGATTTACAGTGGGCAAAAAATCTATGATTCCAGTTGTCCATATGTATTATTGTCACACATGATTTCCCCCCCAGACAACTAACTTTTTTGCATTTGCTTTATTTATTTGTTCATTCATTTAGATTTTTTTAAGTTAATTAAGTTAAGTTCAGCCTTTATTCATCACATGTACATTACTGTACAGTGAACTTTTTTCTTCGCATAGCCCAGCTTTGTTAGTAGGCCACTTATCCTGTATAGCATCACAGGGTCTGTGGCCTGGAGCCTAGTTCAGTGCACAAGGAATAGTGTTGCAACCCATTGTAGGGCACAGCCACGCACACACTTACACACCTAATCACACGCTACAAGCAATTTCAAAACACCAAATAACCGGCGTACCTGAAGAAAACCTACAAAGTACAAAGAAAGAAAGCGAGATTATAACATCCAACGCTGGAGAAGTGAGTCAACGGTGCTAAATGCTTAACTAAAGATTCAATTCTTTACATAAGATTTCCACCTGGTTCATTGAATATTCACATGCCATATTGCAACCAATTACATCCACTACCAGTCAAATGTTTGGACACCTTGTAATGCCATGGTATTTCCTGATTTATTTATTTATTTCTACATTCTAAAGCAATGCTGAAGGCATCCAGAAAATACAATAATCTCAGTTGATATTGAGATGTGTCTGTTACTTATGCTCTATAAAGCCTTCATAATGGCTGTAATCTAAGGTGCTGTTAATTGGTGATTTCTGCGGCTGGTAATTCTAAATGAACTTCTCCTCAGCAGCAGAGGTAAGTTTTGGTCTTGCTTTCCTGGCATGGTTTTCATGAGAGCCAGTTTCTTCATGGTGCTTGATGGGTTTTGCAAATGCACTTGACACTATTGTTCTTGTAAGAACTATTCCAGAACAGCTGACCTCTGTGCCTTAAAATAACAACTGATTGTTGTTATTGTTTCTTAATTACCTAATGCCATATGTGTTATTTCATGGTTTTCAAATAAAAATCCAATAAACTTCTATTTATTATTAAAAACAAATTAGATACTTATAAACTCAAATGTCTTTTAATAAAAGATGGACGTTTTCTTATATGGTATGGGGACTTACTTATTATTAAATATGAAGATACCAAATTTATGCCCACAGCACCAACCAAAATGATGTGGGCCATCTATAATTCAAACTTTAAATGGAACAAATATAATTTAAACATGTTAATTCACAGAAAAATATTACATTCCGGACAATAAAATTCTCATATATTCTTTTTATTACAAACAAACCAAAAAATAACAACATTCCTTCTAAAAAAATAAAAAAAAAGGTGATTGCTGTGACATTGCCATGATGCCTTCCTGTTCCTTTCCCCAAAATTAATTTGAAATGGCTAATTGACCATTGCTCACCTTTGTAAGTGTTCCTCGGTATCTGATTTGTGATCTTCAAAGCTTCCTGACTTCCTGTTTTAAGCCCCCTGGTATGAGCCACCACTGACAGGGGGGCAGGAGGGGGCAGAAGGGAGGAAGAGAACATAGAAATGCTCTGGAGGGGGGCAGACTTTGGCCCGCAGTAACTATTAGTGGTAATTGTTGGACAGGGTGAAGGCCTTTGATGGGCCAGTGTTTGTCCCAGGGCCTTTAACACTGACAAATGCAAGGGTTTCTTTGACTTGTCATTGGCAATTGAACCAGGATTAATATTTAAAAAACAGATACACTATTCCGGACATGAGGCCCAGCACTGAAGTGTTTAAATATGTGCACAGAAAAACATGTGACTCTTTGCTGGGATGCTGTTAAGCATTTCCCCCTTTTTTTTACATCTTAGCTGAGATATGGATGATTTATTGTAAGCTGGTGGATGAAAACAAATGAAACTTGAATGCAGATCTAAGAGCTTTGTGGTTAGATTGGGTTATGTTTGCAATAATCCAGAGACAAGAAATTAAATTGCTAAGTTCTTTTCTTCAGACCATTTTTGGTTTTATGTATAAAATCAGGACCTAACCACCAATATCAACATTGCTATGTGTAGACAAATGGATTTCTAATAGTCTTGGAGTGTGTGAGTGTAAGGGGGGAAGGGGGGTTAAGTAAATTTGCACCACATTATATAAATTAGGCCAAGGGGGGAAAAGCCTCCCACAAACCGCCCCTTTTTGATCTTAACAGCCCAAAATTGATCCAAGCTGATGAATTTGTTATCGGTTATGATTGATTAGGCCATGTCCCGGAAGAGAAAGGCCTGGCGTCGAATTCACTTTCACAGGAAAGCAGGCACCCCTCGTCCATCTATTATCATCCCTTTTCCCCAAAGGAAGGAGAACCGGGACAAAAAGAGAAGTGATGTTTAACGTCCATTGAAACAGATGCCTCTTCATTAAGTCTTGGTTCAAAGCCGATGTAGAAGTAGAGTAGAATTCAACATGGCCGCCAGTCGCTGGGGGCAATACGTTGCGGGGTGGGGACAAAGGGCAGATACTGCAAGAGATGATTAAGGTAGTGAACAAGCATAATGACCGGGAGAGGTTCCCAGCACTTGCCTAGTCAAAAACCAGAAACATGTGGTCTACCGTTAAAGTTTCAAAGGCTCTGCTGTATCACTGACACGTCTCAGCTCTCACAGTTTTTAGGTAGACTTTGGACTAAATCATAAACATGTTGCAAGTGGCTCCCTTGGGTTTGTGCAGAGACTATGGATAGGCTTAATCATTGTGCCCAAAGCTATACCACAAAGAGTAAATCTAACTCAGAAGTGAATCTACTGACACAATTAGTCAGAGTGATTGGTTATTTCTCATCCCTGTTCGAAAGTGTGTTTAGATCCAAATCATGCTCCACCGTTATAGACTATATAAACAGCATGATGTCTTTTTGTTAACCATGATTTTGTGAATATTATAACAGTGATTATTTGTTTGAAGCCCTTATTCATTTCCATCAATTCAACTTCATTGTCATTATACACAGAGTTGTAGAGGTGAACAAGGTACTGTAAGATAAGCTGCTCGTAAGTTGAGCCTCCTCAGGTATTTGGCACAAATATACAGAAAGAACCTGCAGAGGATAATGAAATTTATTATTTTCTATCATTTAGTTGATTAATTTTCAGTAATGGCACAACTCAAAAGTGTTTCACTCTTATAACACCAGCATAATTTCCCCATTATTCTGTTTTGTTAATAATGACTTTTAACTAGAGATGGAATGATTCCACATTCTCAGTACTGATACGGTAACCTTGATTATTACTCAGTATTCCCAAAGTACAGATAAATACAAACTACAGGAAAAATATATACAAAAAAATAAAATTCACTAAATCTGACAATTAATTTTCCTTAGACATGAAAAGGTAAGTATAACCAAACATTTTTTAAATTTTATATTATTTTATTGTTTTATTGTGGGAGACAGAGGGGGAGGGAGGCTTTGATATATTTTCTTTTAGAATCAATCAAAACTTTCCTTTTTTTTAAGCAAAATGCAACCTTGAATGACCACATTGCATAGCAGTGCTCACATCACATTGCTTCCTTTTGATCAGCAAAGCAAAATTATCTGTTGACTGCCATTGCACTTCTCCCAGTATTCATGGATTTTTATCCAAAGTCTTAGGGGTGCTGATGACAACGGTGCTAATGAGGCATTGTATACTTACTGTTTGTTTTTTTGTATGGCTCTAATGATCTTTAACAATCATTGTAATGTAAAAGGTTTTGTGTGCAGTTCTACAAATATTACTGATAGCAAACTGCATTTAATTGCCACAAATTCAAAACACTGAAATAGCCAACAAGTCTATAGATGAATTCTTCTGTTATTATTGTTATTATTACAACTACTACTACTATTACTACTACTACTACTACTACTACTACTACTACTAATAATAATAATAATAATAATAATAATAATAATAATAATAATAATAATAAATACAATTATTATTGTTGTTGTTGTTGTTGTTGTTGTTTCATATTTTTACTCTGAGTAGATGAGGTCTGGAAGTCATGGTTCAGAGGTTAAAGTTGGCTATTGACTGAAAGGTTGAGAGTTCAAATGTTGATGGTGTCAAGCTGCCACAAGGCGTTTAACCCTCAGTTCAGTTAAGTTGTAAGTTTCATTGGGAAAAAAGTGTTTGTGAAATTCATAACTGTAAATACATGTAAGTGTCAAAACAATAGGTGTGCCAGAACATCAACTAAGACCATAAATAGAAACATTCAATACTAATCCATATGGATTGGATATGGATTGGCAGAAAAACTTACCTATATTATATGATATTAATATAGCATTTGAAGACATTCAAATGAATAAATAAACTAGGGGAAAAACACTTCTTCAATGTCCAACGAACTGTACAGATGTACAATATATTTAAAGAGTAACATACCAGCACATACCGCATTTGAATAATTGCCTATTTTCCAGTAACAACAAAATGTACTGTTCCTCTTATGCAGCAACAATTTCGCTAAACACCTAGACATTATCATACTATATATAATTATATAATGGCATGTTATAGATTTTTTTAATCATTTTATGTTTCTTACTTTTCTCTCTTATAAAGTTAATAAGACAAAGCACAACACAGCTTATCACAGAGAAGCATCCAAGCACAAAGTCCTCTGTCCTAAAGATTTAAAAGGAAGTCTTTTCCCCTGAATGTTACAAATAAACAGCTTCTTACAGAAAACCTCGGCACATCTGCAATTATACAATCTCATTACTATATAATATTTTAGGTTTAATCCATTTTTTTTGTCTTAAATTATGAAAGAGGATCAGGATACAAAATAATTGTTGTTAATTTAGGAATGGATTTATGTAATGTATATAAATATGTGATTGGTAAAGAACTGAGCTATGTTTTGTTGTAAGAAATACATATACAGTAAAGTACACAATAACTGTAATAGAGTTATACAGTACAACTGAACTGTAACTGACTACATGTTTTTTTATTTATTGTAGTTTATTGTAATTGCATTAGGACTGCAAATTTGTAAATATTAAAAAATAATACACATTCATAAACATAATTTACACTCTCTGAGATTATGAGGCTTCAGAAAATGCACCTTCATAAGGTTTTAAATATTTAATTTGATGCATGATAATGCTTAGTCTCCTGTGAGCTTTAGTGAGAGAATTTGACCAGTGGAACAGCTATTTAGTTCACTTAAGAGACTCACACATCGATTAAAATGTAGACGGTTTTTCTGTTGTCTCTCAAGTGCTCTCACCTTTCAGTCAGTTAATGTAATAGTAATAAAGTAAAAAGTGTGAATTATAATTTAGCATTTATATAGATGTTGTAAAAGGGTGGGTATTAATGGTGAATAATGTTATACATTATGTAAGAATAGGACATTTTGGGAAATGCTATTTCTGGAAAATAATCAATATCAGGGGTGGTCACTATTTTCCTATTAATAGAATATATTACATTGACTTGTTAAAAGGGTTTTAGATTTTAATAATGACCAGTAGTGAACATACCCCTCACTATTTCATTACCTATCTGACTAACCTACTCAAATATTAACAAACATTACAACTGTCTCTTTCAATAGTTCAATTGAAATAATTAAAATAATTTTTGCAGAGATTAAACATTGGACTTTAATTGGGATTAAATCATATAAATCCAACACAAAACGAAATTATGATAAACCACCTGAACATTCAGCACCTGTTAGTTTCGGATAGTCTAATCTTAGAGTAAAAGCCAAAAACATATTTCATCTTTTTAATGTGTATTTAAAGCCTCCTACTATCTACCTTCTGCAAATTCCCACCCCTACTTTAACCATGCCACCAGGTATAATTTATACCCTGAATAAAACCACTAAATATGGTCTCATCCAGTTTTGCTCACTAAACCCCTGTTTCCAGGCCATGTTGCCATGGCAATGCCCAATTGCATATTGTATGCATGCCTGAGCTGGGCTGCGCTAGGAGCACATAGCTTAGCTATGCATTCCATTTAAAACACTAATTTTACATGTCAGACAGACCTCTTCTGATGAGAGACAAATAAAGGAAATTACTGCGGGAGAGACCTTTTTCTCACCGTCTTATTTCCGCAACACTCTTGTAAACAGAGTTCAATTCATTGCATATGATTTTTTTTTATATAAGATTGACCTAAAAAAAACACCCTAGGTCCATAAAGTATACGCTAATCAAAGTACAAATTCTCAAGGGAAAAAAAAGCTACGTGGAATTACCCTTTATTTTCACCACAAACTTTTGGGTAAAATTGCACACCATCCCCCACTTTTTTGCTTGCTTAGTGTGATTAGGGTAGTGTTTGGAAGAAATGGGATGTGTGTAGTGAGCTGGAAGGAAAGGCAGGCCAGTTCTCATCGACATAGGCCTAGGTGGTTCACATTGAGTTAATACACAGGAGTTTTTCTCCCACACCTGTGGTCAGACTTGCTGTCAGCATTATGTTTATTTTCATATTTATATATTACACACACACACACACACACACACACACACACACACACACACACACACACACGTCTCACTCATGAGCCACTCATGTGTTCAGCTGTGTTTAATAAATAGTATATGTGCAAATATTTGAGCCAAACAGGGGCAGATCTACCGGGATGGCACGGGGTGGCAATTGTCACCCTAAGAAAAAGCCTTGCTACCCCATTTGCCACCCCAGCACTAGTGTCCTAGTGGTCTAAAATAAAATAGTTTTTTAATTTATCTGACGTTCCAATCCAGATATCAGGTTCAAGTCAATCACACATCAGCCTTTATTTCATTTTTATAGGACAATGTAAAAATGTGCACCCTGGTGTATACACCGAATACGAATAGCGGTCCTTGAATCCACAAAAACCATGCAAGGATGCTTGCTTCAGTTTTGCCACCCCTCATAATGTTAATGCCACCCCCTTGCCACCCCATGAATAATTTTCTAGATCCGCCCCTGGAGCCAAAGTCAACTTTTCTGAGTAATGATGCTGTCAGGTACCATGGTACTGTACACAGCTGATATTTGAGGTGATTTGCACACAAAAAAAAGTCTCAGATGTCCCTGCAGCTAAATTCTTAATTCAATAATCAGAGAGAGAATTAATATCACTTATTTCATAAAACAAATATGTTTCACCAATATTCGTTTTAGGAGGTGTTCTAACCCTGTATGGTGTCTGTCTGCAAAGACTGCTCTCATTCCACGTACAGTTAAGAAAACTGTGTTAGCATTGCAGAGTCTCCTCAAAAATTTTATCACATATAGGGTGGGCCAAAAGTAGGGTTACAGTTAACACTTAAACATTTTTCCTTTATTAGAAATTAAGACTTTTATTTACATATATTAGAATTACATATTAGATATTTTACATTGAACATTTAATCTCTCTCAAGTACACCTTCTTGATAATAATAATTTTTATATCTAAAACGTGATTGTGAAGGCGAGGCAGATAATAAAGTAACTGTAACCTTACTTTTGGCACACCCTGTATATAATGGAAAAGACCAACCTATTGTAGACACACAGTCTCATTTATTTAAAGTAGCTTTCTTACAGGGCACTTTGTTGCTTGTTATGGCTTTGCACATATCCACAACTAACTGAAGTACACATCGGGCCTGAAGTATCTAGATGAGATAATTTAATAGTTAATAGTTAGCAGTAAAGTTGCAACAAAAGTTAGAATGACAGTCTGTTGTATTCTTTGTTGTGTTTGTATTGTTAGTGTTTCTTTCTTTTTGCGATAGTTCATGCAGCCGACAGAAGTAAAAGGTCTAGACAGACAGATATTAAGATAACTGCGGAAACATCACCAGGTGTGCTGAAAAAGAACTTCTAGATGGAAGTTTGGATAAAAACAAAGTTGTGTGCTTGAGCTACCTTCAAGGGAAACTATTTTTATTTTTAATTTTTAACTATTTTAAATGTACAGTAAGACAATAAAAAGGCTATGAACGTGAGGCAGATGGAAGACACTACTTTTTTTTCCTTAGGAATTTAGTAAGTAACCATAACTAACTCTGTGTAACAGCACATCTAACCAATGACAAATGGCAACTGCATGTTAAAAACAGACGAAAGACTTTGCACCAGCCAAGTTGAAAAAGAGATACCGAACATAGACACACTATAGGAGCAGACAGTGCTCACAGTATGATTGCTACTACTTTGAACATTTAAGAGGTTTTAATCTAAAATTTGTTACATTTGAAAAGTGTGAGATATTATAAAAACTGCACATGTTTCATCTGAACATCTAACCAGTTTGCCATGTATTTCATTATTCCTTATTCCATCATTACTGGTTAAAAATACAAGCAGGAACATTTTAACCTGATGCAGAAAAGCTAATTCATGACCTCCAGATTGGACTATTGTAATGCATTACTAGGTGGTTGTCCTGCATCCTCAATAAACATGCTACACTAAATCCAAAATGAGTTCTCACCAGATCAAGAAATTATGATCATATATCCCCAATATTATCATCCCGGCACAGGCTCCCCGTTAAGTTTAGATTATTTTTTACAAACTAGCATTACCAACATACAAGGCTCTAAATGGTTTAGCTCCCACATATCTAGCTAGTCTTATGACACGTTACAATCTGCAGCACTTCTTAAGATCACAAAACTCCGAACGTCTGGTAGTTCCCAGAATATTAAAGTCCACAAAAGGTGGGAGAGCATTTTCATTTTTAGCTCCTAAGCTTTGGAATATTTGGAATATATCTGGAATATATTCCATTTAAATACACACTCTCATCTAGTGCTGCTAATATAATGAACAGTAACTATGCTAATTCTTTTACACCTGTTCTTTCTTCTTCTTCTTTCACTCATCCCGAGGCAGCTGGAGATTGCGCCAGCTCCAGTAGACAGAGGCCAACCCTGCGAGGATCCTGAGGCATCCAGAGAAGCATTGCTCATACGGAAGTGTTAGTGAATGGGGACAGAGTTTGAAAAAAGTGTCAGAACAATTCCTTCCCATACCCATCCCATTCCCCCAATGTTACTCCACCTGGTGCCTACTTGTAGGGAATGTTATTTCACTGGATATCAAACTATGTATGACTGTGTATGTCACAAATAGAGAGAGTGTGTTCAATCTTCGTAAAGGATATGAACACTGTTTACAGTATGGCGGTGCACACACACTTCAAACATTTACAGTACTCAGACTGTCGTAAATCAACACACTAATAGTGTGTATGCAGTAGTATCAGTAGTATCAGTAGTATCATTGTTTCCTCAGTAACCAGGAAATCCAGGGGGAAATTTGGAAGGACTTCATTTTCTACTCTACATTTTCTACATGTGGATTTTATGTCTTTCTCTGTCCTCACACTTATGTGGATTCATTAAGATTCTTTCCAGAGAGTGAATATGTTTAGGAATCTGTGTGGCAGAGGATGCAAGCTTGTTTAATTTAAAAAAACATCTGTGCATAAAGATAAGATGTGTTGTACCTGCCGAGGGGTTGCTAGTCTTACAAATGAATCACTTACTTTGAACATCTTCCAAGGCTGGTAGTATGGCATGTTTCCACCACCCTCACAAGTCCTAGAACTTTTTGATGTGCCAAAAGGTAATGGAGTTTTGGGGTGGTATTGCTACCTGCTACAAAGACATTGATTTATTACTACATGATAAGTATGTTAGCATATACGGTCAAATTGGCCTGTCTTCAAGGCAATTAAAACATCTAACAGTAGTAAATGGCATTTGCAAAACAAGGGGATTCATTAGTTCTACTTAATGCTGGGAAATTACTAGGCACCTCTGTGGCTGATTGATCCCAGGAAACCTGTTCGATCTCATGACAGATGTGAATTTATGTGAATTTATGTTATTTCATGATAGTTTTCTGATAAGTGGCTGGTAAGTGATGTTACAGACCTTCCACTCAGCAGTACATCAGACTTTTTTACAGCAATTCACACTTTCAGACTCAAATAACCATCTTGCGAACACAGCAACTTTCATGGTATCATAGTTGTGAATCACACAGGATGCTGGCAAATTTCCTACTCATCACTTACTGTATAAAACCAAATGAACAAGTCTATTGTGTTCAGTTATTACTAAATGATTCTTTATTATTCAACTTCAATAAGGAAAAGCTTCACCTACATGCTTAAGGTGAACTTCCTAATGTGTGTGTGATAATGGACTGACATAATATGTCTGTAGTCTTAAGGTAGATGCAGTAGTCAGTATACTCACTCATTCTCTATACCGCTTATCCTGTACAGGGAGGCCTGGAGCCTATCCCAGGGGACTTAGGGGTACTAGGTGGGGTCCACTGAGCACATCACACACACTTACTCACTTAGCCTTAGGACTGTGGGAGAAAACTACAGGAAACCTACCAAGCATAGGATGGCCATGCAAACTCCAGACTTGAGACTGGAATCAAACCCTCAACCCTGGACGTTTGAGGCCACGATGTTGAACATGATGCCCACCCTGCTGCCCTATCAGAACACAATGCAGTAAACTGTTTCATGTAGTCCTTCAATGCTCCTCTTTGTTTTATTCCCTTATGGCTGAGTCAGTGACTCATCACGCTTTTGACGCTGAGCCTAAAAAAGCCTTGCTACCCCTCCTAACCCTTATGTTCTTCTGACTATTAGGAAAGCATGTCCCATTGATCAACTTTATTTTTTTTCAAGAAAGTTTCAACCAAAGTGTGGACTAAATACTCCCAAAATATTTATCCCATGAGTAATCTACACTTAATTATATGAATAGATTGATCTTATTTTATATTTAAAGAAATAAATTGATGCCACTTTTGTTAAAGTACATAGACCAAAGTGTACTTTTTGGACCGACCACTGCACATACTCTATGCTAGGTGTCCTCAGGGAAAAATACACTTAGAAATGTGTCAATGAAAAAAGTTCCCATCAACAGTGGACACAGTGCCACAATGGACCATCCAATCCACACCACTTGGCACAAGTTTTGCACCAAATGCTTTCCTGATGCAACTCTCCTATTTTAACTGGGCTTGGGGCCAGCATTGCATACAGTGGTTGAGATTTAGGCAACAAACCAGGGTCTTCTGCATGGCTGTCATGAAACCTATTACTGAGACACCAATGTCCTAAACAAACAAACAAATAAACTTAGCAATAGCGCCCAGGTTTTACATGCAAGATCACTACAGGGTGGGCCATTTATATGGATACACCTTAATAAAATGGGAATGGTTGGTGATATTAACGTCCTGTTTGTGGCACATTAGTATATGTGAGGGGGCAAACTTTTCAAGATGGGTGGTGACCATGGTGGCCATTTAGAAGTCGGCCATCTTGGATCCAACTTTTGTTTGCAACTTTTGAAACACTGAACCAGTTTCTTGAACCAGTTTCTTCCAGAAACTTAGCAAGCAGTTTGCTAACTGTAGCATGGGAGATGTGTGGTCGCGTAGGGTGTCTTGCATTGAAATCTGCTGCCATGACCCGGTTACTGTGTTCACCAGATATCAACACAATTTCGATCCGCTCATCACGTGTTAACCTCTTTGACATGTCAATGGCTGTGAACAAAGAGAAACTTGTAAATAACTCATGAAAGAATAAAGTTACGTTAAAACCAAGCATACCATTGTTTTTCTTGTGAAATTCCCAATAAGTTTGATGTGTCACATGACCCTTTTCCTATTGAAAAAACAAAAGTTGGATCCAAGATGGCCGACTTCCAAATGGCCACCATGGTCACCACCCATCTTGAAAAGTTTGCCCCCTCACATATACTGTGCCACAAACAGGACGTTAATATCACCAACCATTCCCATTTTATTAAGGTGTATCCATATAAATGGCCCACCCTGTATTTTAGGTTGCTTTCACATACATAAACAGAATTGAAACAGAAAAAATTGTGAACCCTTCATTTGTATAGATGTAAATAACCAGGTCCAAGAACAAGATAAGTTCCAACAAGTAAGCTTTAAATAACTATGTTGCTGTTAGCAAGTAATTTGACTATGAATTATTTGTATTCCAGTTTGATTTTTAATTTTTGTTTGTTTTTAAGCTGTGAGTTGCTGAACTAACTCACATGGCATAAAGGATGAAGCTGTAGAACTGCAGAAATGTCATTTGCCCATATGCCCAAATAAACAAAATGATGTTGTATGTGGCACATATTTCTTTAACGATTTATATAAAAGAAAGGTGTTTTGTTTTTTTTTAACATTGGCATTGTGACAGCATCATGCAAAACTGGCTAGATAGAATTTAATGAAACCTTTGCAGCACTCAGATATCTGCCTGAAGTTTAATCGGCACAATAAATGAAATCAAAATGTTGCATAAAAGCGATGTTATGAACGTGCCAGTTTTAATAATCTACTTTAAAATAAGCTATTGTAGTACACAAATAAACCCTTTGCTCAATGTAAACAAACACCTTCATCAATAGATATTAATTACAAAAAAAGCTACAGTAAACTGAATATTTTCACTCTGATTATTTAATATTTGCACAGCTGAAATAACAGCGCTGAAGTGGTATAAGTGAATTTTAATGCGCTGGAATCATCTTAATCTTTATTCCATCTACTTTTTAGATTTCTCATATGTGATTGAGAATTTTTATTCTTTGTCTTTAATAAATGTTTGAATATTTCATTTGTCATCTGTCCCAAAGTTGATGCCTATCCAGTGGCTATACACCAATTAAAATGTAAGCAAAAAAAGCAAGCAAAAAGGAAGCAAAAACAAAAAAAAGACCTTTTAACACAGTTGTTCCTGGGGAAACCAAGGGTTAAGCCAACAATTTAACTTGCTACCATCTTGATAGTGGGTGGAGAATTTAGTAATTCTTTTTAAAGAAATTAGTACATCTGTTCAACAGAGATAAATAATATTTTTATAAGCATAACACACAGACATGGACAATATTCAGCAAAATAAATTTTAAGGCTCTTTCTCCATTTCAAAGCTGAGCATGAGTCCTTTCGTGTAGCTGAGTTTTAGTGATGTGTAATTAACTCAGTGTGTGTTAAAGGAGGATCATTCCAAGCTAAGATCCAGGCTTGGGGATTGGAGAGAGGTTGAAGTCTCAGAAGTAAAGGAACACCATTTTTATGTTCATTTTGTTGTTAAGTACTGAGGGAATGCAATGCATGACTAATGTAATTTAAAAATGAACACATTTAAACATAGCATGCATTAGATAATGTGTCTTGTTTCTGAAGAATCATCTAGAATCTGAGAGTTTCATCTGTTCATTCATGTACATTAACAGTCGATGTATGCTCCAGCCTAAAGAAGCATAAATGTGTTATTAAACTGCAGTTGTCACTAATGACTCAGAATTCATGACAAATGTACTTCTCGTAACCCATTGTAACATCACCAGTGAGTAATTCTTTCAGTCAACGTAATTAGCAAGATTTGAAAGTGTCATCATTGCAAGGATCCCACAATCAGATTGTACGGGAAATGACATCTTGGCATGGGACAGCACTAGGTGTGCCACAGATCTGTTTCTGCAGCTGCAATGAATCAGCAAATTAGTTGCTGTAATGAGCTGATGGACACAGAACTGTCACCGAGAGCCTGAAGCTACTTATAATCTGTTTAAAACTAAATTATCCATTTATAATGGTAGAAAATTGTGGCAGACACAAATAAAAAAATTACTTTATAAGGAATATTCTATAAATTTGAATGTACTGCTGGAGCGTGGATAGTGGATAGCATCAATCCACTGATATCCATCAGTGGATAGCACAATACCCCAAGCAATAGATGTGCTTGGGGTATTGTGGATAGCTGAAAGGACACCACTGCGTGATGCCTGAAATAGACAATTTGAGAACAGATTCAGCAACAGCTGGTTGAGCAGCCGTGCACAGACTCTGAATAATATCCTTAAACCATTTATTTGTTGAAAAGTAAATAATAGTTCGATTTAATACCGAAATAACTAGTAAAGCATTCTGTCAGCAGTTTTTTTGACGTGGAGAGATTTGTGCATTAGGTTTGTGATGACAACTAAATCCTTACTCTAATCCTTGGTGACAACAGAATATATGCAAATAGATTGTCAAAAAGTGCATGTTAAGACGTTATTGGGAAACATTATTTTTATTAATTATCTTATTCATGAATATGATTCCTTCTAAGGATTGTGTTATGTTTTAAGGATTTTTTTTTCTTTTGGACTTGGTTGTGTACTATTTTATTATAGTTTTTTGAAGTCTTGATAGCATATTTCTTTGCACATTGAAAACTTATTTTCGCCTTTGTAGCTTTTACATATTTATATTATGTCAAATTAACAAAATAAAGTAACTTTTGTAATGCAATTAATTATGTGACCTAGTATGTAAAGTTTTTTTTTTATTACTTTTTTTTCTAAGTGGTATAAATTTATGTAGAAAACAGTGAAGCAACAAATGATGTCATTACTTTATCCTAAACATTCCATTTAATATTATTTATTTTTCTTCAACTTTCTTGAGTAAAATTTTGTCCTTAATTTAAACATGTTGTTGCATAATTCTTTTCCCCAGTACCCACTTTTTGTAAAACTTTGCTGAAAATGAAGAAGGTTAATACACAACTATTATCAGCCAAAACTGATTTGATGACCAAGTATGAAGAAGGCGTTTCCAAAATTCAGTAGCACTCGTAGTGCCATATACCTGTACCAGCTCAGAGCTTGCCCTTATCAAAATTCTAGTTTGCACAAACTAGAATTTTCCCATTGCAGCTCTGTAAAAAGTCAGTATTTTCTGCTTTAGGTCTTGCAAGAGCTATTTTGCAAATGTATTGACTGCTCAAAATTTTTCTGTTCCGTGGTTTTCCAACAATTTCCATCAGATAAATTAAGTTATCTATCTATCTATCTATCTATCTATCTATCTATCTATCTATCTATCTATCTAATAACATGGAGATGTGAATGAGTGCAGAAAAGTGTGTGTAGTGCCTTTCTGACTCGCATCCCATTCAGTATGTATTATCCCTCATATTCAATGTTCCCCTGATAGGTTGTAGATCCATAATGACCCTGACCAGGATAAAGCTGTTATTGAGGATGAGTGAATGCCAATAGAGATACTCATAGGGACATTTGAGCTTGATAATAACCTACAGTACATACTGTATATGATTCTGTGGAACTCCTTTGTAACATGCAAATAAAATCCAAGTAATAAAATTGACATCTGACTTGACCTCAATTTGTTGCAATATTTAGGTCATGTAGAAAGCACCATAAATAAGAAAACACTATCAAATGAACACAGCATTATAAACTAAGCACTGGGACTGTTTTATACGCTCAAATACTAATCCGGAACCTTTTTTTTCTCCTGCCAAAGCACTTAAAAAACTGAGTGTGTAATAATGGATGGAGTGGCTTCTCAGAGATGTGCAAGATAAATCCAAAGGATAGAGAGATGCAAGAACAGGCTGTGCCTGAGGGCACACACATACAGAGAGAGAGAGAGAGAGAGAGAGAGAGAGAGAGAGAGAGAGAGAGAGAGAGAGATGGGTTTATCCAAATGGTGCAGTATTACGCAAAATGAAAGCATGTGAGCATAAGTTAAAGATTGAGAAGTGGAAATAAAATAATTTTTTTTTAAACTGCTTTCTCCTAATATTGCGGCATTTGAGGCTCACTCAAAGAGACATGGAGGACTCTGTCCCAGTGACCTCTCTGAGCAACCAACACTTCAAACATTCTGAAGTGAAGCCAGACGATGTATGATGCTGAAAGCCCATGGCTTAAACCACAGTGCACAGTTTCACACAGCACAACATCCAGATGTTAAAGGCATGAATACAGAATACAGAGCATGTCCAATTGTGTTCTGTAATTGCTTTAATAAACAAACACATCTACAGTATGCTTCTGTGAATTGGTATTCGTAGATTTCTAAGTAATCTAAGCAAGTAATCCCATTACATCAGTGCTTTATTCATATTCCTTATTCCGAAGCCGCTTAAAATACGATGCTCAATATAAGTATGCACAGGCATCTGTCTGTGACTGCAGGCTAAATAAATCATTATGAGAATTTAACATATCCTGGACGATTCTAGCAAGGCCAGTCCAAACAATAGCTTTACGTAGAAGATGGCTTAGTTTATTCCTGAAAGAGTCTTTCGGGGAATCTCTACCACATTTGGGTTTGATTGGATTAGATTGTGTTTTTATGTAAAATTATGTATTTGCTACTAGTCAACTAATTGAAAGGTTGAAAAGGAAAGGTGTGGAAACTTTTCAACATTTTTATTCCTGTAAAAATTTGACATTACAGTATATTTTATATGTAAAAATCAATGAAATGTCTTAGTTAAATGTACAGTATGTAGATGTAATGATTGTAATGTAATATTAATAAGGAATGGAATGCAGATTCAATCTAAGTTCTTTAAACTGAGACATTTCTCAGCTAAGAAAACATAACAAAATAAAGCTACAATGCAGGCCTAATATAAGGATAATAATCATTGGCTGTTTTCTATGAAAAATGTTACCTAAAAACTTTCCTTTTTCCTCCATCTATCAATGTGGAAAAGAAAGAAGCATATAAAGAGAAATCATGACAAGTTAACAAATGGTGGTGGAACGAGGTAGAAAAAAAGAAACAAACTGTCAGCTGTGAATGGCATTAATCTGGCAAATTAGTTTCGGGGTCAGGGTCCTGTCCAGGCTGCTTTGTGTTGTATGACCAGGGATCGTCATGCCTCTGGAACCAAAATCAGACAGAACAATAGAAGAGAAAGAAATCAGAAAGCAATTTTACTAAACGCTGCCACTGTGTGCAAGGATGTGTGATGCTTGTGTGTTTTAAATGAAGTGACTTTATCAAGCATACTGATGCGTGTGTGTGTGTGTGTGTGTGTGTGTGTGTGTGTGTGTGTGTGTGTGTGTGTGTGTGTGTGTGTGTGTGCGTGTGTGTGTGTGCGTGTGCGTGTGTGTGTGCGTGTGTGTGTGTGCGTGTGCGTGTGGATACTAACAAATATAGTGCATTCAGTCAGCCCCAAAATAGACTTAGACCTTTACTGACACTTCATAAAGTGAGAAGAAAAAGACACACAGACAGACAGATGGACAGATAGAGTGCACCGTGTACCCCTGTAACTACTGCCATTGAGCATTAGATATCAATTAGAGATGACACTGAACCTTAATTTAAAAAATCAAGATAAACAATATTTAGAGCATGTAAATTTTACAAAATGAATAAATTATTTACAATAAAATATTTCATAGTGTAACTTTCAGTAGGATTTATTTCATGAATCGGTAGGATTCATGGCTTCTACCTGCGAGCTTGCAAACGCTAATTCAACCTGGCAGCCAGGGGACCAGCAGAGGAGACTTTCTCAGCCTCCATGAGTAATTGGTGACCTCTGAACTTTAGCACACATGGGGGACTCAGGGAGAGAGAGAGAGAGAGAGAGAGAGAGGGAGAGGAGGAGGAGGACAATTGTAGGGGATGTTGGTTCACTACCATCTCTATAGCTGAATGTATATACATATACAGTATAACTGCATTAAAAATACAGCAAGCATGTATTATGCACACAAAAATAAAACAAACCAAAATTTTGGACCATGTTAGAAATAGAGGTGGATTGAGGTACCTGAAGAATTTTAAACATGGTTTTGAAATTCCAAATTAATAATGCAGGGTGAAAAACTTTAAGGGCTGGGACTCCTTTGTTTTGTTGTGTTTTGTTCATAAATTGTTCTTGTTATTTTTGCCTAATTTAAATGATTTTCTGATTAGATTGAAGTCATTTTTAAAGATTAAAGATTGTTTATTGCTATTTTAAATCTATTTTACTTTTTCTTTTTTTTAATTCTAATAATTGCTTATCTGGATCATGGTACCACAGTAAACAAGGTCATGCTAAGTAACTCTTTCCTACTTGATTCACTTAATAGCATTTTGATAGAGGCACTTTATTGCTCAAATTAGATCACGGATAAAGAGTCAACTGTATTATTATTTATTTTAAACAAACATTACTTAAACCTCTTGACCTACACATGCAATAGCTTGTGCCTTTATCTCCTGTATTCATAGCAAGGTGTCTGACTGCTTTTTTTTTTTTATCTGTACACTGGCTGCACTGTTCATATTCAGTTGCATACACTACCCTAAATGTGGAGCTGAATGGAGTGTGTATGACAGGAACCATGTCTCTGTCTGTCAGCCCTCAACATAAGCATATTAGCTCTGCTCTGTCTGCTTCGAGCTGCTCGCAGAGCACTATTCCTGCACTGTTGTTTTCTCCTGTACGAATCAATTTGTCTCCACTCACAGAAAATAATTGCAAAGCAAACAAATTATCCATGGCACATTGAGCACACCTCATTGTTGAGAGCGAGTAAAAGAGGCAAAAAGAAAGAGATGAAGAAAGAAGAGATACGTTTAAAAAATACTTGTATTATTATTATTATTATTATTATTATTATTACAATAATAATTCAAATAAATCCCATTCTTCAGTTAAACATTTCAGTCTTCATTTAGAAATGTGTACTGGTCAGCACTGCACTGATTTTATCTGTGCCTATTGCTTTGCTTTTTTATAGTAGCGATTGTACTGTCTTGCTCTCTGTTTGTGCACATGCACTTTATGTACTCCTGTGTTGTAGATTATTCTAATTATGAGCAGTTTCAGGTAGTTTTGGGGAACGTTATTTAATTTCACTGTGTACAGTAACAGCTGTACTGTATATGGTTAAAATGACAAAAAAAATGTAATTTGACTTGACTTCATCATCAAAAACAAATGTAAAAATACTTAATATTAAATAAATATTATAATATAGTAATATATAACTGTAACATAATACACTTATTTTTTAGGCTAAGACAATTCAGTGCATAGCTATCCAAGAGAAATATTCACATGGCATTGCACACTAGTATAACACATTGACATTCTAGGCAGCTCAGTATACAAGAAAACAAGTGCAAAAACTAATACTATAAAAAAAACAATAAAACAGATATTTCTCTATCTGAATAGAGAATATTCTGAATATTATCTATCTCTATCTGCCCGCGACCCTGAA
The DNA here is from genome assembly GCA_013621035.1 of Clarias magur. NCBI lineage: Eukaryota > Metazoa > Chordata > Actinopteri > Siluriformes > Clariidae > Clarias > Clarias magur. Next base: position 1,286,845 of record QNUK01000109.1, on the reverse strand, counting down.
TACAGGATAAAGCAGTATAGACAATGAGTGAGTGAGTGATTTCTCTATCTGCTTTTGAAAACTACAATATTTGGGAAAGGGAAGTAGTGGTTAACACTGTGGCCTCACATATTCAGGGTCGAGGGGTCGGGTCCCGCCTTCGGGTCTGTTTGTGTGGAGTTTGCATGTTCTCTCCTTGTTTTGTGTGTTTCCTCCATGTGGCTCAGTTTCATACCACAGTCTAAAGACATGCAGAATGGACTAATTGGCGTTCACAAATTGCCTGTGATGTGTTAGTGTTCATGTGTGCTTGTGGCCTGCAATGAACTGGTACCTCGTCCACAGTGTATACGTATACCCCATCTTGTGCCCTGAGTCCCCTAGGATAGACTCCAGGTTTCCCACGAGTGAGTGAGAGCATTTGAAACTGTCATAAGCAAATGTATCATAAAGTTTCCAAAGTGGTTGCATATAATACATTTTTAATCAATAATGCCTTACATGAAGAATGGGACAGAGAATAGGATGTAATCACCTCATGTTGCACAATTTTTAAACATATACTGTATATGTATAAGTATGGGTGAAATTGAGAACAGGATCGTGACCCCTTAAAAATCACTTGATGTAGCTACTAATGCATGCTGAGAAATTCCGAGATGATTACGTAATCTTCTTGCTAATGTCCATTTTCAAGTATGGAGAAGTCACTTACACAGAAACTATGCATTACAAACTTACATATGCATACCATCAAAAAAACATTCCCTCTGGGTACACACTGGTTCAAAGCCAAGTTGATAGACAGGCAGTATAATTAAGACCTAAATACATTCAAGGGTAAGTTGAACACCACTCAAGAGCTTTTAAAGTAAATCTGGCTGCACTTATTATGGCAGATCATTACCTAACATATCAATGCAAACACACATATTTCAGACACAGGCTGTTGTTTAAGTGAAGGTTGCTACTGGGAATATACAATTCATACCATATTGCGTTACAAGATCAGAAAAACTTACTATATGGTGATTTTTATGATTCTATTATATATAGTATGTACCTTTACGTATCAAATGTGCACTATATTTTCTATTGTTAATTTAACTTTGTCATTTTAATAAAAAATAATGTATATTAATGTATATTAATTATTCAAATAATGAATAAATAAAAAATCCTTGAGATACAAGCATTTACACCCTGAAAGGTACACTGTAGTGTCTGAGAATCTGAGAAAGGATAGATTAATAAACCTTTCTGTTAACAAATTTTAACGTAACTAAATACTAAGCCTGATTAACCATATAATGTGTTCTAAAATGGTACAAATACAGACAAATACTTACTCACTCACTGGAGCCTATCCCATGGGATTTGGGGCACTAGGCGGAGTATACCCTGGACATGGTGCAAATCCACACCCACACACAAACTCACACACTAAATGCAATTTGAAAAATGCCAAAAGGCCTAATCTGAATGTCTCCAGACTATGGGAGGAAACCGGAGTACCTTTTAGAAAGAATCCAAGAAAGCCTCAAGTTGATATTTGATGTATACCTCAGGACTGGGATCCCACAGAAAATTTACACACTGCGCTAACAGCAATGACATTTCTTCTTCAGAATTGATCCTATGTTCCCCATTGTTTTTAGTGTAATAAAGACTACACACACACATGCACACACACACACACACACACACACACACACACACACACACACACACACACACACACACACACACACACACACACACACACACATACAAACACACACACAAAAGCATTATTCTGGGTAAGAACATACTTGGCCCATTTTGGGTTTACATCAAAATACAGATACAAATATCGGGATACATAATATTACATTGTTACGTTGCATTAACAAATGGTTATAGGGTTTAAAAAATACTTTCAAGTTTAACCTGTAATCAGTTACAGGTATGTCTGGTGATTACATGGAGTAACATGCATCCTATAAGAGGGGATTAAGAGAGTAAAAACTACCTTTATTTCTCTATACAATCCCCTGCTACACTTACATATTTATCACAGCTTTTCACTAGTGCAAGGTCACAATCAAGATTGAAAGTTTACTCATTACGTTGAAACTCTGATTAACTGCCTGCTTCCCATACGAAACGATGGCCTCTCAGGAACTCCGTTAATGGCCCAAACATGTGGAAGTGGCTTGGAGTAAGGTCAGGACTGTATTGATTTATACCCCCATATACACACATATATACCTCCCCAACTTAATATCACAACCATCTGTCACTCAAAATAAGCATTTAGGACAAATGCCAACAGAATAGTCAGCCACATTGTCTTATTCATGATATGTTTAACCATCATTCAGAATTCTCAACTTCACATATTGAAAATTAATACTGAAATCCAGGAATCTTAAACAGTTCTTCCTCAGCAAATCAATTGCAGAGCACTGAAAGCACTGCAGTCAACCTATATATATATATATATATATATATATATATATATATATATATATATGTATATATATATATATATATATATATATATATATATATATATATATTGTTTTTTTTTTTTTTTTTTTTACTCAGCATTTTGGTGTAAATGTAGAACAGATAACCACATACAGTGCTACACTTACAGAGTTTATTTGATGTGAAATGGTATATATGACACTGATAGGCCTTATTTTATACACTGAAAAAGCAGACATCCTGTCAAGTGTTTATTACCACACTGCCTGCAGGTCCTTCAAGGGCATTTTGGCTAGTCAAGGTTTCTTAGCTTTCTTCAGGAGGGATTTTCTTTTGTGTTGTAGCAATCTACATTCGGCTTTTAGAATTGTTTTCATAGCCGTACATGTGGATTTTGAATCATTACTGTATGTAAACCTTATTACAGATCGGACCCAAAGTAGACACTGGTAATAGTTTGAACACCAAGTATAAAGTATGATTAGACATTTTAGGTCCAATAGGGCACAGTCACAAAATTTACAACAACAACAACAACAAAAAAGTTAGACCCGAGACATAATGTAGAGTTCAAGTACAAATGTTTGACCTAATGTCTTTATTGTATGCTTCACTCATAGAAAAAAAAGTTATTTGATAGGCTTTGGTAAGTAAAGGGTTCTAAGCTTCCTAAAAAAATATATTTTTTAAAAACATATGCATATGGAACATCCCCAGAAGGAGAATACATTATACAAACCATTTTTTTTCCATAGAGGGTCAAAATGAAGCACACTTTATGGTGCAATGTTTAGCTAATTTAAGTTGTATTCTTTTAGACATAATGATGTGTCTTTTCCTCAGAAATGCAAATTTCTAATTTGTTTTTAGACACAACACTGTTATTATCTAATAAAAAAGGTGTAACGCCAAAACAAAAAGATTACAATTAAACCTAATTCAGGTTTACTGTGAGATATGTTGGGTCCTTTGACCATGTGGCAGCTTATTTATCTATTGTAAGGCAACCACCAAATAGATCAAAATTCTTTGAGACATCACCATGAAGCCAACCATACAAATATCTTTTTTTTTTTTCCATAGCTATACATTGGGATTAAAACTTATGTGCATTTGGTAACAATTGCATTAAGTGACACGTGCATGTGCATTAGGTGACAACCATAATATTGAGCCAAATATTTATGACTAAATATTACTACAAGACTCCATATTGGAATTTAGTGTTTTAATGGTATTACTCAGGGTGAAGAAAAATAGTTATTTGTGCACCTATTTGTGCATTTCAGTCTTGTAGGAAATAAACTTGCAGGCTACACATAAATTAAAAAATTCTAAAAACAAAGTAGTAGTCACATGCCAACACCACTGGCCACACGTTAGTGGGCTACTTTTGGTCGTGTGTAACATTTATATTTTGTAATACAATGCTGTATATTGTATACATAGTTATATGATTTATGGGGGATAATATTAGAATATAATAGACACAGGAACATGGGAAGTGTGGTAAAACACATATGAGGAATCATGGAAAACAAGAAGTGGTAATGCCCTGTGTGCTGGATTTGTGCCCACGTTAAGAGCTAGAGCTTTGCTGACATCTTGTGCTGATATTATGACATGTAAATATACTGTACAGTAAGTAGACACTTGAAAATTTCAAGCTAACAGCAACATTTTAATACACACTGTGCAAATATCTAATACAACTACAATGGCCATAAGAAAAATATATATTCTTGCATATACTCAATACAGGGCATAGAACTTTTAATAATTGGACAAAAAAAAATATTCTGATAGCAGTACATTTGCTAGACCCAAAAGACCCAACTTTAATTAGACATTTAGACACAATGCAGGTTTTATGTACCTACAGAGGTTAGATAGGAAATAATGATGAAGATTAGACCAAGTTTAGACCTCAGAAGAAGATATAAAATCCATTGTAAATCTTGTGTTAACCTTTGTAAGTTTATCTAAGAAAGAAAATGTAGTATGGGGATCTCCTTTTGAGAGATTAAACCCAACAAAATCCTAAATGACTATGATTAGGTCAAATGGGAATATTGATTAAAATTAGTTTCAGTGTAGACTTCAGGTACACATTCAGGATCCATCTTAAACCCTTGTTATAGGGATTTGTTATGGAAAAAATAGTTTACAGATTAAATTTAAAAAATAATCCAGGGGTCTGAACTGATTAGAAACGAATTAGACCAACAAATTAGTGTAGACATAGAGTTATATACTTTACATAGACCCAACAGAATTAGGCAGCAGAGTAGACCTATTATAGAACTCACATACAGATTAGACCCAATATACAGTATAGATTAAACCCATCATAGAGCTCATATACAGATTACATCCTATGCAGATCTCAGCAACAGATGTGATCTAAATGTATTAAGATATATGCATAAATGACTACAGTTACAGATTTTATTTGAAGTAAAAATTGGATACATGACATTGAAAGGCCTTATTTTTGAACACTGAAAAAAGCACATAACCTATTACATGTTGTTTGTTGTAGTAAAAATAAAACATATACTGTATTCTTTGGTTGGTCAGGCTTTCTAACAAAAATAAATCCTGGGTTCTAGGGTTCAGAATAAAATTGTACAATTTAACAAGTCTTAACAATTGGGCTAGACACAGCATAGTGGTAAATGTGCATTTATATTTTTACTGCATTTGACCCAATGTACAATGTTATTAGACTTAATTTGCAGATCAGTCCCAAAGTAGACCCAAATTGGTTACAGACTTGATAGCCATTGTTGAGTTCTGGTCCAAAGATTGTATCCAAAATATGTCACAGAGATCTGAACAAAAAAAGACCTGGTAAGCCCCAGTACAATTGAAATTTAGACCTAATGTGTTGAGTGCTTAAAGACTTTGGTTAATAAAGGAATATTTTATAAGGAATATATATATATATATATATATATATATATATATATATATATATATATTGTATACAAGTTCTCTACTGAATGAAATAAAACAGATTTTCACACCCTAACTTAATTATTCCAGTCCATTTCCAATTGCAGGTCATGTGCTTTGAAAGAAAACAGATGATACCGTGGCTTGATTCCAATGAAACTCCAGGGCTCTATTAAAATTAAATAGGTTTTGGCATAATGTGCCTGCACATAAAAAGCCTGCATGACAAAACAAATATATATTTTACCCTAGCCAAGCAATGGTCTAGCTGCCATCCATTATTGAAACAAGCTGTTATTAGAATTTTTCATATGGGTTTCGTGATCTCTGCTTTAAACAGAATATCAAGTTGTGAGGTATAGTGCCAAAACAAATCCTAGATACCTAACGTAAGTGTTAGATCTTTATAAACAATCCATTACAGCCCCGCTTTATTTTAAGAATGGGATGAAGACTATAGATTTCAAATCTTCCTGACAATAACTGAAATCTAAGGTGCATTCATTTACATACAGGAGGCATTTATGGTAATAAGGGACAATGCAAGGGTGCTAATAGTTCCGCAGAAGCCATGTGGGTGAGGATGATCCCATCTGACTAAAGTATGCCCACCACCAAGGCTTCTCATTCCTATCTTCTCCATTCTCTCCATGATCTGGTTCATTGTGCTGCTCAAACACATTAAAAGGGTCAAAGCGCTCATAATTATCCAACTCAGGGATGGATAAATAGTCATGGTCAGGTTCTACTGGCTCCTTGTTTAGCACAAAGTCCACACGGCCTGACTTCTGCATGGTGTGAGGCAGCTTGATCCGCTTCACCACTTTAGAATAACCAGGAGCTGTGACAGTTACAATGTGGACACCTGGAATCAGCAATCTCCAATAGTCACCATCTTCAGCTACGGAAAAAAACCGATCAGGCAAAAAGTAAATGGGGTAATCATATTTATTCACCATTTGTGACCTGCAGTTATATGTTTACTGCTTGTATTTTCTTTAATAATTTGCGGAAGTGTTCCAATGTATTTGTGTGTGTGTGTGTGTGTGTGTGTGTGTGTGTGTGTGTGTGTGTGTGTGTGTGTGTGTGTAGCTATCAGTTGTCATAAAATGAGTGTACAGTATTTCATGGCATATTTATATAATACCTAAAATACTCAAAGAACTGAAACCTTTAAAATGTAAATGTGCACAATTTTAAATATGCAATAAAAACAAATGAATTACTTAATTAATTAATTGATTAATTAATTAAAAATAAGCATTAAACACACTATTTATAGGGATAAATATAAAATAACTTTCATTGTGGTGATATGACAAAATATGATAAATATATAGTAAACAACAATATGTGATGTACAAAGCCTATATTCGCTTTGAGTATTCCCTTGAATATATAATTTTTTAATGTCGTTATTACCTGTTGTGATGTCATGGCGTATTCCTCTAACTGATATAAGGGCACCTTTAATCCCGTTCCCATCTTTGTCTTTCACAACACCCTTTATTCCTCTGTGGACCTGCAGCGCAAAATCAAAAACTTTTCAGTGTTACATAATATTCCCATATTTTAAGGGGCCATTTATTAAAATATTAGTGAAAAAGTACAGAAACAAGAAGTGAATTACATTTTATTTGCAAATGTAAAAAAAAAAAAAAAAAGTCTGTCTTGTACAATGGAAGTAATGATTTGGTTATGCTGCCATCTTGTGGTTTTTATGTGCACTCCAGGGGGATTCTTAATAGTTGTTCATTAAAATAAAAGTTAGTTCATTTTTTTAATGGTCTATCTGTACTTAATTTAAAACAAAGTAGCCATAAGCAGTAGTCTATGGTAATCTGCAGATATTTACTTTCTTCACTGAACATTTCTCATATGCAGAAATTCATTACACAGTTTTCAGAGTTTTCCTCGTGTTTATGACTACAGTATAATACACTTTAGACGTCCTTCTTTATTCAATATCAATTTTCATAAAACAAAATATGCATTGTTAATTCATACAGTATCAAAAAGGCCTAACTATTTGTCACACTGAAAATTTCAAATGCATTTGTTTCATTAATTGTTTATTGAGTAAACTGATAAATCAATTTTGATACCATTAATATCTTAAAAGTCATACTGTAGAGTGTAAACTCACAGACTCCATGAAACTGAGCAGAGGTTCCTTGTTCCTCAGCCACTCTGGGTAAAGCTCTTCCTCAGCAGGGAACTTATCACAGCCAAGCTCCACCGTCAGCTCCAAACAATTACTGTGCAGGTAATTAAAGTCTGACATGCCTGACAGACAAACATAGATTGTGAGTAAATAATGCAACAACTGGGAATGTGCTTTTAAAATCAATGACAGGGTTGTGTGATGCAGCCTCTTACCACCCCAAAGTTACAGTGTGAGAGGATCATACAGAAAAATGAGCCTGATATAAAAACTACACCAATAGCAACCAGAACAAGCATACTTTGAAGAGCTTCCCGACCCAGTGATTCCTGACCAAGTGTGTGTGCATTATTCACTAGTAACTGCTGAATTCTATAGACATAATAGGTGCACCGAGCATGCTGTTTCCGTAAATACACAACAATATTTTTAACTGCTGGTCATGAAATAGAGATAATGGTATTTCAAAGGAAATTAAAATGTTATAATTGAGGCCTAATGATGACTGATAAATGAAAAATAATAATTGTTGGCAGTAATAAATTATGGAGCTCTACACCACTTGCCCCTGTAGATGAGATGCCACTGCTCTTTATCCCACACTTCCTTCACCCCTTCATTACCTCCAGCAAAGCTGTACCACTGAGCTCCGTTGATGATGCCTCCTTTATTGGCAAATAAGCCCCCACATCTGTCTGTCTTGTTGCTGGCCATTGTCGGATGAGCATCTGCATAGGTCCTGGCCAATTGCTTAAATACCTTCACACACACACATGCATGCACACATGCCCACACACATGTGCACATATACACACGTACACACAAAAAGCCATTTTCTATCCTTATACATTTTTCAAAATGTTGTTATAATTGTTATTATTATTATTATTATTATTATTATTATAAACAACCCAAACCTGCTCATCAGGTGTGGGAGAGAACATTTTTTCCTCCTCAGGGTGTCTTGAGAAATCAAAGGGATACGAGATGACAAGCTCTCCCCCGTGCAGACTGGCAGAGATAACAAATGGAATGGACCTGATCCATTTCATCACAGCGTAGGTTTCCGGAGCTACCTGGAAAGAATGGAAGTATCTGGTTAAACCTGGATATACTTGTACATGGTACATGGCTCACAATGTGTGTTCAAGCAGGTAAAACACTGTACTGATGTTTATCACTTCACTTTAGGGCTAAGAAAGGCCATTTTAGTCTTACGCATAAAATAAAAATGTGATTTTACCAAATGTTTATTTCAAAATAGATTTTCAATGGCAGTAACTTAATGAAACATCAAGTTTCTGGTACTCCTTAATCACCTTATTAACCCAGTAGGAGTCAGGGATCGTGAGGTGGTCGGTGCGAAAACGGATGAAGCGTCGTCGGTTGTAGAAAATGGATGTCAGGTCTGGGAAGTTGCGATTCAGGTCAATGTTCTGAGCGTTGGCTCTGCCACTGATCCAACCATTATAAATGTGACCCTAAATATTTCACACAATCAAGGCAAAATGTTATGGACAATGTTATATACCTGAATTCAGACCATGCCCTTTACACAATGAAATGAAGTGTGATTGTGGAACTGTAAAAGAGGGGGGGAGAACTCTGAGTCCTCAACAGCTTCTGCTTTGATTGCCATATCCACTAGGCTCTTGGGTCTGAATTCTTAAATTTTTAGTAGAAGGGGAAGTCTTGGATGTAGAATTGTCATCTCTCGTGACAAGAGAGAAAATGGTAACAGAAAGCTAACTTGGAAGAAAATGGGGCTTCTGGTGAGTTCAAATTTCAGTTATTTCATAACACATCTGCTAAAAGATGCATTAACTCTCCTCGTTTCACCAAGAGAGTGCTTGCACCCTTTAGCAGATGTGCTTCATAATTGGATTGTGCTTTAATTAACTTCACTGACTGACAATAACTTTTGATACTGGGAAGAGGACAGACTGCATTTTTATGTATCACAAACCAACATGCAAGAAGTAATTCTGGCAGAACAAGCAGGAAACTTGGCTCACAGTGAGAGAATGGGGGAAAAAGAGAGAGAGGTACAAACAGACTGAACTTTACTATGCACATAAAACAGACTTGAACATGTTCACAGAACTGGGTTTTCCGAGAAACATAAACAAGACAAAACAAGAAGATGAAGAAAGAAAAGAAAGATAGATCAACACGGTTTAGCCATTTCATTTTAAATTATATGTGCCAATGACGGTTAATTTCATTACCCGTGCATAATTGTTTTCATTAGCCAAGGATTTTTGATTTTAGTCTACTTAAGGACTTAGTTTAAAAGTCTATTCACACGGACCTTCAAGTTAATCTAAAAACAACATTAATGAGAAATTAAGCAAACTGTTAATTGTGGCTAATAAATGTACATAAAGGAAAGCTACTTTTACATGTACAACTATGAACTAAGCATAATAACATCAGGCAAATTAGTGAAAATCCAATATTTAGCATGCAGGCACTAGCTTGGGGATTTCACAGTGCATTGTTGTACTATGTTATTGTGTTTTGCATTCCTTTATGGATCTTAAACAAAGCCGTGCTGATCATTCCGGTGAATGAGGAGTTCATGCGGAGGGTTATGTAGTATTGGTGACCTCTTCCGGTGCTTGGTGTTTTAGAGATTGTGGATAGTATGCCCAAAAAAAGGGGAGACTAGCTGAGTCACGGCACACACAGAGAGGGATATTTACTTCTGGGTTGGTGTTTTCAGGGTCGTTGTTATCGTCTACCTCAGAGGAAGCAAGCTCATAACCGTCGGGATTCATGGAGGGCAGCAGGTGGATGCGTGTGTTGTTGATGAGGCTCTGGATGCGCTCATTGCCCAGCAAGTATTCGGAGCACAGATACTGAGCCATGTAGATGAGCAGCTGCCGGCCCAAAACTTCGTTCCCGTGCATGTTGCCAATCAGCTTAATCTCTGGCTCCACTATATAATGGATAATGCAGATAATGAGAAGAGAAAGCATTCTGTTCAGCCTGTTAATTAAAATGTGTTCTGTCCATCAAAAATATGAAGATATTAATTCCATACTCTATGACTGATTTTTTTAAAAAATGTAAATTATTTTCTACAATAAATAGTGCTCAACTCAGGGTCTCTAATAACCATTCAAAAATACATTTTAAAATAATTGAAATTATAGATGTGGTTTAGAGTAACAAAGTAAAAACACAAATCACCAAAATTACTGGATGGACTTTCAATATTATAAAAAATATATAAAAAATTTTATTAAACTAAACAATATTATTATCTGACTTGCAGTTGTTCTAATGTTCTAATATGCAAAACTTCAAACTTTGCCATCTTATATATTGTACATACTGCTAGTAGCTGATGAAGAGAAGGCACATTATACTGCATTTTTTCAGAGTACCTGTAAATTCTATTGCTATCAAATAAAAAAACATGTTAAGATAGCCAATAGCATGATGACTAAAGCATGAGGGTTAATTCATCTTAGGTTTTAGTATAATAAATAAACGATTTAACAGCTATAGAGGGATTTTGAGGGGACATGCAGTAGTAGTGGACGATATAACAGTAGTGATGGATGCATGATAAAATATTTGTGCAAAAATGTGTAGACATAAATACTGTATGGACACTACTTTGTGCTTTTATGTGGGCCAGAAGGGGGCAGACCAAACGTGAAAGTCATAACTGCTTCCTCAATGTATTGTTTCAGCTTGTACTGACAATAGAAGAAGGTAGGTTGTGCTCACGTAGCTCATGTTGTCCAGGATTACTGGAGAACTCAATGACCAGCAGTTCCTTGCCTTCCACACTACGGCCAATGCTATAGGTTCGAGAGATCTGAGGACATTTGGCTGCAGTTTTCTTTAGTATGTTGAACATTTGAGCATTAGTGTGGTATGTGAACTGAAGAATCGTTCCCTGAGTCCCATCTGAGATGCTGGACAGGGCAACATTTTGCCTGGCTGGAAGGAGAAAACATGTAAACAAAGAAAGTGAGATAAGATATGTGACATATGACTCCCACAGGGCTCGCAGTCCCTTCATACTGACACAAGCTTGGGCTCAGTGTGTTATAGCAGTACTGCTCATATTCTAATGTTTATTTGATTAAACGTACAGTGTGTATCAAAAATAATCCCCCCCCCCACCCCACCTTACAAATAAACAAATAAAAAAAGACTTTGATAAGTAGTGGTCACTGTTTGCATGTGACAACAATATCCATTGACAACAATAATAAAATTCTCCACACATACTGTATGATTTGTATGGGGGGTTGCAAGAAAAAAGGGATGGATAGAGCTTATGGATAGTGCAAAATACCATCAAATTTAGTCATACCATCAATTTGAATGATTATCATTTTTAGGAGGGGGGGGTCATCCTTTTCCATATCAGCGATTTTTCAGACATGTTGGGTATTAAAAGTTGTACTGAGTAGTACAGATGGATAAAACAAAAAGTCGGTCCACTGTAATTGACCATAGTATTTAATTAGAGCACAATCTTGAACAATTGCATTGATTGATTTTTTTTTATTGTAAAATAATTCTTACCGCATTCATAGATTAATCAGCTTTCCCAGTTCCCAAGTGCAAGTACAACCTGGAACATTCTCTAAAACTGTTACTATTTTTACATCATGCAATCCCAAAAAGAAGCTATTGCCATTTTAAAAAAGCTTTGCACACTTTCTGAAATCATTAAAAATAGAGCTTTCCCAGGGAAATAATTGCACAAGGTAGGGTAAACCCTACTCTGAATAGGGTTCCAATCCATTGCAGGGTACAAGCGCGCGCGCACACACACACACACACACACACACACACACACACACACACACACACACACACACACACACACACAATTCAAGCAACAAAAGGAATTTGAAAATGCCAATAAACCTACACTGCATGTAGGACTGTGAGAGAAAAGCAAATTTAAACCCCCAAGCCTGGAGGTGCAATGTGACAGTGCAAACCACTAAGGCACAATGCCACGTTGTTATGCAATATTAAAAAACACTATTATAATGAAAAATGTTGTCATCGTTACAAAATTGTTGGATAAAGGGTAAAACTAGGATGAGGTGTCATTAAACAATTATACATTTTGGAGTAGTAACATCAGCACACCTCTCCATAAATTATTTAATTAGTTTCCTATAACAATACTTTGTATATACAGTACTACAGTTCCTTACATTAACGGTATGTATTGCACACAATGTATTTCCAAAAAGTTTTTAATCCTTTCGTAAGGATTACCTTTGACTTCAGATAGCGGGTCATGGCAGCCCTCTTCCTCAGCTGCAAAGAAACGGTCACAGTCCATGAAGTAGGGCCAGGCCATGCTGATGGCCTCAAAGGCATGGACACAGTCCCTCTTTACTGCCTCACATGAACTGCGACACGGTTTAACTCTGGCATTGTTCTGACACCGTGGAGCAAGCACAGAGCATCCCAGCAAGCGTAGCTCGGGCAAGCACTCACCCCCCAGCAGGCCATGTAGCACATTAAGTAAGAGATATTCATTGCTCTGCTCAGCCTCCTGTCGCGTCTGCTGCCCGATGAGGTTGGGGTAGACAGCCTGCTTGTAAGGAACATCCTGGCAGGAGCTCAGCACCATGTCTGTGCACTGCACTGAGGACAAAACACATAGTGAGATATGAACATAAATTGGGTTATTGAGTATTTTATTTTTATATGTAGTGGAATAACGACAATGTAACACTATAAAATAGGATAAAATAAATGCAAAGTCATCCAAAACTGTAGTTTAACCTCTTGAGTGGTTTACCAGCAAAGCATTTGGAAATTAGGAGATTATTCAGTCATATAGGAGAAATAAGTGTACAGTCTGAGAAAACTGTAGAGATGGCAAGTTCACAAAAGAGAAAACATGAAAAACTACACAAACACTTGCCTACTTTTCTTGATCATATGTATTCTCATGTTTATATACTGTGTGTGCGTGCGTCCGTGCTACAATACCTGTTTTGCTGATTAATATTGAGAGCTATTTAGATAATGATGCTACTGTACATGAACACTCTTTACTTGATACAAACACTTCCTCTTTGATATAAAGGGGTATGACTTTCTAATATGAAATGTATTTTAACATATCATGTATACATCATAACACAAATAACTTTGCAAATTTAAATAGATCAGGTCTTATTAAAACTCGGTTTGAGCAACCATGAGCCCCCTCACTGGCTTTGTCTCATTTACATGTCTTACCATTAACCTGGCAAACTCAAATCACCCTTAGGCCCACGGTTATCTCTAATCTCTCTCTCCCCCTCTCTCTCTCTCTCTCTCTCTCCCTTACTCACTCACTCTCCTCTTGGCCTGTGTGTACACATGTCACATCACATTGTCTAATGTTTTCTGCCTTACAGCTTCCAGGCAAAAAGCCATGACCTCCATTTAACCCTGTACAGAAATCCTACAGTATGTTCCAAACATTCCCACCTCTTCATTTATTTTAAAGTAAATTTAGTTTTCACAGAATAAACATCTGAAAAAATATTTGATAGTGCCAATAAGAGTAAATCACTTACGTTCCTCTTTTACTGGCTCATTGCATCTTCCTGTAAAACATAATGAAAATCAATGTTAGTCACAGCGAACTTTGGAAAGTTCACTACAAGTACAAACTGCTACGCCAGGAATGGTCATGTCTCCAGTAATGTTTTAGTAAGTTTCAGTGATTTACAACAGAACAGGCAGGTTTGGACAATTACACTGTGACCAAATCGAGCTCATCCTAACATACAACATACATTTCTCCTGGCAAACTTACAGTAAATAAATTATGGAAAGAGAACATGCTTTATTTTTTTTCCATGATATGAGATATAAAACTTCTTACTACCATGCATTTTACCATACTACCCTTTAATAGTAGTATTACCCTTTAATACTAGCTAATTAAAGGGTTTTATGCAAGGTAAGGTGATCTAAAATAAATCCTTATGCTATCTGTTAAGTAAGAAATCAAACATTTTAGGGAGGTTGGAGGATGTTATAGGGAGAAAATCTATGAGTATTGACTATCTTCCAGTAGCAGTACATACTGAAGAGTCTTTTGTTCATCTCATATGACATCAAGTGTCATTCATTTCTTATACAATCTCACTGTAAAGAACAAGGCAACAGAATTTAAATTTAGTGTTTAATGTTGTGGAGTGTCATTTATGCTTTATGTCAACTATAAAGAGACAGCCTCTAACCTTTTTATTACTTTTTGTTAACGTTACAGTAAGAATAAGCAATAAGCCAAAATATTTTCCTGTACTGTAAGGCTTAAAACTATAGCTTAATGCTACATAAAATACTGTAACACATGTTAGAAGAAATATTGTTTGTTTTTAATCTGATTATGTATGTGAATGTCTTCCATTCAAGTGGAAGTTCTGAGTTACACTTACGATAATGAAATTATATCTTACACTTCACTGTGTAAGTTAGGATAATAAATTTGTGAGTTACACTTCACTGTGTAAATTATGATGATGAAGTTGGAAGTTACATTTCCATGTGTAAGTTACGATAATGAAGTTATAAGTTACACTTCCCTGTGTAAATTACGATGATTTAGTTATAAGTTACACTTCGCTGTGTAAGTTACGATGATGAAGTTATAAGTTACAATTCCCTGTGTAAATTACGATGATGAAGTTATAAGTTACACTTCCCTGTGTAAGTTACGATGATGAAGTTATAAGTTACACTTCACTGTGTAAGTTACGATAATGAAATTATAAGTTACACTTCACTGTGTAAACTGTGTAAGTTATGATGATGAAGTTATAAGTTACTTCACTGTGTAAATTACGATAATGAAGTTCTAAGTTACACTTCCCTGTCTAAGATACAATAATAAAGTTATGTTACATTTCACTGTGTAAATTATGATAATGAAGTTATAAGTTACACTTCACTGTGTAAGTTACGATGATGAAGTTATAAGTTACACTTCACTGTGTACATTACGATAAAGAAGTTATAAGTTATACTTCCCTGTGTAAGTTACGATAATGAAATTATAAGTTACACTTCCCTGTCTAAGATACAATAATGAAGTTATGTTACACTTCACTGTGTAAATTATGATAATGAAGTTATAAGTTACACTTCACTGTGTACGTTACGATAAAGAAGTTATAAGTTATACTTCCCTGTGTACGTTACGATAAAGAAGTTATAAGTTATACTTCCCTGTGTAAGTTACAATAATTAAATTATAAGTTACACTTCACTGTGTAAAATACAATAATGAAGTTATAAGTTACACTTCACTGTGTAAATTACGATAATGAAGTTATAAGTTACACTTCCCTGTGTAACTTACAATAATGAAGTTATAAGTTACACTTCCCTGTCTAAGATACGATAATGAAGTTATAAGTTACACTTCCCTGTCTAAGATACGATAATGAAGTTATAAGTTACACTTCCCTGTGTAAGTTACAATAATGAAGTTACAGTATATATTACACTTCCCTTTGTAAGTTACGAATGGTTTTACAGAACACTTCAAGCACAGTATAATCATGAATGGGTCAAATGTTTTAAAGAATGAGGTGGCTCAGGGCCACACATTCCATTGAACCTTCTGCCCGGTCTTTGAAATTCAATGGATAACTTGTCGCCAGTGCATCTATCTATAGGAACTGTACACACCATTATTCTCAAACACCACTTGCCCGTTACTGCCACATCCCCAAACAGCCCTGATCTCACTACAATCAATTTCCACATGTCATGTTCGGGCCATTAAAGGAGTTCCTGGGAGGCCAGGGTTTCAGACATGAAGCTGGCAGTCCGGTCATGGCTGTGGCATACTGAGAAAACATTCTACCTTGGTGGAATCCAAGCATAAGTGAAATGCTGATATGTGTGCATTAGTGTTGCAGGGAATTATAAAGCAAAATAACGGTAGATTTCATTCTTAGTTTTACCTGTGCCCAGTTATTAAGCACAATAATATGTCCCCATTTGACTTGAATGCCCCCCAAACTATCCTATATGCATCTAGACTATAACAATCATTGAGGTAAACCAGGTAAAGTGCACAGTAAAAATAAGACATGCATGGGCTTTCCAGACTGTAATATATATATATATATATATATATATATATATATATATATATATATATATATATAAAGCCACGCCCCTATGAATAACTGCCTTGAACCCTTTGCACTGTTTTACACACTGTAACTGCCACTACTAAGACTCAGTAAACTTTATGGGAACCCTATAATTTTACCAGTGTTGAAAGTGGAATCAGGCTGCCATGCGCTGTGTAAAGCGAGATGAATTACTAATTGGACTATAAAGTTTTGGAATAAAGACACCCAAAGAAAAGGGTAAACATGACCTCTAGTCTGACCACACACTTCATTTAAAGGCACACATCTCTATTTAAAGTACATAGTACGTATGAATTAGAATGCCGGAAGTGTTGAGTAGAAATCACATCTTATACATCACCTAAATCTTTATCTCCAGGTTCGCAGGAGCGCGGTGGCGCGCACGAACCCACGGCGAGGACGCAGAGGAGCACGGTGACGCGCAGCATGCTGAAGCCGCAGTGATGTGGCTGTGTGTGCAGTGTGTGTGTGTGTGTGTGTGCAGACTCGCTTTCTCTCAAGGCCTTTGCTTTTAGGGGCGAGTCCTCATCCCCGCACAGCCACAGAAGCCCATACGATCAAATTACAGCCTACGGATTCTCCTCCTTCCCAGGCCTCCCACGCTGCACTGCACACTGCACGCTCGTGCAGCCTAATTGTACAGCAGCTGAAAGCTCGCGCTTGTACACGGAGCATGACTTGACAGAAGTAAGACTTCTATAAATAAGCACCTAAAGATGGTTAACCTATTATTTTTTAAGTCTACGCGAAGGGTTCTTAAACTGTTTTTGCCCATTATGTAAATGTGTACAACCATAATTTGGCAATTAATTATAGACGATCTTTTCTTCTTGAAAGAGCACAGTAGATTAGTCACTGAATTAAAAAAAAGTAATCTATTGTTTTTCACTTGTACCTTACAGCATAGTGAAATAATTTTGTCGCATCCAGCAGAAAGAAAGTTGGGGTCAGAGTGCAGGGTCAGTCAGGATACAGTGCCACTGGAGCAAACTGGCAACTTCACAGTGACCTTCCGATTAGTAACCTAGTAACCCACAGACTTATCCGTCTGAGTCACCACTGGCCCTATATTTCCGTTAGTTATCGAGGTTTTAACCCTAGGTTATGCCTGCCAAACTCCACCTTGAGAACCAGTAGCCTACACCTAATGCACTGTCAATAAATTAACCAGTTTCTAAAGAACACCTGACTATGTGTACATTCACTCTCACTTACTGTACAGACTAATTAAAAGGTAAATGGAAGTTTGTCTAATTACATTTCATGATGTGGTTGTGCATAACCAACTTGGTGGCTTTGATACTTCTCATTATTAAACAAACCATTTCCATGACACCTCCTGTTATACGACTTACTGTATACCACATCTATCGCTAGTATTTTTCAAAGTGATTTGTATATAATGCATTATAAAATAATACCTATCAGATCCTGGTTAAATGATAGTAGCTTTTTTTGGAAAATATTGGGGAAAAAACAGGTAATGTTTTTATAGTATTCAACTGTCCAGTTTCAGCATCTTATTTTAGATTCCTGAATTAGGTAACCGGAGTTGAACCTATTTGTCCAACATGTTGCACATTCAAAGATGTTTTCTGTTCAACACAATTTTAAGGAGTTGTTATTTGATTTAAAGAGCTGTTATTTGACACAGAGAGAGAGAGAGAGAGTCTGGGGAATTTTGGAAACATTTTTCTTTACTTTTTCTTTACTTTCTATTAGCTTAAAACATTCGGCTCATTCTATGAAAACCATAGACTGGTGTGCAATGGAATGTACATTTCTGGAATTTTCAAACCTCCCCATCAACCGCAAAGTCTCTGACAAACTGATACACCTGAAGCACTTGGCTTGTAGCTACATGGTTTTGTGGACTGTGCAGCCTCCTGTTAAAGTGGATGATAACCATATTTGTATATTTAATGGAAGGTTATGGGTTTAAATCTCAGTCTTGGCAACTCAGTGACTGTTTGCTCTTTAGTAAAACACTTGGCTGTTTAGTTCTGTGCTTGGATTGGATACTTGTTAATCACATTAGATAAAAATGTCAGCCAAATGAAAATAACTTTGGCAGCAGTCCAGATTAATAGAATTAGTACCTACATAATTGAAACAACAAGGATGATGAATATATTGATGACCATGATAATAATGATGATGATGATGACAATCAACTCAATCTGCAGAGACTGTGGTTATTATGACACAGATCACATGTGACTATGCTGCAATAACACATTCTATGTATTACCCTGTTAAAGTGCCCCTGGTAATTTACAGGAATACTGTTCTCATGTATGAACCCTAAAATAAACTTCTTCTTCAACATTATCTATTTACAGAGAAGGGTGTGTGATGTAATCACAAACAATACTCTTGACATTTCCCTTTAGTGATATAAATTAGAAACACATTGACATGGAAACTAAGCTCTGAACTCATGATTGAAATGCTGTTAAAGAATAAAACACTTGCTGGCATGCTGTTATACAGAAATAAGAAATGAGGGGGTGGTGTGATGTGACCCCATGCAATAGTTAATGTTACAGTACCACCTTACTATTAGTTATTTTCCAAAACCAGCATATAATAGTGTGTAATTTCCAGTGTATTGGCCAATTCAAATTTTTATTCATTAATGAAAACTAAACACTATACATTTTATCTATTTACTGTAATACTTATTTTTTGTGAAATATCTCAAAAACAAGTTCCTATTATTTATTTTATAGCAGCTATAAATATTACCCTGTTATAAGAAGAAAAATTGCACATTTTCATGTTACAGAGAAATTGCAATGTAACCGGTTTATATGAAAATGTCAGAGCTTAAATTAATCACCATCTGACCAACAGGTTTGAGAATTCCGTAACATAAGGTAGTGAATAAACATTAGTGTAGCATTGTGTTCTGTCTTGAAAGCTTTTCTAAATTTGTATCCTTTGTTCTTTAAGTGATGGCACCACTTTTCCAAAGGAAAGAATTTCTGCATTCTTTCCTTTCCTTCAGATTTTTCCTTTAAATTACAAACAGGTAGTGTCTTAATTTTATCCTGATCACTTACGAACACCACAAAATCTGTTGAAAAGCATAAATACCTAATTACACCATTAATGCAGTAGATATGTAGGTTAAAGTGGGGCATTGTTTAATATGTTTGACATACAGTAGCATGCAGTGTGTGTTGGCCAACATCATTCTTGCTCTCTATAGAGTGACGATTCAGCAGCTGGAGTGGTTATAGAAGGGGGAAAAATGCTGTAGCAAGGGTCCAAACACAAGAGTCCCGTTGCAATACAGTGCAGTCCTTTTAGTTTTATTGGTTTTTTTTTTTGTTTGTTTTTGTTTGATTGTTTTGTTTTTGTTTTTTGTAGTGTTTGTCCCACTTTTTCTTTTTTACACAAAATCTGAGTAAATATAAAAATGCAGTTTTTATATGATCGTTTCATTTCAGGTAAAAAGCTGTCCAAACCTGCCTGGCCCTATGTGAAAAGTAATGGCCCAATACCTAATAACTATTTGTGCCACCCTTGGCTCAACACACCGGTTTGTGATAACTGGCAATGAGTCTTTCACATTGTTGTGGAGGATCTTTTACTTCCTCTTCTTTTACCCACACTTCTTTGCAGAATTGTTCTAATTCAGCCATTTGGAGGGTTTTCAAGGATGAACAGACTTTTTAAGTTCATGCCACTACATCTCAAATGGATTTGAGGTCACTCCAAAACCTGGATAAGACTTGGATTTGACTAGGCCACTCCACAACCTTAATTTTGTTTGCTTTAAATTTTTGGGGGGTCAGTCAGGGGAGAATTTGCTGGTGTGTTTCAATAATTGTTCTGCTGCATAACCCAGGTGTGCTTAAGCTTGAGCAGACATTCTCATTCAGAATTTTCTTGTAGATCTATCAGGGCCAATGTCAGGGACTCCAAAAATTTGCCAAAAAGAAAAAAAAAAACAAAAGGAAAAACCTGAACTGGACAGAAAGATGTCATAACATCAGGAGAATTTATCCATTTCTCTCCACACAGTCTACTCAGGTGCTTGTTCAATCCCTTGTTCTTTCAAGACTGGACTACTTCAACTCACTCCTGGCACTCTCTGCACCATTCATCCTCTGCACCTGATCCAGAATGCGGCTGCACGTCTTGTTTTCAACATTTTTTAATTCTTCCAAACCACCCCACTTCTCTGCTCCCTCCACTGGCTTCCTGCCCGCATCAAATTCAAAACACTGACGCTTGCCTACAAAGCTTAAAACAGTCCAGCGCACCCTTACCGCTCAGCTCTAATCACACCCCACACTGCACCTTGTTCCTTACGATTCTCCAGCTTTGGTCCCCCCATCTTTCTGGGATCAAGGAAGACATGCATCTAGAATTGTTTCTGTTTTGGGACCTAGGAGGTGGAATGAACTTCCTCTAAATGTCCATACAGCCAAGTCACTTGCAATCTTTAAGTGATGACTAAAGACCTGACTGTTTTATAGATAAATACACACACACACACACACACACACACACACATACACACAGTAAAATTAAAAAGTAACCAGTAACCTAGTAAGCAGTTGAAGGATCTATTCAGTGATTGAAACTTTAAGGCACTTTTGTAAGCTGCTCTGGATAAGAGAGTATTCCAACTGCCTAAATGTAAATGTCGACGCCCCCAAAAAGTGAAAAAAGCAACAACAAAAAAAGCTATTTCCCTTTTCCAGCATGAGCTTATATACCTGAAAACCACCTTGTTGTTCCTCCTCATTTCTTTCTCATTCCCTTTTTCTTAATTATTTATTAGTTATCTTTCAGCTGTCTTTCGGCTGTTCTCCACAGCGAATCATCTGCCTCCATCTAACCCTATCCCCTGCATCCCCTTCTCTCACAACATCTAACGTCATATCCTCTCTCACTACGTCCATAAATCTCTTCTTTCGTCTTCTTCATATTTTAATTTATTCAGCTCCCTAATTTTTATGTTCTATACAAGCCCCTTTTCATTTCCCACCCTTCCTCTCTCAATCTCATAATTATTCACATGTAGGTTGTCTTCTCAAGCTAGCCCATGTCTTTTGCTAAGGCCTACTTAAGTTATTGTTTTTGATGGGAAATTTGGTAAGTTCCTCTTTTTCAACCAGATTTTTTGTGCCCTTTCATCAGATCAATTCATGTCACTCTAATATTTCTTCTAAACTTCTACCACAATGTATAAGTACTTTTGGTGTCTGATTTCCCCCTTATTGGCCTGTGGTGTGCCTTTTATGCTCTATGAATTACTGGAGTATAACTAAGTCCACTATTCAGCATGAATATAACATTTTGTGCTCGTAAACTGATTGTCATCTGATTCTATTATGTGTTAATTATCATGTGTATAGTATATTGCATATTTAAATGTCAAGGTTAAAAGGTCAACTTGTTAGACATATTCTATCATGCCCCTTATTATATGCTTATGCTATTATACCTGTTTTCATATGATAAAACTTTCACACACTGAAAATATGGCAGCTTATCCTGTTTTCCTCTGCACACTCTCTTTCTCTACTTTATGTCTATTATGGTACTCAAACTGATTCCTAACAATTCTGAGAAATGATTCAATAATTATTTATTTGCACCAATCACAAAAACAGGAAGTTATTCCATCTGTTAACTTTTTTTCTGCTTTGCTTTCCATGTGCTCAGCAGTTCTAGGAAGACGTTTTAGTCTTAATTTGTACCCTGAGTTAGGGAACATTTGCTTTACTTGACAAAATGTATCTTTATATAAACCTTTTCTTTTCTGTAACCTTACTCATCATCTGGATAAAAATCCTCTTTCTGTCAGTCTTCTGTTTCAAATGTGTGTTTGTTTGTTGAGGTGCAAGAATATGTCCACTTATTCATAATACATGAAAATCTGATTGGCTATTTAATTCTTAATGTGTTCAATGATTCACGTGGCTTGCCTTCCACTTCCAATGGGGATTAGAGAAAACCTCTGAAAAAGAAATGTTTGGTGGTAATATAATAATTGAAGCTTGACAAAAATACACACACACGTATAAGAACTGCTACTGACATGAATTTAGTTAGATTTCATGGAGTTCATAATGTAGGAACTGCCAAGGAGAACCTGAAGGGATAATTATAGTATAAATGTTAATAGCATTAATCAAATAATATGTCTCTCTCTCTCTCTCTCTCTCTCTGTAACACTGCTTAATATATGTATAGAAGTGAAATGATTTATAATCACTCTATACTACATGAAGATGGATTGCTTTTGAGATTGGCGCTTTTCAAAGTTTCTTCCTGATGTTTCCACTGTGCGATTTCTCTTGCCACCATCACCTCTGATTTGCTCATTGAAGGAAATAAAATGTTAAAAAATTATAAGTAGACTTCTGTAAAGCTGGCAGACCAGTGTTATACATATACTATCATATCGAAATAATTTATGTAATACAATATTACATATAATAATACAAGATTATAGTTTATTGTGCAATATTGTATTAACGTAGTGTGCAATATGGTATGGTAGTGTGCAATATGGTCCTCAAACAGTAAGTACCATATTGCACAATACGTTAATACAATATTGCACAATAAACTAGTGTTTGAGGACACTTTATATTTTATCGATATGCTGTTTTTTTATTTTTATTTTACTTTACTTGATAGCAAGGGTGAGGAACTGTAACCGGGAATAAGCAATTTCCCCTTGGGGATTAATAAAGTTCTTTGAATCTTGAATCTTGAATACAGTACATGAGATAAATATTGAAATATGTTAAACTTGCACTGAACAATAAATTGAGCATCTTATTTTATTGTTAGATTGTTATTTTTATTGAAAGTCTTAAACAGAAAGTGAAGAAGTGACCTGTAAGAGACGTATGAACATGATGGATCTTAATTTAAAGTATATAATTAGGTAGAAACATGAAAAATGGCAAGATAAACATGCATCCAGTTTGTGATGTGACATTTGTTTAGGCTCAAATACAGAAAAGAAATATGTAAACTAAGTAAAACCGTGAGACTTTTTATTAGGAAAATGCTGATCTAAACTTTTAATCAATGTTCTAAATTAGAGAATATTAGATTATTATAGGATTAATGGAACTTCAATTCCATACCTTACTTACAGTGTTATACTACTCCATTGTACATCTGTAAACTTGAATGTAATCACAATAATATAAAATTACAGCAAAGATAGTTATATAGTTGTAGCTGTATTTACTTACCCCCTATAGCTCAGTTTAAAATAAGTACATTGCTCTAACACACCTGATTCACCCTGTCAACTCATTAACAGCCTTTCCCGAAGTGGTGTTTAAGCAAGTTTCGTACAAGGCTCTGTCGCCTCACAACAGCAAAAGGAATTTACTTTAATGACCTATAACTGTTGAGCTATAACTTTAATTTTGTTCTTCTTTTTCTATGTTTTGCCCTATGTGTTATTATTTAGTCCAGCAAATAAAATCATTATAATGTATAAACCTTGTAGGAATCTAACCAGCCTGTAGTGTTTCTAGGCTGGTTATAGTGTCTGGAGAATAATGATGTCCATCCTCTTACAGTGGAAATGGACCATGCTCGGGCAGTGAAATACTACAGTAAACTCAGTGCACCCGCTCCAAAGCATACACCACAGCCCCACATCCAGGGCAGCAATGGTGAGTATTGTGTTTGTGGTTAAAAAAGGTCACCTTACCACGCTACATTGTCAAAGCAAGACCTCAAACTGTTTCTAAATCTTAAAGAGAGCAAGCAGTATTGTGGACCCAATAGGAAGGGTAGACAGAATTTGGTTGGGGAAAAATACAGATGAGCAGTCTTGTGAACCCATACCTCGGCTGATGCTTAATGGCGCTTCATCATCCAACATGTATTGGGTGGGCATGTATTGGCATTCGATTGACAATTGGATTTACATTTGACTTGGAGCTGACAGTCAAGAAGCAACTGCCCAGTATGGTAATCCTGAATAATTAATCTTCTGAAATTCAGTTTAAGCTACCAAAATTCATAGCTCTAAAAGTTTAACATTCGTACTCATTAATGGCAAATATATGGCAAATTGTAATTAGGCAGTATGCATTAACCACAATCCTATTAGCAATGATTCTTTGCATATCAAAGTCTACAATAAATTCCGGTAAGTGTGTTCTTGCCATAGGGAAAATAGCTAAATAATCCTTATTAATGAATCAATATTAATGCAATCGCAAATTAATGAGTTCTACTTGTAGTACAGAACATTTTTAGGCAACTACTTTTATGAATATTTTTACATGATTATAGCTTAATTATTACACTAATAAGAAATAAATGCACCAAATCAAGTGAACATCATATGCTTTTAAAAATAATTCAAGATGCACAATTATATTTTATGACAAATGGCATATACTCTATACTGATTTAACCTAAGTTTTACTCTGAAAATTCATTAAAATCATAGTGCATGTCTCTTGCAAGTAAAAACGTTGCACACTCATCAGCTGACTTATGCTTATTGCCACATAACATTGATAAGCCTAGACCTGACCAACTGAAATAACCCTATATCATAGCATTGCCTCCAGAGGCTTGCACAGCAGCTACTACTGTATGCATGATGGGTGGATCGCTTAATGTGCTTCCCTTCTTACCCTGGTGCACCCATCGTTCTTCAACTACAGCTCTCTTTTGTACAGGGTGGGCCAATTATATGGATACACCTTAATAAAATGTAAATGGTTGGTGATATTAACGTTCTGTTTGTGGCACATTAGTGTATGTGAGGGGGCAAACTTTTCAAGATGGGTGGTGACCATGGTGGCCATTTGGAAGTCGGCCATCTTGGATCCAACTTTTGTTTTTTCAATAGGAAGAGGCTCATGTGACACATCAAACTTATTGGGAATTTCACAAGACAAACAATGGTGTGCTTGGTTTTAACGTAACTTTATTCTTTCATGAGATCAACAAGTTTCTGACAACTTATAAAATGTGTTCAATGTGCTGCCCATTGTGATGGATTGTCAATGCAACCCTCTTCTCCCACTCTTCTAAGATCTAAGTTGCTTGTCATTTATAAATATTTAATCCTTGGCTGTTTTACATTTTCAGTCCCATGGATGAGATTGTTTACACAATTGACAAGGAACATTGTTGACCGAGCCTGATGGGAATACAGTGTCTTTGTGGTTGTTTGCACAGCTACACAGCTACTGTATATAACCTGTCATTATAACCCCTACAGTAGATGTATAATTTTCTCTGCATATAAAAATACAGTAGGTGTCTGCATTGATTTGGTATATGTTCTGAGATTTAAAAATTTATTTGGTATATGTTCTGAGATTTTAAAAAAAAAACATCTTACACATAAACACACTTTTGAACTGTGATATACAGTGAAAGAATCAGTCATGGATGTGCTTATTTAAATTAAGGGCCGAATTTCTACCAAACCATACTATATGTTTGTCATGAAGGCATGGTGGTATTGTATCACAGCCCAGTTTTGGGGTCTTACTCCAAGAAGAAGAAGAAAAACCTTTTTAAAAAATCCACTGATGGCTCAACCACAATAGCACTTGTGTTAGTGCTGACAGGTGTTTATTGTGAAAAAAGGTGCTGATGTGATCCATTCCAAAAATAACAATTATTTTAAAAGCCTCCCAGGGAGCAGCAGGTGGCTTGCCATCCCACTGCAACATGAAGACACTTGAGTTCTGTAACCGGTAAAGAAGCCAATGCAGCTCCACACCAAAATGCAATAAACATTAACTTTGTTTTTGTAAGGGAGCATATGTGTTTGTATGTACTGATAGTGACAATAACCTTGTCATCATTATAAGTTGTCACTGACTGTGACAAGCTCCTCATCACAATCTTTTAAGTTCAACAGAAGAAATTTAGTAAATAATGTCAGGTTTTATTCAATTCATTCAATAGAAATATAGTTTAATTAAAAAAAGGAAAGAAAGTAAGAAACACAAAACCCTTGTTTGGTAGGTTTCCTGCTGGTACTCTGGTTTCCTCCCATAGTGTAAAGACATGCAGATTAGGCTAAGTGGTAAGTGTGTGTGCTTGTGATCCCGAGTCCCCTGGGGTAGTCTCCAGGCCTTGTATAAGATAAGCGATATAGAGAATGAGTGAGAGGGATTGAGTGTTTGCCAGAAGGAAATGGTTGTGGTTAGTGGAAAAGGTATTCCACTTGTGGAATGAATCATTAGTGATAGTACTGATATTTGGCTGATTTCTAGCTCCTTTCTTTTTAGATCACAATCCTACCACTTACTGTTGACCTCATTGTCTTCCAGAGGCTAGAAATAGTCTGTGGATTTCCTGCTGTCCAATTGAGTTTTCTTATTTAAATATTACTTTCATGTTCAGTGACCAGGATGAATGGGTGAGTGGCTCCCTCTAGCTAGTTCTTCTAGCAGGAGCATTATTGAGAGTCATATCCCTTGAAATTTTCCAGATTTTGTCACCTTACAGCCACAAACAAATGTATTTTATTGGGATTTTATGTGATACCAAGTCCCACATAATTGTGAAGTAGAAGACAAATAAATGGTGAAAGTGAAAAAAGTTTTATAGATTATTATACTATTATAGAAGTAAAAAAAAAAAAAAAGTACAAATAAAAATCGGAAAGTGTGGCATGCATTTGTATTCAGACTCCTTGGTCCTTGACATTTTAGGATGGACTATGAACTATCTCTCTATTTCTTTCTCTATCATGTTCTGTCAAAGAGGCTCCAGTGAGATATGTGGGTTATGCTTATGGAACCAGA
Organism: Clarias magur; assembly: GCA_013621035.1. Lineage (NCBI taxonomy): Eukaryota > Metazoa > Chordata > Actinopteri > Siluriformes > Clariidae > Clarias > Clarias magur. The sequence goes on along the minus strand of QNUK01000109.1, from coordinate 1,259,327 downwards.
AGAATTTTAAAATTATGTAATTGGAGGGCTGGATGCTAAATCTGGAATGGCTGGCGGCAGATGATCATGAAGGACCTCAGGCTTGTTCCGCTCTTCAACATTGAGGTGTGGAGCTTTGCTCAGGGTTTGTAAGTCAGGAAAAAGTGTGCGGGAGTTAACATGGAAAGCAGATTGTGAGAGGGACACCTTATATTTCTGATTCTTTAAATAGACTTTGAGAGCCCACACATGCTGAGCATCTGTTAGCTGTTTTTGTTATATTTTGGATGTTGTTTAAAACACTACTTGTACTTTGTTTTTCCCTCTCTTGATGTTAATGAGAAAAATAATCTTGTAGTTTGTCGTGTTACCAAGAAGCCACACAACTTTTCATTCAAAGTTTTCAAAAATGTTGATTAGAAGATCAAGATCACTTGTTGACAACTGGTTAAATATGAGGACTACTATATACAGTATTAAAATAGAATATACATGGTGTGATATGGGCTTATTCCAATAAAAACTGAAATTCTATAATTTGTACAGTTATTCAGCATATTACAGTCACTGTTAGTCATTTAGATTTCATTCAAAGTTATTAAATCTGAGTTTAATGTACCATAAAAATCTCTCAGACCCAACTAACTACAGTTATAACTTTATAAATTTGTTTGGGAATAAAACTCCACAAATCTCCTTAAGCTAAAGCAGAGGTAGACAAGTCTGATATAGAGGGTAAAAGCCAGACTCACTCTGGCTTAGTGCAATTGACCATTTGTCTACTGCTGAGAAACTATTAGAAATATTCAGATCATCTGCTTTTCTTGGCAGATTTAAAAATACTCACAAGCTATTATAATGTCTGTCAGAATAAAACTTATCTAAGAAATTTGAGTTAAAAGTTTCAGCATATTTCTGATAAGTTTAATTTATTGCTTAATTACAGACTATGTCTGCACCTTAATAGTGATTGCGCTAGTATATTACGTAATATTTTATATTGCATAATCTACTTCAGGCATTCTGTTAAGTGAATTAATATAAGCAATACTATAGACCTTTAACAAAGTGAAACATTTTGGGCTGGATGAAAGTGTTTTGTTCTAAGTTATACTATATTTCAGAGGATGGTTTCTTCTGCCTACATTTCTCAGCCTTTGTCTACTATTTATCTGTTGTGCATTGTGTGCTATATACTGTACCATATACTTTTATGGCCAAAGGTGTGTGGACACCTGATCATACACAACTATATGTTCTACCTGTTATAATCGTCTTCACCCATCTGGGAATGATTTTCAATAGATTTAGGAAATTTAACTATGGGGCTTTGCCAATTTGGCTGCATGAGCATTAGGGAGATCAGGCACTGAGAAAGCCTGGCACATAATCAGCATTCCAATTCATGGGGTTGCGATCAGGGGTAGGGCCACTGTATGTCTTTAATGACATAGCTTTGAGCAAATGGGATTGTCATGCTGGAGCAAGTTTGGACTTCTTCACTCTCACAAAGTTGTTGTGAAGCCACTCCTATGTTGGTTGTTGTCTTGAAATTAAAACTGTTGAACCAGCCTGAGTTCCTGAGCTCTCTGTAGAAGATTTTCGGTCAGGATAGGTCTTTATTTTTCTGCACCTATTTTTCCCTCTATACTGACTTGTTTTCTGGTCCTAGTCACAAAACAGCATGATGCTCCCACCAATGTGTTTGATTGGTTCACCGTATGGCTCAGTTGTGATCACGTGACGCTCGGCATCAAAACAAGAAGTGTATACATGCTACTGTACTTGATACTCGATCATACTTGGTACTTGGATATCAAGTTTAAAATTATTCAAAATTATTGCTTGTCTTGCGAAATGCTCGCAAACCGGGTTGGTCGCAATCCGAGGTTCCACTATATTTCAATCTTAGTGTTATCAGACCAGAGGATTTGGTTTCTGATTGTCTGAGAGTCACAGCAGGCTCCTTTTGGTGAGGAATGGATTGTGTCTGACCACTCTACCATAAAGACAAGGGCTCATATTCACAAAGCTTCTTAGAATTCTCTCAGAGAGCTCCTATCTTAGCCTAAAAAATCCTAGCTGGGAGTTTTAGACTGAAAGTGATTTAGAAAACTTCTTAGAGCAACTCTGAGTAAGGAAAGTACAAAAACCTTTATCTTAGTGAGGAGGTGTGGTTGACCCCGTTGCTAGGGATGATGCAACAATTCAAGGACTGTGATTGGTTGATAAAAAATAAAAAAAACTCTGACCTCTTGAAATGCAATCTTTGTAAAAAATATAATATATGATAACAGAATAGACAGTGAAATTATAATGTTTGTATAAAATGGAGTTGTATAATCATGACTACAGGCTACTTCATGCAAAATTTCTGTTATATGCTAAATATCTTAAAGTTAATTAAAAGCCAACTGTTGAAAAGCAACAAATTTCCACACAGTAGTTACTATATTTTATATTATATATGGTTCTCACATTCATTTATCATACTGATTTTATTACTTGTAATCCATTTCAGATTGATGGGCGCAAAATGGCTGACCTTTTACCACTTTACATGATTGCAGGACAGTCTATTTAAGTTGTACTTTTGGATGGTATGTAGCCAACAATCCAAGAGAGATGGAAGGAAGTAAAACAACAAGAAAACCATTGGACAGAAAGTTTAGTGTTTGGGGAATATTTCTTCTTTTTGCCATTTTGTCATCTGCTATAGAAACTCTTAAGCATCTTAAATGTCGTCCTCTCTACTATTAACAATTCTTAGCTTAGGGTTTTATTTTTAGGGTGTGAATTATTTTTATCTTTCTAAATATTTTGTCCTAAATTTTATGGGAAATTCTAAGGAAATGTCATAATTCTAAGAATTGTCTTTGAATTTCATCACTAGGAGCACCTTTTAGGCTTAAGAAGCTTTGTGATTACAGCCCTGATTGGTAGAGTGCTGCAGTGATGGGTGTCCTTCTGTAAGGCTCTCCCATCTCCACGAGGAAACCTCTGATCTCATTTATAAAGTTTCTTTGGTTTTGGTTACCTGTATGACCAAGGACCTGCATCCTTGATTACACAGTTTTTATGAGGGTGGCCAGAATAGGAGACTGCAGGTTGTTCCAAATCTGTTCCATTTGAGAATGAGAGGGGCTAACATACGATTCTTGTTATAATTGCATTAATTATAATATTTACAATACAATATATTATTTACAGTATTTACATTAAAACATGCCAAACAAATTAAACCATGGCGCCTTTTGTTTGAGTCCACTCGTTTTTCAAATAAAATAAATATTGGAACACATTCTTGTTGCCCAGGTACACTCTGTTAGACTGGTTATTTAAAAAATGAATAGCCCAGAATGTTTACTTGTGGTTTCACCTATAACTAATATGTACTGTATGTTGGTTTAACAATGTATCAACAACCAGGCACTGAGCAGGTCAGCCAAGAAAAATAACAGAAGATGAAGACAATATTTATGAGATCTGTGAAGAAATTCCCCTTCTCAGAGAAGGAGTAAAAGCATCACCTCTCACTGTTAAAAAGAATTTTTGAGAGCAGAAATGTACAGGGTAGTTGCCAAGATGCAAACCACTCATCATCAGAAGGAATCTGAACGCCAGCTTGCAATTCACAGAGAAATACAAAAGTTCTGGAACCTATATTAACCTCCGCAAAGGTGATTGAAAGGACTACTCTAGATGTGGAAAAAGAAAGAATCATGATCCAAGACATACAAATTTATTGCTCAAGCACAGTGGGGATAGATTCATGGCTTGGACTTGCATGGTTGCTTTTGGAAGGTGCATACTAAACTTTATAGATGAAAAGGAATAAACCCGTAAAATAAAATAAAAACTCAAATTAAAATATTATATAAAGACCTAAAAAGACTTGTTAATTTAAATGAAATACTTATGATGACATCTTGATGGAAAACAAAGAGTTAAAAAGACTTGTTGATTGAAGAGAAGAGTAATGAAGACTTCAGAAGACTTAAAATCCTTTATCATTGGTGACAAAAACGTACAAAGGCTTACAAAGATTTTGAAAGCAAAAAGACATAAAACTTCTGAGTTTTTTGTCTTCAATAAAATACTACATGTGTCAAAGCACATTTGTAACTACATCTTGTTTGGGGCACTTGTCAGCCATTTTGTCTATGCACTATAAAGGGGAGCTATGGAGGATGTACTCCCTGTGAGATGGTAATACAGAGTTTCCTGATTTCCTACTCCCTCACCCCATAAAGCCTCCCCTGCCCTGTTTTTGCCTGTCTCTACATTTCTGAATCTACCTGTTAGGCTACATAGACCAAGTGACCTGTATGAAGACTCTGCCCTCACACTGGCTAGCACTAGTAAACCTGGTTGCTTTCTCTGTGCATTGGCCTTTATTTCCATTGAAGGAACTCTCGTCAACTTCACATAAATTAAAGAAGCCTTCACTTCTTTGCCACCTGATGCCTATCCACAATGTGAGCAGCTCCCTGACTGAAAACCAGTGTTGGGTTTTCCTGAACCTGTGCATGTCCCATAACTCAGTAACTCCCTGTGTACAGGATAACCGTGATGCTGACCTCCTTTTCCATTTACCTGTTGCAGTCAACTCTCCAAAACCTGAAACTGAGTTCTGTGTGTGTCACCAGTCAGCAAAAGCTTAACAGTTATTGCATTATTGCCTCTCTTCCACTCCTTGTATTCCAATTAAACTTTATTAAAAGTTTCTAAATCGCCCTGTCTGCACCCATTCTGACCATAAAATAAAATTAACCCATATTAATATAGACCCCATTTTAAAGGCTATTGAACTTGTATCACTGGAGCACCACACTATTTTGCTCTTACTGTCTGTTCATGATTAGACCAGCATTTTCCAGGATGTTGGCTGGGACAACACAGACCTCATGAAATGCCTCCAAGAAGTCCAGATCTTACTCCATGTGATAAATGTTTCTCCCCCCTGTGGGGCTAAGCAAAGGAGGAGGTGTACATGACTAAGTCTTGCACACTGGAGGACTTGGTGGCACAAATTCAGGAGGTTCTCAGCAAAACAACTTCCTTCAGAAAAATGTGCATTGCATTCCTGGCCGTTTGTGGAAACTGGTTGATGCCACCGGTAGCTATGTTGAAATTTAAAGATTTGCTTTCATTTTCTTATGTAATTAAAGTACATGTACTCTATATATACATGTACTAGTCAAGTCAAGTCAAGTAGGCTTTTATTTTCATTCCAACCATATACAGTTAGTACACAGTAAAACGAAACAACGTTCCTCCAGGACCAGGGTGCTACAGTACATACATGCAACAACATAAATTTACAACACACATTTTTACATTTTTAAGTTAATCTAAAAGAACTATCAAATATCTATACAAAAATACACAATAGACAAAGTGCACGTGCAAATAGTGCAAACAAAGAGGTACATGACAGACACAACAATGTAACACATAACAGTACTTTTTGATGAAGTATGAATTGAGGTAGTGGGAAGAGTAAACAGTTTACATTTTGACATGAATATTGTGTGCAAATAGCAGTCAAATAAATATTGTGCAAAAAAAATTGCGAAGAGCAGCACAGGTAGGTAGGTATGAGCAGATTGAGATGGATGTACATCAGTGTGATTGTGCATATGTGTTTATCAGTTCAGTCCAGATGTTATTTAGTTCGTCTGAGTGATTTGTGTGTGTGTGTGTGTGTGTGTGTGTGTGTGTGTGTGTGTGTGTGTGTGTGTGTGTGTGTGTGTGTGTGTGTGTGTGTGTGTGTGTGTGTGTGTGTGTGTGTGTGTGTGTGTGTGTTTATCAGTCCAGTCTCTTTGTGTTAAGGAGACGGATGGCATGAGGGTAAAAACTGTTTCTCAGTCTGGATGTGAGTGCCCGAATGCTTCTGTACCTTTTTCCAGATGGTAGGAGGGTGAAGAGTGAGTGTGATGGATGTGTCCGGTCAGCCACAATGCTGGTGGCTTTGCGGATGCAGCGTGTGGTGTAAATGTCTTCGATAGAAGGGAGAGAGACCCCGATGATCTTCTCAGCTGTCCTCACTATCAGCTGTAAGGTCTTGCGGTCTGACATGGTACAATTCCCAAACCAGACAGTGATGCAGCTGCTCAGGATGCTCTCAATAGTTCCTGTATAGAAGGTGGTGAGGATCGGTGGTGGAAGTTGCCTTAGGTAAAAGAGAAGAACTGGGGGACACATGGAAGTAGACTGTGAACTGGTATGTTTAGATGATGTCATCCCCACTCTCATTGATCACTCATGTTTGTTGACGATGGAATGACTGGTTGCTTTACATCCCAGAGAGCCTTGATGTCTGTGTTTCCTTCTGGCTCTCACGTTTATTTATGCTGTCATAGATTGTCCTACCGGAGTCCCAACTTGTAATCTGCATTAAATATACAGTATATTCACTTTATATACTGTAACTGTGACCATACCTAACTCTTTCCTTCTCTTCTCTTCTCTTCTCTTCTCTTCTTCTCTCTCTCTCTCTGTCTCTCCCGCTCCCTGTCTCTCTCTGTCGAGCTTCTGCCATTCTGCCCTGTCTGACTCATCCTGGTGCCCTGCTTTTAGTTGGAGACCTTGTTGCATAGAGGCCCGTGTGATCTGCGTGGGAAGCATGTGGTGACTGTTGACGGTTCCAATTTTCACAGCTGCTCTACGAGAATTGCGACTACAGTCACGACAAGCTGCACAGCTAATAGACAGTATGATTGCAATACAATTCCTGCTATCCATTATCACACAAATGAGGATGCCGTCTCAGGGAGTTTTTCCTTGCCACCATCGCCCTCAGCTTGCTCATCAGGGACAAGTTGATTATTTTGATTCATACACATTTTCTCACATTTCATGCACATTTTCATAATTTTCTTTGACCATAGACAATGACCATAGTTAAAAGCACTCTACTTATACTATACAGATTCAAGAAAGGCTGCACTCAGCCACTAGGGGGCATTATATGTCTCACCCTTAAGATTTGTTTTTAATGAGTTTTAAAATATGTACTTTTCAAAGTATTTCTGTGGTCTGATATGCACCATGCCAATGTGACCAACTTATACTAAAAGTATATTAAAACCCTTTTAATATACCCTTCATCAGTGGTAAATTTGGTAAACTGTTGAACAGGTGCATTTGCTGTCTAAAATATTGTACCATAAATAAAACTAGTTCTACAAATATAAAACAAGATCCACAAATAAATAATAATTAAGAGCCCTGGGTCTCAAGACATTTTAATACAGGACTTCGTAAACTATGCACACGTGGATCCTGATATATGGGCCAATTTTTATTAGCAACATCTCATAAACTTAGGCATGTTTAATTAACAATGTTAATGAACAGGATTTTCATGTCTTGCCACAGAATCATATTCATATCTGAGTTCTGAGTGGGCCACTCTGAAACATTCAGTTTTTTGGTTTTGAGCCGTTCCATACTGTAGCTTTAGCAATATGTTTAGGTAAGCAGGGTCCTTGTTGGCAGGGTCCCTCTTCCCTAGTCTGAAGTCTTTTGCAGACTCAAATATGATTCAATCCCTCCATTCCAATCACCACCCAACCCCCCAAACCAGTTTCCCGGTCGCTGCCTGTAGGGGCTGAATGCATGGCAATCTAAATTATGTAAATGATGACTATTAAACCATTTCTTTTAAAAGACACTTTCAGTTTAGATCTGCTAAGCATATGAGTGCATTTGTGTGTCTGTCTAAAGGAACTGCCAGACATCAAAAGCAGAGTCCTTTGATGACAACACAACAGAGCTTAGGTATTTATGAGGTTGATGAGAGGGTTCTAGTTTTATACCAAACAAACTTTTGAATTTAACTCTATGTACTCCAACTGAGGCTTTTGAGGCTTTGAACTGATATAACATGAAGTTGATGACTTTATTGCTCCATATTTGCTTTGAACAGACACTGTATTATATACACATATGGTTTATATCAGAGTATGAGAGGGGAGTGAGAGAGACAGAAGAGCAGGAGAGAATGTTGTTGCTTTTTGGGGATTGCACAATTGCTGGAAAGACTATATGGCCTGAAAAAACAAATTGCTAAATTATTTTCAGCGAGTGCTGGAACCTCTGGAAAGCATTCAAATAATCATTTCTCTCCTTAAAACACACATCCATCATTCCAAATGGTTCATGTAATGCATTGTGATTCATGCATATGATAATGTGAAATTTTATAGTCAAATAAAACAATTTCTTAAGAGTTTCTTTAGGTAAAGGTGCATATACAGCATGACACATCCTAGCATATAATTAAATTAAAAACTTGCTGTTCACTAAAGCAAACACAGATACTCTAAACAAAAACTGCATTAAACTCCAGTGTTTTCAGACATCTAACAGAACTGACCAATAACTTTACCAGCAGTATATAACAGTTTTACAGAAATGTGTGATGTATAATAAAGCACTAGTTAGAATTAGATGTTTTAAAATTATACTCAAAATATATAAATATAGCAATATATCAAAACGTTTTTTTCTGATAATAATTTTTAACAATTAGTTATTAAATTTTTGTTTGTTTTATTATATTACACACTGTATACATCTATGCTTTTAGTAGTCCATCTTCAAATGTCAGCAGTTTGGGGGGGAAATAATACACTTACAGAGTTTAAAAGCTAGACATACAAAGGACAGATTATGTGTTAAATGCCACGTCTCTGAGGCAAAGTAATGGTCTAATGCAAGGACTCCATCTAGTGATGGATTCCAAAATCGAAGATGTTAAAATAGTAACAAATATAAAGACTAACAAATAAAAAACCCAAACAGTTAAACATACCAATTTTTTTTTTGCAAGTGATGTGCTAACAAGCTGCATTGTTATTTGTCTGAGGCATGCCAAAATATTTAAACTTGTTTTTAATATAATTCTTAATAAACATTCCATGTCTTGTGTGAGTTATGTTGACTACTTTATTTTATAAGTGTTAGACTTAATAATAGTCATAATAATAGTTAATAATTATTTATTTCATCACCTTCTCAGTGGGTCAGAAGATTACATACACACAAGCTTCTACAAGCTTCTAAGTTGATGAAAGTTTAGACAGGTATTCATGTCAGGAATACCTCAACTTTATTGTCCTTAAGCCATTTTTCCACAACTTTGGAAGTATACATTGTCTAGTTGGAAGACTTATCTTAAGTTGTTCCTTCAATATAGCCACATAATCTTCCTTCCTCATGATGCCATCAATGAACTACTTAGGTTCAAGAAGTATGATGCTGCCCCCCCAGTGCTTCACGGTTGGGACAGTGTTCTTTGACTTGTAGTTCTTTGCAATGTCTAAGATTGATTTGTATTTTTTTGTACCAGAATATGTATCTATCTATGTTTATACTTGTAAAATGATTGTGGTACCTTCAGACATTTGTAAATTTTTCCCATGGATGAACCAGACCTGTGGATGTCCACAATTTCTTTTTTAAGGTTTTGACTGATTTCTTTTGAATTTCCCTTGATATTAAACAAAGAGAAAGTGAGTTGACTGAAATTGTAAATTAAATAAGCCTTCCGAATACTGCTGATAATACCAACAAAATACAACTCAAGCATAAGTTTATCTTGACTCATACACCTACTTTAAAATCAAAGAGTATGGGGTCAACTCCAATCTGATAGACATTGACTGTTTAATGTACCATGAAGAGTGGCTAACATAAAATTAACATAGCTGAACAACTGACCTTCATCAGCTCATGACAGAGCCAACTAGAGCAGACTAGTTACGTATTGTACATGGATCACACTCTGGCTGTATATTGCAGTTAGCATAATAACCTTATGATGTTCCCATTAACAGTTTTGCCATTGCATCAGACCAGTTCTGAACTACTGTTCATACCTTCATGTTTTTGACTGGTAGTGTAAATATAGACTAGTATGTGTATATTTATGATTCTTGTTTTACATTTGTGGAAACATTTACTTGCAAGTTATGCAAGAAATACCACCATAACTAATAAGTGTTTCAGCAAATGGCAATGAACAGTGAATGCACCTATGGCTGTATTTAAGCAGTATTTAAGTCTCCAGCAACTCCGTCAAGAAAAAAAAATTCCATTTTATGTTTCCATTAAATTATAGCTACCATATGCATACAGTACAGACCAAAAGTTTGTACACACCTTCTCATTCAAAGAGTTTTTTTATTGTGTTCTTTATTGTGTTCTTTAGCCCAAACAAGTCTCTTCTGTTTGTTGCCTGTCCTTAGCAGTGGTTTCCTAGCAGATATTCTACCATGAAGGCCTGATTCACATAGTCTCCTCTTAACAGTTGTTCTAGAGATGTGTCTGCTGCTAGAACTCTGTGTGGCATTGACCTGGTCTCTGATCTGAGCTGCTGTTAATATGCGATTTCTGAGGCTGGTGACTCGGATGAACTTATCCTCCGCAGCAGAGGTGACTCTTGGTCTTGCTTTCCTGGGGCGGTCCGCATGTGAGCCAGTTTCTTTGTAGCGCTTGATGGTTTTTGTGACTGCACTTGGGGACACTTTCAAAGTTTTCCCAATTTTTCGGACTGGCTGACCTTCATTTCTTAAAGTAATGATGGCCACTCATTTTTTTTTCTTTACTTAGTTGCTTTTTTCATGCCATAATACAAATTCAAGCTCTTTGAATGAGAAGGTGTGTCCAAACCTTTGGTCTGTACTGTATGTACAAGCAACTGTATTCAAATATAGAAATATTTAGATCTTACAGAAAATATTACACTGATACTACTACCACCACTAATAATAATAATAATAATAATAATAATAATAATAATAATAATAAAATTAAATTTAATAATAATAATAAATAATAATAATAATAATATACAGTCTCAGCACTTGGTTAAGACAAGGTAGTCATGAAAGTTAAACTGATCACTCCAATAATATTGGAATATTCCATATCAAGACAAAACAAAGATTGGAATTTTATCTGGTCAGAGTGAACACTGAACGTGACACCAAAAACTTAGTGTAAATGTTGACCGGAGGTCCTACCGCAGTCTACCACAAAATGGGGAAAAAAGTCCCCACTGGCCTCCATGGTCCTTAGTTGGATTACAAAGGTTCTTGGAGGGTTGGATGGATAATCCAGTTTGCAAGGACACAAAAACCTTCCCTCTCCTGAAATTGCTTAAAAATAATACATTTTACAATAGACCTATGAAAAAAAAAGATGCTACTTTTCACAGCACCAAGGCATTAGGGTTCCCAGTTCTTTAAAGCTTACTTTCCAGTCTTTCTTAAAAAACCACATGCTAAAAGCTTCCTTCCCCGTTCAAAACTCTCAACTTACTTACTTTTTACTCTTGACATCATATCTAGCCTCTCCTGCATATAATTTTTTGCACAAGAGCAATAGATGCTCGACAGGCTCATAAATAAAGTGCTATTTATATGATACAATGTACGTAGAAAAGCCGATCAGATGACGTAAAACTCGCTGGGACAATTTTTTGCGCGCTACTAAAATGGCTTGACCGGGCTAGCAGTTCTACGTGTTGTGTGAAAAAAAAACAATACATTAGCAATCAGCAACCTTGTGTAACAAGACAATTCCACGAGGCGGAAAGCACTCAAACCTCATCAGACATTGAATTTTTTTAACATGTTTTTAAACATGAAAAATTAAACATGTTTACATTTTTGGACGGTCCTCTCGGATGCTTGCGAACCTTGCAGAACTTCCGGCAACTCACGTCCTACTTGTCTGTTATTTTATTTCATTTTATACAATCTACATCAAAGTTGTACAGTATTTGTCAAGCTCTAAGCTGTTCCCAATTACTAACCAAGCACAGGCTGCTATGTTTTCAGATGACGTGTTGCACATGTTGCTTGCCAATAAATACAGTTTTCAACTCATGATATTCCTCTTTTTGTAATTTTAATACTTAATTTACACTATTATTAGATATAGTTTAATAAATAATGCTACATTATAAGGCTATATATAGATATCGTTTAATAAATAATGCTACATTATCTACTTCCAGTAGACCCTGTAATCGGCGATCGGTATCGGCCGAAACAGCTTTAGTGATCGGAGCATCCATAATAATAATAATAAAAAAACACTTCCCAAAAGTGTTTCACTGACGGCACTTAGTTAGTAACCTAGTAACTCAGTTTAAAGATATCCAATGAGACATAAAAAACTTCAAAGCACTTTTGTAACTCGCTCTGGAGAAGAGCGTCTGCCAAATAAATAACTAAATGTAACTGTAAATGCTGTAAATGTTGCGGTGTCCAATTCTTATTCTGCTAATTAATACTAATCCTCTTTCAGATTTCCCCCCTCCTTATCAAATCAACTTTGTCCTGAATTGAATACAAATGTCTTGCTTTTGGGTCATTATCCCTCTCTTGTTGCCTTGTTGCTTTGCTTTTCAGCACACTATACCTTTCCCCACTGTCTTTAATAATTTGACCTCAACATCCACTTTTTGGGTTGCTTCTTTTTGCCAGCTCATCTGCGCTCTCATTTTCCCAGACCCACAGGGAGGAGACATTTTTACCATGTCTAATTAATGTTGAGTTATCTAACCAGTTTTCATACACAAGATCCTAGTGGCTTCTGGTTGTATCTATACTAATGACTGTAAGTGCTGCTACTGCGTCACCACAAATCACTACATTTCTGTGATTAAACATTTCAGCACACATTAGCCCCACCGCCCCTTCCCTGCAAGGGATGTCACGTCATTTATCACTTTTTGCATGTATAAATCAGTCGTCCAATATGGCCGCCTTTAAACGAAACGGCTTCAGCACAATGACGTCATGTCGGATCCAGCTACAATAGCTAATAATGGCGTGTATTGACCAATGGGAGATCAGAACGCGTTGACGTAATCCGACGTGAGGTGACAGGTCATTAAAGTGGCGCATGGCGGAGTAGGATGTAAATAACACTGGCAGAGGTGAAGTGTTGCACTTGTTACTTGTGTGTTTTATCCCAGACGAGTCACTGTATATAAATACTGCAGTTATCGTGAATTTAACACGACGAACTAACACTGATATGCTGTTGTTTAGACCCGATTGTCGTTTGGTATGGTGGTTTTGATGTTGCTAGGTCACGGTTCATGTGAAGGAAATAAGCAACTTATTTACTTACAGTAAATGTCTGTGATATAAAAGAATATCACAGATTATTACATCGCGATACAGAGGTATACAGAGCTGTGCTGAGTGTGTTGAGAGGGCGGGATCAATCACGCTGCTTTCAGTTGTTTTACTGTAAATTAATGGAAACCTCGTTTATGAATTGCTGAAATCAAAAATTAAAAAGATTTATCAGTTAACAAGTATTGTTTGCAGTTCGTATCTAGGCCATGAGAAAGACTGAATAAACAGTTAAACATATCTTAAAGATGTAAACGGTTTGTATTTTACGTCTAAAATTATATAAATAGATACATAATTATTTTAGTAGCTGAATATTTAATTAATACGAGGATTAATGTATCACTATTGTATACAAGCATTTTATGCGTCGTATTTTAAAATGTATTTCCTTAGTGCTGTAAAGGTTCGGACACTAGAGGGCAGTAATGGACCTGGAGAGTTTAGAGAACTTAATATTCGCTAGAAAGCCTCAACGCTTCATACAGCTCCGTCTGACAATTACCAGTATAAAGTATTATTTATATGTACGACTTACGTGTGATAAGAAGTTGTCTGGTTTGGTGTTTTTTTTTTTTTAGAAATAAGAGCTATGAGGCTTCTGAGTGGGACGGCGAGGTGTGTTTTAAACACGTACTCACGTTGTGCACCGCCAGGGGGCAGAAGAGAGTTCTGGGGCTGGCTCAACGCCGTCTTTAACAAGTAATGATAAACCTTTCACACAAGAGCAGTTGTGCTGTTGCTAACTGCTTTATGTCCACACCCACAATTCATTGAAAAATCAGTGCAAACATACCCTTTACCCTGATTAAAAAGAGAGAGAGATACAATTTGTGACTTTGAAATAGTTCAGGTTAACAATTTCAGACTCCATATGTTGAAATTTGAGCAAATGAGCAAAGCGTTGACAGGTTTGTTTGGACACAAATTATGATAAAGCAAGGTTTCAAATATTTCTATCCAAGTTAATCCACTAGTATTCAAGGTATTATATATTTAGTATTATATATTAGTTCTTCTAGATGAGTATATTTTTGGTCACTTGAATTAAGCCCATAGGTTTCAATCCAAACTTCTATAGGACAAAAAGCTCTACAAATGTCTGATATCACAAACCTAAGGCATACAAAATACCCAAACAACAGAGAAAATCTAAATCAATTTTGTATTAATTGACTAGTAGTGCAATAGCACTCTTTCGGTCATTTATGTCAAACGTTTTCAGATTTTTATGTCACTAAACTTTTGCTGATGAATCCTTAAATCTATCAATGCGGTTTAATTTTCTACATCAGCATGGCTCTGTTTATAGAAATGTATTAACTCTAATGCATTGTACACAGTTTTATAGTAACATCTCAAAACAGGGCCTAAGATAATCTAAACTTCACAAAAAACAAACTAATAATAATAATAATCAGCTTTATTAACTAATCAAAGCTTCACAATAAACAAAATAAAAAAACTTATGTTACTTAAAGCAAAATGCATAGTCTTTGAAATAGTAATGCCTTCTGTAACGAGACATTTATTAAATGTTGATGGAATACAATAAGTAGTTTTTCTGTCACAAAAAAATTTTTAGAGCAGAGCACTTAGTGTCACTTTCTGCTGTCGCTTACTGACTTCAAAAGAAAAAAAATAGGCTGCTGAGGAAATAAGGATATCTATCTAATACAGCATAAGATAGATCATGAACTTGTATTACATTGAATACATGCGTACAATCCACAACATGAAATGTAACTATTAATAGGTTGAAAAATAAAATTGTATTCATTAATTGTTAAAAAGAATCAATAGTTGCCTAATCACTTTGACAGAAGAGGAATTAAACACTGGAATGTTCTGATATAGTAATATTATTCTCTTACTATATTAAATGTTTACTACTGTTTCCTATTTTTTTAACTGCATAGAAGCATTACTAGACTTGGATTAGGCGTGAAGTACGGAGTAAGAATTTTTAATGATTCAGTAGTTGAAGTTGTCTGAAGCAGCTGTTAGACTGTATATATACACTAACATATCTGGCTTGTTGTAGGAGAAGATTCTCAGATAATGTGACTTTTTCTTAATTAACCTGATGCACAGTAAACTGTGTTTTATTCCAGGGTTGATTACGAACGGATTAAGGCAGTTGGTCCAGACCGTGCAGCCGCTGAATGGCTCCTGAGGTGCGGGGCCAAAGTTCGTTTTCGTGGTTTCGACCGTTGGCAACACGATTACAACGGGCTCCCAACTGGGCCGCTCGGTCGATATCAAATCCAGGCCATCGATGCCACAGAATCCTGCATCATGTATCGGGGATTCGATTACCTGGGTGAGTGACAACTTCACACAATAACTGATAAGATACAGGGTATGATCCTTATACAGTATTCATGCTTTATTGTTCTCGAATCTTCTTTCTTCTTTCCACCCCTTTGACCATTCAACATTCAATCCTTCACATCCTTTCAATTTATTGCTGCTTCATCATTTGTCATTTCTGCAGTTGTTTCAGCTGTGTTTCTGTCTTCTCCACCATCTTCCTGTGTGAAATTAATATTCACACATACCAGGGGATGTCATTTGTAAATGTTTTGCTCAGCAGTAGTTTCTTGTAGTTGAAGATGTGTTTGTAAAAATGCTTTACAAACACAACCATGGTACTGGCCCTGGGATGCCTGAAATAAAGTAGTTGGATGTGAACTTGGCTCCTTGATGTTGGACAACATAGAAAAAAAGACCAGGTGCTGTTTGGCCAGTCTAACAAGTTTGGGTGAGCCTGTGTCCACTGTAGACACAGATTATTTTAGCTGAAAAGAGTAAACCCCAGTGTGGTCTTCTGCTCTTGTAGCCCTTTGTCCTCTAGGACTAAATTGTTGTGAATTTGAAAATACTTTTCTGCTCTCCATGGCCTTTCTGTCAGCTCAAACCAGTCTTACCATTCTCCTCTGATCCCTGTAATCTCTCTCATCAACTAGGCTTTTCCACTCACAGGACTTTGACTGAATGTTCTTCCCACACGTTTCTGTGTAATCCCTAGAAGGAGATAAATGTTTTCTGAATTACTCAAACCAACCTGTCTGTCATCAACAATTATGCCATAGTCATAGTCACTCAGTTTACACATTTCCCCAATTCTGTTTGATGTGAACATTACCTGAAGCTCTCGACCTATCTCTGCATAATTTTATCCATTACACTGCTACCGCATGACCTTTTGTTTGAATCACTGCATAGACAATGGGTGTATAATGAATAAATCACTACCTTGTGTGTGTTTGTGTAGATGGTCTGGAGCATGTAGAGGAGATAAAGTTGCAAAAGTGTATATATATAGAGGATACATGTCTGGAGCGCTTAAGTAAGACAGAGAAGCTGCAGAACAGCATGAGGACGATGGAGATCGTCTCCTGCGGCAACGTGACGGACAGGGGCGTCATCGCACTTCATCACCTAAGGTAGGTGACAACCCATAGAGCAGCTTCCATGCAATATTCAATAAGACAAATCGCATGTGTTATTTTCAGGTTGTGTATGTGTTTTTCTTCTCTCTTCTCAGGAACTTGGAGTATTTGTTCCTTAGTGACCTACCAGGTGTGAGAGATAAACAAAAAACCACAAACGTACTGCAAACTGCACGCCCCAATCTCACCATAGAACTTGACCTGGCTTAGACCACCATAGCCTTTTTTTGCAGCATTGACTGACAATTCAAAAACCTGAGTTTGGATGCAACGATTACAGAAAAATGTCTGTGTTTTTGAGGAACTAATGTGTGAAGTCTAATATTAAAGAAGCAAAGTATATAATAAATATGTATTGCTGTTTGTGTATGTATGAAAATCCTTCGAATAAATATTTTCTCTGTTACAGATTGTTTCACTTATTTTCCATTCCGCTTAATTCTGTTTAATTAACTTGTTTCTGTTAATAGGACACACATTTAATTACTTGGAAATTCCACATGTGAAAAATACGAGACTTTTCCCAATACATTTTTACTTTTGTGATTATTTTAAATGTTTACATTAAAAGTTCAAGTTTAGTGAAATTACCATATATTGTTGCTCACCCCCCAAGCCCTCACATAAAATGTATATATAAAAATCTTTTTAAAGAACACATACGATTACTAGCACATTTATTTAAACATAGAAATGTGCAAAAATACTAATTTTCTACGAATACATTTTTTAAAGTACAGTATTTTCAATTTACCACATGTGGTTCTTCGATTGATTAAGGGTTAATTCATGTAAAGTTACAAAGTTGCTTAAACATATAGGTTTAGTTTTAGATGCTTAATCGAGGAAGAAACAATGGTGGCGAAAAAAAAACTGTGACAACTTGAGGACGAAATCTTTAGAGGAAGCGGAATGTAGACAGTGTGAATATGAGTCATTATCAATGTTTGAAGGCCAAAGTGTGTTAAATGTGTTGAAAAGATCAGCAGTTGTAGCATGAGAGTTGTTTCTGCTTCAATTTAGAGTTTGTAGCTTTAAGGCTATAGTGAAGTTCTCCACTGAGCACCGGATGTGATTTTGATAAAAGCAGTAAGTGCAAACATTAAGTTTACTTAATGTTTAAGTTTACTGTAGGAGAAGGAATAAGTGCATCAGGATTTAAATTAGCGATTTAACAATTTTTTGCTTTTTTTGTTATGCCATCTGGAGTCAGGTGTAAGATTTTATTGTAACTATTACTAAAATTGATTACAATTTTCTTGGCCGATTTCATGTTTTTTTTTTTGTTTTAATAAAAGTTTGAGATCCCGATTCGGATTTTGAAAGCAACCACATGCTTCTCTTGAGATATGTAAGGCCAGCTGATGGCAGTTTTTTTGAACTGCTACTTACGCAGTGTTAAAGGGCAGGGGGGAAGTAGCTATTCGCACACAGTGCCTTGCAAAAGTATTCATACCCCTTAACCCTTTCCACATTTTGTCATCTTTCAATTTATTTGTTTTTTTTACAAATAAATACCTCTAAAGTGTGGCATGCATTTGTTTTCAGCCCCCTTTACCCTGCCTTCAGAAGTCACCTAATTAGTAAACACAGTCCACGTGTGTGTAATTTAATCCAAGTGTAAATACAGCTGTTCTTTGATGAGGTTTGTGAGAAAAGCCCAAGAAAAACAACAGACATGTCAGGGATAAAGTTCTGGAGAGGTTTAAAGCAGGATTAGGTTATTTAAAAAATATCCCAAGCTTTGAATATCTCACAGACACACTATTCAATCCATCATCCAAAAATGGAAAGCATATGTCACATCTGCAAACCTATCAACACATGGTCATCCACTTAAACTGACAGGACGGGTAAGGAGAGGATTAATCAGAGAAGCTGCCAAGAGCTCCATGGTAACCGTGGAGGAGCTGCAGAAACCCACAGCTCAGGTGGGAGAATCTGTCCACAGTACTATTAGTCATGCAGGTTTTTATGGAAGAGTGGCAAGAAGAAAGCCGTTGATAAAAGAAAGCAACAAAAAAGTCCCATGTGGGGGACACAGCAGACGTGTGGAAGAAAGTGCTCTCAGATGAGAAATTGAACTTATTGAGGCCTAAATGCAAAACACTATACTATGTGAGGCGGAAATCTAAGAATGTGCAGAATGGCCTAGTCAAAGTCCAGACCTAAATCCAATTAAAATCTGTGGCAAGACATGCAATGCTCGTAAAGACATACATTGCACAACTTGCAATGTTGTTCTACAAAGTATTTACTCAGGGAGGGGGATACAAATGCATGCCACACTTTCCAGATATTTAATTATAAAAAAATTTTAAAAATTAAAACCATGAATAATTTTCCTTCCACTATTATGTGCCACTTTGTGTTGGTCTGTCACATAAAATGCCTATAAAACGTATTAACGTTTTTAGTAATAATGTGACAAAATGTGGAAATGTTCATGGGGTATGAATACTTCTGCAAGCCACTGTAAGCTCTCGGGTACCTGTTATTAGCTAATGTCACCATGATGGACGTGAGTGTAGATATGACACCTAGAATCAGCCTGGATTTGAACTCTCTTGATGGATCAGTGCATCTTTACCTGTAAAGCTTAAGTAACCAGAACGGTAGACACTATGCTTTGTGCAAAAATAAATACACAACCAAATAAATAAAAACAGGTTCATATGGAAAATCGATAGCTGAATATTTAAGACATTTGGTTAGATTCTCATCCAAAACAGTGCACGATTCTGCAAAGGTTTAAATGTTCTTAGACTTTAATGTTGTTAAGACACAAAGATGGTGCATTATAATGTGTTTCATTCTCATCTGACAGTGTATACGAGCATTCATTTATCTCAGGCCCATTACTCCACAAAGCCTATTACAACTGCTTACAGATGCATTTATTTTGCTGAGAATAAGGGATCTGAAATTAATTTAAAGTTCATAGATTTAACCAAGCAGACAGAAGCGAGCTTGTCACTTCTTAGTCAAGCTGATGATCAGATAATCATTTTGAGGACTGGTGTTCCCATGATATATTTGTGTTTCAGTCACTTAGGGAGGGGATTTGATTTGATTTTGGCAGTTGTAAGTAAGTCAGATGGCCTACAGTGAGCAACAGCTGTTAAATAGATTAGAGGCCAAAAGTTTGCACCCTTTATAACAAATAAATTTTATTTAGTGTGTCAAGTTTTATAAACGTTTTTAGATTATCACAAAATGTTCAAATGGACAAAAATAAATTAGCAAAAAGGTATTAATTAAAAAGACGTTATTTGGCATGTGGTATAAATATTATCTCTTGTACCCTAAATATATCCATGCTTTTATTACATAAAATCTTGCAACCTCTCACGTGTCCTCTCCACAGCTTTTGGATTCTCTGACTTGTATGGAATAATTTCCCAAATATGTGTCTCTTATCGCTCTTCCAGATGTTGTGCAAAGCATTGTTTAGATCAGGTCTTGAGACAGAATCTCTTTTTATTATTATTCTTGATTTTCGATTATAGTTTTGGATGATCTTCTTTGCATTATTATTATTATTATTATTATTATTATTACAAAAGAGGAGGCAATCGAAAATATTCTGTAAAAGTCATTAAGCACTAATAATGAGGCACAATATCATAGCTGAAAGCTCTTTATTAAATCACATACAAAAAGAGCAAGAATTTATTTTTCCCATATTTATTCCCCCATTGAGCCTCTCTTAGCGGAAAAAAAAAGCCAAACGAAATGCCATGAGATATTTACAGGGAAAGAGAGTACCTTTTTAGTTTTCAAGGTGAATCCGAGTGCTGGGGAATGGGCTTGTGTCTTTAGCAGATTGGCATTTGGGTGCATGTCAATGGCCAGAAGATCATTAGCACCACTTGTCAAGGCAACAAGAATATCGATACATAATGCAAAAGCCATCAAAACACAAGTTACCTAGTTACTTTTTTTTTTCCAAAACCATGTGATTCATAAGAGTAATTCACTCCAAAATCAACACTTGTACACCTAGAGTAGTAATATTAGTAGAAGGAAGGCTTTTTCCTATTTCTCGGTCTGTCACAGGAAGTTATAGTAGATGATCTGAGATTAACAATACAGAGAGAGAGAGAACACAATAATAAAGAAACTGCTTGATTCCTACACTTGGTTTAATGCTAATTACCTACATCTCAGTAATCCTCCCACTAAACAAGGTCATCGTTGGATATGAGACAATCAATCTGATGTCTGTGTCATATCACGCAGCACTTTGGCAATCAGAAAGGCAGTGTCACAAGCAGATCAGTGTGTGTGTGTGTGTGTGTGTGTGTGTGTGTGTGTGTGTATGTGTGTGTGTGTGTGTACATGCAGAGCAGGGCTCCTTGTCAATCACACAGAGTACAGAAACAATCTGATAATCCGGTTATAAAAGTTAGAGCAGTGAACTGACTGATAGTGCAGCTGTAGATGAGCGAGGACACTTTGTGACCACAGCACCCAGCATTACCCTCTCAGCGACTTCTGTTCCTGAGCATGTTGCAAGGTAGCTGAGAGTATGAGACGCCAACGTAGAAAAATTATAATAAAGTGTGTGATCGTATTTTGTATAAGCAGATTGAGGTTGTACAAAGTGTGTTCCAGCATTAAGATCTAAATGTTGGGGAAGTGGTAGTTGAATTTACGCATGTTGTTGTAGTACTTTCTGTTGTCCACCGCTGGGAAGATACTGCTGCCGGTCAGCTGGGGCAAGTACTGCACACAGAGTGAGAGAGAGAGAGAGAAAGTTGTGGATCATGTAAAGTAATTCTAGGTCTTCATTATATGTATTATTATAAGGCGCTAATGGATTTTTAGGGTTTGCGTAGATTTTCATCATTAGAAAATCTTGGGGTCTGAATTTTATTTGATCTAATATGATGATAACGCATTTGATTGGGGTATTGGCTGGTAATCAAACCCAGGCCTTTCGCATGGCAGACGAGAAACCTACCACTGAGCCACCAATGCATCTGATTGTTTTATACAGTACATATAATTTCTTTGTTAGCCATATTAAGGAAGAAAATGCAGTTGACTCAGGTACTGTACATCATGTTATAATTACAACATGTTACAAATAATCAATACTTCTATCTCATCCATCGCATTTCTTAACTCCATTAGAGGTGTGTATGCAGTGATTAGATTAATCCCATTTTATTGAAGCATCTACCGAGTAACTACGATAAGAAAAACTATAAAATAGTCGACATCA